>JAZGTH010000069.1:1460000-1650000 GCA_036877525.1 Chromobotia macracanthus
GATTCATATATTTTCACAATGGTCTCAAAAGTGCCTTGTCTAGATTTAAAAGAATTTGAACTGTTTCACAAACTGTGTTCAGATTTGCCAAGACACATCAACAGTCAGACATTTCAACATTAATCAATCATTTCTTAACAATTTCATCTAAGACTAGAGTTATGATTTTAATTTTCATTTAAAAGCTGTGTGCTCTTACTGGACATCAGCCATCGTTTCTTTAATATTACTCTTAGTAAATGTTTGCAAAATTTCTAATTCATTAAAATTCATTAAAAATGAATTATTTAGACTTGTGTCTGTGTGTTTGTGGGGGGATGAAGGCAGGAAAACCCTGCTGGAGCCTTGGACCTCTTCCTTCCCAAACACCCTCAGAAGAGGAAGCAGAACTGCTCTGAAACAATACCAGACGAGTCCAGATGTAAAAGCGTTCACTGAGCACCACCTTCAGCCTTAAGCAGCATGTGTTAAAGGAGGTCTAGAAACAAAGATTGTAACACAGACATGGGCAGAGTTCAAGAGAGAGAAAGAGTTCAAGAGAGAGAAAGTGAAAAATAATTGTTTGAAATTTGCTCAGTTACTACCCTGCTAACAGGGAATGTTCTCAGAAGGTTGACTAACATTTTCTAAAAGTTCTCTCGAACTTATCAAAAAATTTTTGCAGTAATGTTAGTAGAACGTTTTTTAAAATTAAATATTATATATCAAAAACATTATTCTAAGTTGTTAGTGGAATTTAAAAAAACTATATAACATTCTTGTAACCCTGCAATAAAATTAATAAAATGTGTAACAATTGACTTTCTGAACAATCCTTGAACATTCAAAATAACATTTTTGTTGTTTGTCATGTTTTTGTTGCTCAATGGAAACGTTAGGGAAACAACCTGAAATTGTTAGCTGGGTATTTGCTGTGATACTGTAGAACAGAGGCAAAGGATCTCAGTACAGTAACGAGTTTCAGAGCCATTTTGAACTGTATCAGCCATAACAGAAGAGACTGTAACTAGTTATGACAGTACCCAGAATTCATTTTCTTTGAACCTAAAGTCACTTCCTGTCATTAATGTGATCTTGTGAAGATCATACTTAGCACACTTCCTCATAAATGTGATTGTGAAAGATCACCTTCATCATAGTTACTCATAAATGTGATCGTATGACGATGACCCAGTGTGATGGAAGCAGACAGCCTTCAGATAAAAGGTTTATTATTGATAACAGGAGATGAAATTAACGAATGTTTTGTGTTTGTCTTCTGCTTTTTTAGCCTGTAACGTCACCATCCACAATCGCTGTAGAGACACGTTACCAAACTGTGTCACAATGAAACAAAAGGTGCGTGAAACGTTCAGCTATTAACATGCAAGTGACGGACCGGTGACATGTAGACATAATGTAATGTATTATGATAAAATACGTTTAAAATGTGTTTGTATCTTTAACAAAAGCAACAGAAACTGGCACTGATGAGGAATAATTCGACCTATCAGAATGTGACGTTGAGGAACAGAGGTGAGAGTGTGATGGAAATGAGGTTTAATTCTCCATAAGAGTGGAAATGTGTCTGATCTGTTTTTTTATCTGTATGAAGCACATTTAAAGGAAAGGCCCAGCTCAGCCATCTACCCCTCTGACAGTCTCCGCCAGTCTCTGCTCGGCTCCCGGCGTGGACGATCTCTCTTACTTTCCAAAAGTGTTTCCACCAATAACATTTCAGGGTGAGTTATGGAAATGACAGGTTTCATTTGTTATTTTTCTTTGTGTTTGTGTGTTTGGGGCTGTTTGTAGGTTACTGTAAGCATTTTTTAAATGTTTATTTATTAGCCAGTGTGTTCACTTTATCATTATGTATTTTTTTAATTTATGTAATATTTTAATGTTTTGTTACACATTTGTTTTTTCATATTCTGTGATTATGGTGCCTGCTTCTTGTTCTGTGTTTTGTTGTTTTTGTGTCTGGTACATGTTGTGTTGTGATGCGTGTACATCTGTTTGTGTGCATGCACATGGTCTGTGTGTGTATGTTTGTGTGTGTGTGGTGTGTGTATGTATATATGTGTGTATGTGTATGTACGTGTGCAGGACTCTGAGTGATGACTATCCTTTGGGACTGCGCAGGATTTTGTCTCAATCCACAGATTCCCTCAGCTTCAGGAGCAGAACCATGTCCATGGAGTCCCTCAATGATGAGGGTAAGACACACACAAACACAACTCACACACAATCTGTTTTTTTATTCCTGCTAAAAAGACCAGCATAGAGCAAAATGAATTCCCTTACTGGCTTGTGCTGGTCAACTACTAACTGGTGAGGTTTATTAAGGACACCAGAAAACAACATGAGACGTTCACAATCATTTTCATAAGGATGCTCAATGGTACCAGGAAGTGTACCAACTGTAATTTTTATACATTTTAAAGTTGCATTTCTGAATATTTTTATGCAAATTTCAACAGGTGTCAGTTGCAGCATTATTACATATTACATAAAATACATAGATCTGTTATGTATTCTCTACGTAAGACAATTAAAGCAAATCAAATGTCACTTTTTCATTGTCTTGATTTAGGAGAGGGATACTTCACCTCTTTGCTGGAAGAGCTGGAGTTCGAGGGGCGGGACTTTGAGGCAGACTCCTGGAGCATGGCCGTAGACTCCACCTACTTGCAGACTCACCGTAAAGACGTTATCAAGAGACAGGATGTCATTTATGGTTAGCAGGACATCTGAAACCTTACTAATCTGCACTTGTAAATCTAAACACCTGCCCGGTTTCAGAGGTGATTGTTCACGTTTCAGAGCTGATCCAGACAGAGATCCACCACGTGCGGACCCTGCGGATCATGGAGGGGGTGTTCAGACGGGGCATGCTGGAGGAGGTGCAGCTGGAGCCGGGGATTGTGCACGCGCTCTTCCCCTGCCTGGAGCAACTGCTGCCGATACACACACACTTTCTAACACAACTCCTGGAGCGCCGCACACACAGCCTGCAGCCCGACAGCACGCACAACTTCACCATTACCCAGCTCAGTGATGTGCTCATAAAACAGGTAGTTCTGTGTCTTTGTGTGTGGGTTTAAATAATCTGTTATCCCTACTCATAAAGACCTGATGTCACGTCTTTGACTGAATTTCAATGGGAAGTCAGGATAAAAAATCTTTGAAAACAAAATTGAAAGCAAAACATTGTGTTGCTTTCCCTGAGTGTTTGAGAGTGGGAGTTTGAAAGTGGATCGGTTTCAAGGAAAAATACTGCTCACAGTGTTTGTACTGCATTTGCAGTTCTCAGGTCAGTGTGCTGATGAAATGCTGAAGGTCTATGCTGAGTTCTGCAGTCGTCACATGAAAGCCGTCAAACTCTACAAAGAGCTGCTGGCGAGAGACAAGAGACTCCAGCTCTTCATACGGGTAAGATGAGCCAGATGATGCAGATAGTGTCCGTGAAAGCGCTGCAGCTGGTGACGTTAACCCCAGAGAATGTTAAGCAAAAAACGTTCCTGCAGTAGCGAAGTAGTAGAACAGTAGTAGAACATTTTTAATGTGTATTCTTAAGTTGTTAGTGGAATGTTTTATAAATGTTACCGAATGTTTACATTAGGACTCCAGAGTGATGTGTGAGCTAAGGAGTTCATCTGGGTGCACAGAGGCAGAAACTGTAAACTGTTCATTTATTGTTTTTCAAGAGGGTGAATCGAGGGCCTCTACTGCGGCGTCATGGGTTTCAGGAGTGTATCCTGCTGGTTACTCAACGCATCACTAAATACCCCGTCCTGGTACAGAGGATATATGACAACACCAAAGGTAAGATACAGGAAGATTGTAGGAGGGTAAGAGTCATATAGATTATGCTAATGTCAACACAATTTATTTAAAAAAGCACTTAAGCAACTTAAAATGTAAAATGTATGCTTACGAATGCTAGAAGTGTATGCTTATACCATTTGTGTAATTCATGTAATGTAATGTCCACTGTATGAGCATGTTGTAATTTGATTTATGACGTACAGATTTGTATAAGTACTTGGATTAAGTGAGTTGTGTGGTTGCATGTGTGTTCAGATGATACAGAGGAAACGGCAGGTCTTTCTCAAGCTCTGGCTCTCATACGTGAGCTGCTCAGCTCACTGGATCATCAGGTGATGGAGCTGGAACGGACGCATCGCTTACAGGAGATCCGGTCCAGGGTGGATCCGCGAGCCGAGGCCAGGCTCCGCTGCGGAGCATTGTTCAGACCAGCTGAGTTGCTCCGCAGGCAGCTGATCCATGAGGGCATGCTGCTCTGGAAAACCCCCAGCTCTCGACTCAAAGGTGTAATACAGAGTTTCTATGAAAATCTGGCGCTGGATTGGGAAAGATAGACACAGACAATTTCAACATTCTCCAAGTGACATTTGCAGTAAAACATGATATGTGACTTCTTCTTGAAGAATATTGCAGTATACTTTAACAGTAGTGTGTAATTGATAGACCGAGAAGTTGATGTACTAGCTGACTTGTATTTGTGTTTGTGGCTGTGTTAACAGATGTTCCACCTGTTTTGTTTCTGTGTTAATCTAGACGTTCAGGTTCTGCTGATGACTGATATTCTGGTATTTCTTCAAGAGAAAGATCAAAGGTTCATCTTTGCTAGTTTGGTAAGTGGGTTTAATCTGATTTAAAAACTCTTAGTTATTGGTGCTTTTTCTATCAAGCATCACTGTTATTTTTTTACTCATACCTCAATACAACCACAGAGCAATGACCTGGCAACCAGCCAAAACACCCTAGCAACCGCATAGCAACACACTAAACGCATCCAGAACACCTTAGTGAACACATAGCAACGCCCTGACAACCAGCCACAACACCCTAGAAATTTAGCGGGAAGGTTTGCACCGGCAAGCACCCCTCACGTTTTTTAATATAATTTTTTCTTCAATGTTTAAAATATGTTTTCTGGGTTCTTTGCGATTTGTTATTGAAGTTTCACACAGTTACAGCTGTTTCTTTTCTGCTCATTATTTATGCAGGATAAGTCAGCCGTAGTCTCACTGCAGACTCTATTGGTCAGAGACATAGCCAATCAGGAGCGAGGGCTGTTCCTGATCAGCAGTGAGTCCAGCCCACCTGAGATGTACGAGCTGCACGCTGCGTCTAAAGACGACAGAAACACCTGGATACGTCTGATACAGCAGACCATCGGCAGGTACATACACTCACAGGTTAAATAAACAACACTTGCATAGAGTTTAATAGATCTGTACACTGTAACATTCTGTTGATCGTCCTTGTGTGACACAGCTGTCCATCAAGAGAAGAATTCCCATTAATAGAAACTGAATATAAGGCCCTGCTGCGAAGACTCAAAGGTTTGCATAAAACACTCACGTTGCGTTCAACTGAGTCACATGTATTCACACTCGGAGTTTGTGTGAAACACATTAACACTTAAACACTGAAAAGATGAGCCGTGCTGTTTAAATGCCGATATATGCTCACCTGTGACCACAGGAGTGCACATGACCGCACTGAGCTGATCTGTTCTGTGGCTGCTGTCAACAGCCCACATTGATATTTAAAAGGTCACATAAATACATAAATGTTTACCACAATTTCACTACAGTTTAATAGGTATTATATGTGAAAGTGCGTGATATTTTGTTATTATAGCCATTGTTTGAGCGTCTCTGTGGTTTGGTTTGGTTTGGTTTGTTTTGATTGGATCAGCTGATATCCAGCAGAAGGACAGGGAGGTGTTAGAACTGCTCCAGGAGCGTGTGACCCTGTTCTCTGACATGGCCGAAGTCATGGGAGGTTATGAAGTCATACTGCCATCCTGCTCCAGAAACCTCTTCAGAGCCGAGTCTACTGAGGCTGCCCACGGAGAACAGCTGCTTACTCAGGCCATAACTGAAGGTACGAGAGACAAGAAGTCACAGACACTATTCTTTGTGCATATTTTTGATGCTTTTTTTTACTTCAATAGCTGTAAACAAATAAAAATTTGTTAAAAAAATTACCAATCGTTTTATGTTAAATCTGTGTTAAATCTCCTGCTCAGACATTCAGTGATATTTAAACGACATGTACTCTTCTCTCTGCAGTGGACAGATTGACGGAACTGCTATTAGGATCCAATGTTGAGGTTCCTCAGCCTTGCAGTTCCAGTAGCCACCACAATCACACTGGGGTGCTAGTGATCAGTGCGTGTCAAAAACAGACCCATGCTTCAGTGTGTGAAGGACTGTCTATGCTGTCTCTGATTGGTCAAATATCACCATGTATCTAACCAATGTGCTGTCTCCTTTCTTCTAGATGGACAAGAGGCGTTAGTTAATGGCTCTCAGGAAAACCAGTCTGCTCAGGTAAATGTTTAATTTTTGTAAATATATGATCTATCGTGATTTAATTAAAATGGTTGTATTTGTATTGATTTAATCCAAATATTGTAAGACCTAATTTTGTAAGAATATTAAAAGAGCTATATGTATAGGGGGCAATATATAATAGGAGCTATATATAATTTGACTTGGGGAAGGAGTCTTTTGATCATCGACAACACCCTAGCAACCACCTGACAATGCCTTAAAACCACTCAGAAACGCCCTAGCAAGTCTAGTCTTATCTAGAATCTTACAGTAGATGAGACTCAACCAGACACAGCACAACAGAGAGAAGATTCACATCTGCTGGTAGATTCTGTTAATGTGATGATTGTGTGTTCTGCCTCTTTTATTCAATTTTTATACAATGTAATAATTATGTTCATAGCAAGACGGTTCTGTGCTGTTACTGAGTTTTTATGTTATTCTAAAAAAACATTAGTCATTGCTCAAACCTATCTGAAACATGCAGGTTTCCATAGCAACCTGAATCGACCAAAAACTCTGCATCACGACTCTATCGTGGGTCCACATCGCTGCTGCTGAAGGCTGTGTCTCGTTGTTCTTTTTAATGACACACTGTAACATTCAGTGTGTGTGCTGACAAAAGCTTGTGCGGTGAACTGCAGTGTGTATGTGTGTGTGAATAATTTGAGAAAATGTTTTGGTACAGGATGGAAATGGAAATCAAACGGCAGATAAAACACCAAGTGAGGTAACAACATTCAGCCCAGAGCAGACATCGAAAGAGCCTGTTCTAACACATACCTGTATGTTATAACTGTAACTGTATGGATGGATATTGATACAGTGTGTCTGTATGGGCTTGTGTTTCAGGAGGTGTCACAGATCCTGGTTCATCTCAGTGCACAGTTACACACACTGCAGGTATGTGCAGGTATCTGTACATCCTATTAAGACACAAACAGGGACCAAAATGAGCGTTACGTGATAAATTCCAGGTGATAAATTGACCACAAAAATTACTACTGTTCATCAAATCGCTCGTTATTTTAAGTAATTCTCTGGGATTTGAACCCACAGCCTTTGCACTGCAAACACAATGTTCTACCAGTTAAGCTACAGGAACACAATAAACAGAAATGAGCAGAATAAACACCTGTAGCTCAACAGGAAGAGCATTGTGTTAGCAGCACAAAGGTTGTGGGTTCGATTCTCAGGTACCACTCATACTGATCAAATGTAAAGCTTGAATATGCTGAAAGTCACTTAGGATAAAAGTCACTTTGGATAAAAGTATAAATATAAATGTAAATTGATTAAACTAAATCATTGTCCCCTTTTTCTACATAATTTGTGTAAACTCGCTACTGTTTACTGTCAGTGAATCTGCAAAAAGGGATAGAAACTAAATGTAAAATAAAGAAACATGTACTCTTCTAGAGTGTGGTAATACAACAGGACTCCATCTTCGAGCTGTGTTTACGTGAGGGCCCTGTGTACCCAGCCACCACAGGGGCCCGTCTCATTCGCTCTCTGTCACGGGACGGTGCGAGTGACATGGGCTCGTTGGGTGAGCTGGCCCTGCTGCAGCGGCAGCACAGCCTCCTGCAGGAGGAGCTCAGACGCCTCAGGGGTGCTGAAGGCAAACTCAGGAACAGCGAGAGAGCAAGAGCCCAGCTGGAGAAACAGCTTAGGGATCTGAAGAGTAATAGCGCCACTCTGGTGGACAGCGCCAGAACTGCAGGCTCATGGGTGAGCTCACGGACTAGTTGACTAGTCACTAGTTTATTTTAGCTCAAAATTGTATTTTTTAATTTAATAATTAAATTTAATATAATAGGAGTACATATTTTAGAGGATAAAATGGTTGTGCAAAAGCAACAGCAAAAGAAAAGATATTTATAAAAGTTTAGGATCTTGATCTTAATTGTGGTGTTGCCATAGTTTTGATATAACAAACAAATAATGGAAATTATTTATTTAAAAAATCACAATAAATAAACATTCTGTTATAAATCTGTGCTTGTAATTTGTAGAAAATCTGCAGTAGCTCATTTGCTCCAGTTTATATGATTTTAAACCAGTTAAATCCCTCAAGTCTTCCTTACCTCTTCAAGGCCCCTCCCACTCGCAGAGAGAGTGATACCGACCCAAACACTGACACCCCATTGGCCAGCCAGGAATCAATGGACCACTCGGATGGCTTGCAGGAATGCAGTGACGTGGAAGGGGATGTCATATCTGATGATGAGGATGATGAAGTGGATTCAAGAGTGTCTCTTCGTTCAGAAAGTCCCAGAGGTCAATTCAGTCAAACAGTGATCGATTCTATACACAGAACAATATAACTACAGTTAACATTCAGTGTCAGATTTTAAGCATTTGGACTATGTTGTTGATTTTAGGGTTAGGATTGTTGAATTTTCTGAGCAGTTTTCTGGAACTCTTCTTGCTCTTGAATTGTTTTGCTTGGTCCAGAAATTCCAAACAAACAAAAACCTAAATCATGTTTCAGTTAATGATTATTGGTCAGTTGAATTTGTTTTATTCATTTATTTTCTGTTCTTCATCTCCAGATTTACAAGACATTCCTGAAGAAAGTGGGACCGCCGCAGATTCCCAAGGACTTTATGTCTCACGCTGCTAATATTATCAGTTCTCAGTAAGACTGAAGGAAGAGTCTGTGAGCAAGTCTTCCTTTTACCAAGAGAAAAGAAGTTGTATTTAGTTCATGAATATTCATTTAATTATATAAATACAGTATTTCGATTTAGTGTTGCTTACAGCTTCTGTGTGGATGTTTATGGCATGTTATTATTCAACGTGTCATCTTTCCAGAGTCTAATCAAATGGGCTTTTGACATCCATGGACCAATGAGGTTATGCCAAAGCTTTGTGATTTACAAGACGGAGGCAGAGTCATGCACATAATGGAACTTTACACTTGACAGTTTCTTACAGTTTTATGATCAGTTGTCTCGGGTACCGTCAGTAACATTCAGATACTCAGATGTGCTGTATGTAAGATGTGTATATATATATATATAAATGCTGGAGCATGCAAAAACAGAATAGAGCTTCTTTTTTTCTATGAATGTAAAACATTTTGTCTGTGAGAATTGTAAAGCAATGTCTCTTTATTTTAAATGTATTTATTTTTCTGTTATTTTGGGTGGAAAGATTATTTGAAAGATTAACTAGCATGTTAAAGCAAAAGGAGCCATAACTTGAAATGCAACAACAGACCAAAACTACTGGCTCTCTAGTTAGGACCAAAATAATTTATTATTATGTGGAATGTTAATGAGATTGTGAAAGCACCTGTTTTCACTAAAACGAGGGCTTGTGCATAAAGGAAATCTATTGCAGTTCATCGCAACATGTAGAAGTACCTTTGCATCTCAAGCACAGAATAAACTCAGGAAGGTTTTCTGAATCAGCTGACATGTATCACACCAGAATCTGCCTGTACCTCCAGCGTAAGTCCTGCTACAGTTTCACACATTCTTTCACGTGTTTTTCTTAAGAATGTTTTTGCAGTTACTTTCTGCCAAAATCTGCTTGACTGAATATTGCTAAAATACATTATGCTTTTATTTGACTCAGTTCAACATTTCAGAAAACAACATCAGAGATATTATCATAAGATGATAATCTTTATCTTTTAAAGCAAGTTAAAGAAAACAGAAGACCTGTCACGTTCAAATGTTTGTTTGGAAAATGACAAGCACATTAAAAAGTTTATACATGTTTCGGATTAAAATGCATATAGAATTCTGTTATGAGTTGAGAAATTAAAACTCTATATAAAACATTGTTTGGGTTTGATTATATTATCCCCAGTTTGTTTTTAAGTAAAAAGTGAAATCTTAAATTTCATGTAAAAATGACAAAATTCCCACGTTTGTTCTGACAGCTGCTAATACGGTAGTGAGATTTTACACAAATCTGCCTTGTGATTGTGATTTCTGTATTAGGTATAAGTATTCTACATAAGTAATTTTTATGCCATTTATGTATCTGAGATCCATTTGCAATTCCAGATTTTTCTTCCTGGCTACATACTAATCCATAAGACAATGTCAGCCAACAGACGGGTATTAATAGTTTGGCAGTACAGCATAGCTCACATACACACACACACTCATGTATTCTACCTCATCCATCACTTCACTGTTCTGAGCAACGAGTGTGTAGGAAGAAAAGGATTTTTTCACAAAAGCAAAAGAGTAAAAAAACGTTGGTGTAGGTACTGAAGAAAAAGATTGACTTTATTACAGTGTAGTGTACAGGAAACATTCTCCGAACACTGGCTAACGTTCTCTCAAAGTTATCAACAAACATTTCAGTAACTTCAGTAAATCAAAAATGTTATTCTTAAGTAGTTAGTGGACCGTTTTATAAACGTTACAAAATTAAAAAATGTTTGAATATTGTTCTTATAAACCAAGCAATAATGTTAATACAATTGTCAAAAATGATGCTTTGAACATTCCTAGAACTTTCAAGATGACATTTTTAATGTTTTCGTTACTAACAGAAACATTAGGGAAATGTTATTACAACCTAAATTTGTTAGCTGGGAAGTACAACTATGTACTTGTCCACAATGGCTGCTTTTACCTGTTTAAGGACAGAACAGTAACAGAACTGTAAAATGATAAGTGTAGTGACGGATGTGTTATAAAGGGAAGAGTGAAGCAGGACACAGAGACAAACACCTGTGCCTGTCACAAACACAGAAGCTCCAGCTTAATATAGCTGGAGCTTCTCTGTCCACTGCCTTCTGTTCTTCTTTTGTCATGTCTGCTCTAATGCCCTGCTTAGTCTTTCACTGTAAATTTCACTGATGATGATCAATAGACAGAACTAGCAAAATCTGTGGATCAATGCAATTACAAAAGAATTTAGTTGTTTTGGCATTAAAAAATGTTAAGCTCCTAAAATCAAAGAATTAAATAAATATTAATACCGTTCTGCTGCATCAGAAACCAAACAGGGATTATGACTGTATTAGGTGAGCTATACTCAGTGGGTGTGGCTTATTAGAACACAGGAGGGGCATGATGCTTCTGATATAAATGCCCTCCCACTATGCCAGGCTGAGTTTGGTCTCTCTCCACATAACTTTCTCGACCAGCTCCTGAGCCTAGACCACAGCCGCTCACCTCTGGTTAGACGCCAAACTCACACTTTCTTCATCCTTCTTCATTCTCGTACCGTGAGCCCAACCCACCGACGCCAAGATGGAGGCCGTCAAGAAGAAGATGATGATGCTGAAGCTGGATAAGGAGAATGCTCTGGACCAGGCTGAGCAGGCGGAGACTGACAGGAAAGCAGCAGAGGACAGAAGCAAGCAGGTGAGGTGGAGATAGAAAGTCTAAGAAGATCTTAGCTTCAATCAGGACAAAAAGACAAAATGATTGTGATCATTAAAAGAGATTTTAAAGTATTTGAGAGGTTTCAATTCAGTGCAGATGTTTTAAGGAAAGCTGAATGTCTTGTGGGATATACAAGGGCCCCAAAAAGTATTTGCACACTTAAGCATACACTTAACAAAGGGGTTTCACAATGCCATAGAAGAACCATTTTTGGCTGTATGGTTTCATAAAGAACCTTTAACACCTGCAAAACCTTTCTGTTTCACAAAAGAGTATTTATAGTGGAAAAAGATTCTTTAGACTATGAAAAGGTATGAAAGAAATGTTTTTTTAAGAACCTTTGACTGAATGGTTCTTTGGGGAACCAAAAATGGTTCTTCTACACCCTTTTAAGAGCCCTTTAAGAGTGCTTTTAGGAGGAGTGCTTTTGCATAATATAACAATATATCAAACCAATGGCATTTATTTGACAGAAATGCAGCACATTTTTATTTAAATATTTAATATGGTCCATAGTTGTTACACTGCTTCATACATCCCCTTAAAATGACCCTGAGAACCAATCAGCTAAAGGTGCCAAAGGCTGAAAGTGAAGTTAGATCTAAACTTTTGAGCATCATTTGATTGTAATGCAAAAACATTTTAAATGTGACAGTAAACGTCCAAATACACATTTGACATGAGACACACGAGAACACAGAAGCTATTACTAAAGGACACTATTTATGTAGTATTGTTATTCTGTACTTAAAAACAAACTGATACATTTAATCTAAATATGAGACAAGATTAGCAAACTCCACGATTAAAGTAATCGAATGAATAAGATAAATTAAGATCATAACACACCTGGCCAGCAGTCTAAAGTCTCCTCCTGGAAACGTGTGTCTACTGCTAGAGCATGACAAGTGTGTCTTAAATACTGAAGCCCCAGAGTTAAGGAGCGGCTGGAAAACTGTGATGTTCCACTGGAAGAATGTGGAGTGGATGAAGAGTGTTAGCAGGAGACGGAGACATGCGATGTATGGTAGAACTGAGGATCTCAAGGAATTATTTGCCAACCTGTATATTTACCAGATCAAGAAGAGAAGGTTTCCTGAGTGAAAAAAAACATCCAACAGAGAAGTTCTCAGAATGTTGGATAACGTTCTCTAAAAGTTATCGTAAAACATTCTCCCAGTAACATTAGTAGGGCGTTTTTAATGTTATATAGACTCTGAATGAGGTCAGATAATTCTAGTTAGGGAAGCAGAAGTGATGGTGGGGGCAGGATTATTATGAGTATGTGTGAAAGTGTTTTGTGGTGTATGATTTTTCATACTCTTTTATACCCCTCTCTCTGTTTCTTCTGTTGCTTACAGCATGAGGATGAGCTGATTCAGATGCAGAAGAAACTTAAAGGAACTGAGGATGAGTTGGACAAATATGCCGAGGCCCTCAGGGATGCCCAGGAGAAACTGGAGATAGCTGAGAAGAAGGCTGCTGATGTGAGTGACAGCTACAAATCACACACACACACACATGCAGCATCCCAAACCTTATCCCTGGATTTTTTGGCCCCGCCCCCTTCATTCTTCTCATTCTTTCTTGTCGCTACTGCTTTATTTGACTGTGACCTCAACTAGTTGACTCCAGCTTCCATTATCCCTGGAGCGTCTGTCCCTTTAAATATAACCTTACAAGAACACTTGAATATGCTAATTAGTTCCCGCCTCCATCCAGTCACACCAGCTCAGGCTAGCTGTGTCCACTGGTTGCTGTAATTGGTTACAGCATGTCTGTGGGGTAGAAAACAAGCGTTTTTTGGGACTGTCTAGATAAGAAACTGAGCTGTTACAAACCACGTTTTTAAAATGATCTTGGTGAACTGCAGTTTAAAGGCAAAAACTTCACTGTTGACTGAGGAATTTGCATACAGTTTATCTTAAAGCATATTAAAACATTCAAAAATAGTCTACAGATGTAAAATAAATAATGCTTTGTTATTTATCTTTACTTTTCAGAGTTTTTAAGCATAAAACTTAAAATTGACAGCTAAAAACCAAAGGCTTATCTTCAGCCAGACAAAAGAGTGTGCACGCAGAACTTCACTGTTAACAGTCATTGTGTAACCTGATTCTCCACAGCTAAACTGAGCCTGTGCCATCACCACCCTCAGCCCAGCATGTGTGTCTATTGCTGGTTGTTCTTTTGTTCTCCTTATAGCAATCACACCTGTTGTCATAAAGTTCGGCCTTCATAAAGTGTTACTTGAGGACTGAATTCCAGAGGCTTTGAACAGTGTGTGTGTGTGTGCACCTGGGGGGGGTTCACTTAACCATATACTGGGGACAAATTTGTACCCAAAAGTAAGTAAAACACTATAAAAATCAAAGCAAACAAATTTTCAATCTGGCAACCCTTAATCAGACAGTCAGCATAACAACTAAAAGGTTTCAGCAGCGGATGAAAATGTCAGAAAATGTTAACGTCACATTTTAAAGGGACAGTTTATCCATCATTTACTCACTCTCATGTGATCCCAAACCTGTATGATGTTTTATCTGCTGTGGAACACAAAAGAAGATGTTTTGAGAAATGGCTCAGTGGTGTCCATACAATGATCCAATGTTGTTTGGGTATTTGGTTATATTTCAAAATATCACACAGGTTTGGAATGACATGAGGGTGAGTAAATGATGGACGAATGTTCAGTTTTGGGTGAACTGTTACTTTAAGCTTCTAAGATGATTCAGATCCCTAATTAAATGTCTAATTTAATTATTAATGAAATGGGTTTCTGGTTCTGTGTGTCAGTGTAAGTGTGAGTGTGTTTATGTGTGTGTATCTTATAGGTGAGAGTATCAAGTCAAGCACTTTATCACCTGTAACTTATCATCATGAATATAAAAAACAAGACCTGCAGATAAATGTGTGTTCATTTTCATTCGAGCTAATTGAGAATATTACATTAGTTTAGCAGTGGATGCTCTTCATGTTTTACACCAGCCAGTGCAATTAAAGCTGCTATTCAAAACGTTTTGAGTTAAAAATTAATAAGTTAATTACAATTTAATTAATAAAAATCCACCACAATAAAGTTATTGAGTAAGTACATGACAGATCAGTGATCAACACAGTCTTCTTCTCTTACCCCGATTCACAACAGGAAGTTTATATATGATTAATAGTTTGAGCTGTCTGGTCTGATTTCCTGGAAAATGTCAGTTTGGCTTCATTTGACTTCAACATGCATAAAGGAAAGAATGTGAAGAAACCTGCAGTTTTATATTTCAAACAGAGAAGATGACAGAGAGGTGCAGAGAGCAAAATGAACAAGCCTGCGCTGTAAGAGAAGTTAACATCTGGCACCCTCGTCTGGTGACATCAGGGTATTTATGCGCCCTAATAATCTGTCACAAAGTTGAGTTTAGTGAGTCTGGAAGAGGTTGTACTCTGGTGAAGGGAGGCAGCAAATGATCATACAACATGATGTTGCAGTCTGAATGATTCATTATCTTTCTGCATTTCTATCCCTTTAAACAGTGGAGGTCAGTCAATATAAGGTATTCATAGTATGAACTAATAAAATCAACATATAAAACCTGTTTCCTTAAGACCTACTTTAACAGTTCTGAGCGCTCTGAAGTAAACATGCCAGAAAGAAACTATTCTAAACCACACAATGAAAACAGAGCCATGTTACCACAACAGTCTTGTTCGGTTTTGCCCAGGCCTGTAAACTCAACTCGCTCTGGATTCATTTTTATGACCTAATGTAATTCAGAGGATAAATTCTATAAGCTCATCTTTAAACTGTATCGAAAGGAATGTTTCGCCATCGTTTCCATTAAGTAACAATAACGTTAAAAACGTTTGCTTGAAAGTTCTGGGAATGTTCAAAATGTCCAGATTTTAAGCCGTTGTAGTGAATAACATTTTGGAGGAATATGATATGACATTTTACTACTGTTACTGCAAGAACATTTTGATAACTTTTAAAGAACTTTTACAGAACAATGGCCAGCATTCTGAGAATGTTCCCTGTTAGCTGGACATTCACTGTTACCGTCCATCTTTACAATTGTGTAGATGCTCACATGCTGCTTTTTGTGAAAGGATTGGCACATATAAAACACGTTCTGTGGTTTCCCTCATTCAGGCTGCAGTGAGGCACACCGCCCAGTCCAGAACTGAATCAGGGTATTATTTCCTCAAGAGCACGACCGCTTTATAGATTATGACACCATAAATGAGATTTGTAAATATATGGGTAACTGTGGCTCTTTTCATTTATCACACGTCTTTCAGAAGTACAACCAACAGCGTTTGCTTTTCATAGACAAATAACAAACCATCAAAGATAAAGACAAACATTTCTCAGTGTGCAAACATTATTTAACTGTGTGATGCAAGAGTCTCATATCACAGTCTCATATCACAGAGTCTCTATAGAGTGTCATATCACAGTCTCATATCACAGAGTCTCTATAGAGTGTCATATCACAGAGTCTCTATAGAGTGTCATATCACAGTCTCATATCACAGAGTCTCTATAGTCTCATATCACAGTCTCATATCACAGAGTCTCTATAGAGTCTCATATCACAGTCTCATATCACAGAGTCTCTATAGAGTCTCATATAACAGTCTCATATCACAGAGTCTCTATAGTCTCATATCACAGTCTCATATCACAGAGTCTCTATAGAGTGTCATATCACAGTCTCATATCACAGAGTCTCTATAGAGTGTCATATCACAGTCTCATATCACAGAGTCTCTATAGTCTCATATCACAGTCTCATATCACAGAGTCTCTATAGTCTCATATCACAGTCTCATATCACAGAGTCTCTATAGAGTGTCATATCACAGTCTCATATCACAGAGTCTCTATAGTCTCATATCACAGTCTCATATCACAGAGTCTCTATAGAGTGTCATATCACAGTCTCATATCACAGAGTCTCTATAGTCTCATATCACAGTCTCATATCACAGAGTCTCTATAGTCTCATATCACAGTCTCATATCACAGAGTCTCTATAGAGTCTCATATCACAGTCTCATATCACAGAGTCTCTATAGTCTCATATCACAGTCTCATATCACAGAGTCTCTATAGAGTGTCATATCACAGTCTCATATCACAGAGTCTCTATAGTCTCATATCACAGTCTCATATCACAGAGTCTCTATAGAGTGTCATATCACAGTCTCATATCACAGAGTCTCTATAGTCTCATATCACAGTCTCATATCACAGAGTCTCTATAGTCTCATATCACAGTCTCATATCACAGAGTCTCTATAGAGTCTCATATCACAGTCTCATATCACAGAGTCTCTATAGAGTGTCATATCACAGTCTCATATCACAGTCTCTATAGAGTGTCATATCACAGTCTCATATCACAGAGTCTCTATAGAGTGTCATATCACAGTCTCATATCACAGAGTCTCTATAGTCTCATATCACAGTCTCATATCACAGAGTCTCTATAGTCTCATATCACAGTCTCATATCACAGAGTCTCTATAGAGTCTCATATCACAGTCTCATATCACAGAGTCTCTATAGTCTCATATCACAGTCTCATATCACAGAGTCTCTATAGTCTCATATCACAGTCTCATATCACAGAGTCTCTATAGAGTGTCATATCACAGTCTCATATCACAGAGTCTCTATAGAGTCTCATATCACAGTCTCATATCACAGAGTCTCTATAGTCTCATATCACAGTCTCATATCACAGAGTCTCTATAGAGTGTCATATCACAGTCTCATATCACAGAGTCTCTATAGTCTCATATCACAGTCTCATATCACAGAGTCTCTATAGAGTGTCATATCACAGTCTCATATCACAGTCTCTATAGAGTGTCATATCACAGTCTCATATCACAGAGTCTCTATAGAGTCTCATATCACAGTCTCATATCACAGAGTCTCTATAGAGTGTCATATCACAGTCTCATATCACAGAGTCTCTATAGAGTGTCATATCACAGTCTCATATCACAGAGTCTCTATAGTCTCATATCACAGTCTCATATCACAGAGTCTCTATAGTCTCATATCACAGTCTCATATCACAGAGTCTCTATAGAGTCTCATATCACAGTCTCATATCACAGAGTCTCTATAGTCTCATATCACAGTCTCATATCACAGAGTCTCTATAGTCTCATATCACAGTCTCATATCACAGAGTCTCTATAGAGTGTCATATCACAGTCTCATATCACAGAGTCTCTATAGAGTCTCATATCACAGTCTCATATCACAGAGTCTCTATAGTCTCATATCACAGTCTCATATCACAGAGTCTCTATAGAGTGTCATATCACAGTCTCATATCACAGAGTCTCTATAGTCTCATATCACAGTCTCATATCACAGAGTCTCTATAGAGTGTCATATCACAGTCTCATATCACAGTCTCTATAGAGTGTCATATCACAGTCTCATATCACAGAGTCTCTATAGAGTCTCATATCACAGTCTCATATCACAGAGTCTCTATAGAGTGTCATATCACAGTCTCATATCACAGAGTCTCTATAGAGTGTCATATCACAGTCTCATATCACAGTCTCTATAGAGTCTCATATCACAGTCTCATATCACAGTCTCATATCACAGAGTCTCTATAGAGTGTCATATCACAGTCTGATATCACAGTCTCTATAGAGTCTCATATCACAGAGTCTCTATAGAGTCTCATATCACAGAGTCTCTATAGAGTGTCATATCACAGTGCTCATATCACACAGTTCATATCACAGTCTCATATCACAGTGCTCATATCACAGTCTCACATCACAGTCTCACATCACAGTCTCACATCACAGTCTCACATCACAGTCTCACATCACAGTCTCACATCACAGTGCTCATATCACAGTCTCATATCACACAGCTCATATCACAGTGCTCATATCACACAGTTCATATCACAGTCTCATATCACACAGCTCATATCACAGTCTCATATCACAGTGCTCTGAATAAAACACACAAAACAAACAATATAAATGTTTCTGACACCACCTGTAGATATAAAATGACATTTAATTTAAACTAATGCAGATTCAGGTTTTAATATGAATTAAATGTGATACTTAATAATCATGCACAATTGAGTTTGTAAACAATGAACAATATTCTTTAGTATTCTTCAAATAAATATAAAAACCGGGATCAGCCTTTTAGTTTAAATAGGAGCCCTGACTGATTACTGATCAGCCCTAAACTGATGTTGATTATATGATGACTATGTAGTGCTCTAACCTAGTGCACTACAAATGTGATCGTGGTTTAGGGAGCGGCGGGACTGTCATGCTGATTGACTTCCTGCTGTTCGTCCTCTGTGTTAAACCGGGTAGTAAGACAAATAACCGCTGACCGTAGATCAGCTCTGAACCCAATCCCCACCCGTCCCGCTGCGCCGCTGCTGATCAAGGATCAGTGGGTAAACCTCGCGTGTGTAAACGCTTGGGGACTGGGTGGGGTTATCCGGAAGTGAGGGAAGAGAAAGTGCACTGAAAACCATCCGCTGATCTGAGACTGATGAACGGTGGACATGAGAAAGTTTTAATGAATAAACATTCAGATCTTCAGTCAGAGATCAGAAACGCCTTCATTCATACAAACACACACTCTCTCTCTCTCTCTTTCTTCAGTCTCTCTCTCTCTCACTCTCTTCAGTCTCTCTCTCTTCACTCTCTTCAGTCTCTCTCTCTTCACTCTCTCAGTCTCTCTCTCTCTTCACTCTCTCTCTCACTCAGTCTCTCTCTCTCTCTCACTCAGTCTCTCTCTCTCTTCAGTCTCAGTCTCTCTCTCTCTTCAGTCTCTCTCTCTCAGTCTCTGTTCAGTCTCTCTCTCTCTTCACTCTCTCTCTTAGTCTCTGTTCAGTCTCTCTCACTCTTCAGTCTCTCTCACTCTTCACTCTCTCATCTTTCATCTCTCTCTCTCTCTCTCTCAGTCTCTCTCTCTCTCTTCAGTCTCTCTCAGTCTCTCTCTCTTCTCTCTCTCTCTCTCTCTTCTGCGGGTGTTTCAGTCTCTCTCTCTCTCTTCAGTTCTCTCTCTCTTCTCTCTCTCAGTCTCTCTCTCTCTCTCTTCACTCTCTCAGTCTCTCTCTCTCTTCACTCTCTCAGTCTCTGTTCAGTCTCTCTCTCTCAGTCTCTCTCTCTCTGTCTCTGTTCAGTCTCTCTCTCTCTCTCTCTTCACTCTCTCAGTCTCTCTCTCTCTCTGACTTGTCGGCGGGGCGCTGGGTGTTTCAGTCTTCTCCTCTTTCAGTCTCTCTCTCTTCACTCTCTCTCTCTCTCACTCTCTCTCTCTCTCTCTCTGACTTGTCGGCGGGGCGCTGGGTGTTTCAGTCTGCACGGTTCGGGTTCGGGTTCGGTTCGGGTTTATTCGGACACGCTGCCCTGCAGTAACGCGTTACGATGGCGGGATCGAACAGCATCGACGCGGTGAAGAGGAAGATCAAAGTTTTACAGCAGCAGGCGGACGAGGCGGAGGAGAGAGCCGAGACTCTACAGCGACAGGTCGAGGAGGAGAAGCGGGCCAGAGAGCAGGTGAGGCGAGAAGAAGACGAGAAGACCGTGAGATGTTTCGTCAGCGGGCCGTCTGATGCACGGAGGGCCGCGTCTGATTGATCGCGTCTGATTGATCGCGTGCTTGATGCGCGTTCGCGGATCTTCATGTGAATCCGCTTCGTGCTCGCGGATTGTGACGTGGGTCACGTGGGTCATCAGGTGCTGCTCTCGGACCCTTTCGGGTCGCGGTGGTCCACACGGGCTGTTTGTTATCTCGGCAGCTTTTAATGCGTGTTAGCGCACTGAATGGTGATGTTTGGTGATGTTTTTGTGATGTTTTTGTGATGTTTTGATCGATAAGCGATCCGTCTCTCGGGCACTGCACGACATTCCTCTGTCCTTATTTGGAGCGAAACTCCAGGGTTCGATGGCGGTGACGTCACGTCCGGGCGCCGTGCACGAGCTCAGCTGACGAGGCGCGGCCCCGCCTGAATAAAACTCCTCAGCACGCGATTATTGACCGTATAAACCAAACCTTCATGATCCTGAAGGCGTTTAAAACCCCCAAAAACAGCCACGAACTGTTTCAGATGCTCAGATCCATTCTGAAATGGCCACCATGACGTTTCTGCAAACCCAACACTGAGGTTCCCCTTCACGTTAGTATTTGGTTCCCCTTTGGTTGCTTTAGGGAACCCAACAATACCGCCGTGTTTCTAGGGATGTTCTTTGTGGGTTTGTATTTTTGCAGCAATGAAAAACGTTTCCAGAACGTTCTGGGAGCCGAGGATTGTTAACTGGGAGACTGATAACTTGGTGTCTGCTGTGGTTAATAGCAGTTTTGCAGTAGTTACTGTACTAACCCATTTCTCAACAGTGTCGTCTGAGCCGCTGCATCTCCCTCAGTATCTCTGTGGCCTTCGTATGTTGGCAGAAACTTCGGTTATCATGGTGCCGTACCTAAATGAATTTTGTTCAGTTTGTGTTTGTCACACGCACAATCATTTTCTCTTTGCAGAACGGCCTGAAAACTCAACTCGTCCCTCTGCTCTAAATGAAGCTGCTGAATAATTCCACTGTGTCATGGTTTTCCATCGTCTCATTGACTCCAGTTTCCAGATTTGATTGTTTGTTGCCAGGGCTTTCCAGTTAATCCCAATGTTTTCCCGTCCTCTTACCTGTGTCACGGTGCTCCTGAAGTTCTCCTCCAGTCTCATGTTCTCGTGTGTTTGTGCTGTAGGCCGAGGCAGAGGTGGCGTCTCTGAACAGGCGCATTCAGCTGGTTGAGGAGGAGCTGGATCGTGCTCAGGAGAGACTGGCCACAGCCCTGCAGAAGCTGGAGGAGGCAGAGAAAGCTGCAGATGAGAGCGAGAGGTGCTGGATCGAACAGTTTCCACTCACAGTAGCGGGAATTGGGGTTAGATGTAGTCCTCTAGGAAAAGAGAAACCAGATGGAGGAGAAAGTCATACTGCTAATCATAGTTTTCACAGAATGTCTGCTGTCGGTTAAAATGTGATGTGCCACAGAAATGTGAGCTCTCAAAAATGATGGTCCGATGACCCAACATAGCTTATCCCTTACTTGGGCCGTGTCATATCAAGTACACTATTTGATTGGGGAATTAAGGAAAAACATAAGTTATATTTATGAAATAAAGCAGACAAAAATAACGTGCATAAAACCATTGATGTGCATTTTTTGCATTTTCATAAACCAGCCTGGATGCATGAAAATGCCCATCACGACTCCCATGTGCATCTCAGTCATGGGCAGCTGTACATGATGAACTCTTTGTATGATCACGTGACACATTGTCTACACTTCTAGGTAAAGGGAGTGATGCATCTTACCCCACTCTATCTTATGACTCAGGATGTGTTTGTTCAGACTAATGTTGTATCATCTCTTCCACCTTAAGCTTCCTGCTGTCTCATTCACTGTCCTGTCTGTGTTTCTCTGTGGAATAGAGGCATGAAGGTTATTGAGAACAGGGCTCTGAAGGATGAGGAGAAGATGGAGCTCCAGGAGATCCAGCTGAAGGAGGCCAAGCACATTGCAGAGGAAGCTGACCGCAAGTATGAGGAGGTAACGGCCTTCAAAATTCACATCTTACCATGTTGTTGGCTGTAAACACCATGATCTGAAGGTTTATGTTTGTTGTCCACATCCTGATCTCATTCAATCACATTTCCAGATCTGGGAAGTGTTGATTCTTCACACTGAATGTT
This sequence comes from Chromobotia macracanthus, assembly GCA_036877525.1. Classification (NCBI taxonomy): domain Eukaryota; kingdom Metazoa; phylum Chordata; class Actinopteri; order Cypriniformes; family Botiidae; genus Chromobotia; species Chromobotia macracanthus. The sequence goes on from JAZGTH010000069.1 coordinate 1,482,469, forward strand.
ATGGGGTTGGGTGTGTGTTACAGGTGGCCCGTAAGCTGGTGATCGTGGAGGGCGAGCTGGAGCGTACGGAGGAGAGAGCAGAGCTTGCCGAGAGGTTAATCACAGATTCAACATCTCAGTTCACATACACACATTTACTTCAGTACAGACCACACACACACACACACACACACACCTCTAAGCATGATTTTTTCCCCTGTTGTCCACTTTGTTAAAGCTCCAGTTTATTGTTCTCTCAGCGTGAGAAAAACGGCTCATTCTGCATGACAATAGGAATGCTCTTTCATAACCATAATCTTCCTTTGTGTGCAAGAGAGAGAGGGCGCGAGTGAGCGAGCGCATGCTTGCATGTTTGTGTGAGCCGGTGCGAGTGATTTGATTGGCTTGACTCCAGCTTAAATTCATATGTCCCTGCCCTTTCTCATTTGTGTTTTTGCATGTGTGACCTGTATGACCTGACATACCTTCCCCCTCCCCACTCGAACTAACAGCCGTGCCAAGCAGATGGAAGAGGAGCTGAGAGCTCTTGACCAGACATTGAAGAGTCTACAGGCCTCAGAGGAGAAGGTATAGACCCCAGCTGACAGATTCTGTGTATGTGTGTTGGCTGTAAGGTTATCCGTCCAGTTACATGTTTGTTGGAGATGTGGGGTGTGCAGACTACAAAAGAATGTTAAGAATGCGTTACCTGCTTTGTAGCAGGATCTAGATTTGTATATTTGAATGACAGTGTGCAAACCAGCTAAAAGTCTTCAACAAAAGAAAAGGACTCCTCCATCCAGCACAGGCTCTGTTTAGTTTGTGCTTCTATTGTTTAATCTGGTTTTTCATCTGTCCATCATCTTATTCCATCAGCTTTCCTCCTCTTTTTGTTATCTAACCGCTCGCTTCCAGGTGTCATTTGTGTTTGCAGAATGCATGAATCTTGTTTGCTAACAAGAACGTATGATACATGTGAGGTATTCTGAAAGCAAATGGCATGATGTGCATGCTTCAGTCTCTGTGCTCTGTATCTGCGTAAACCTAAAGATACGTTCATTGTTCCTCAAAGCTTCTTGAGAAACTTCTTCACTTTCAGAATCACAAAAGTGGTTAACCTGCTCAACACACAGTACTGTTAACTATATCATCTCTGATTCAGTGTTATTCGATATCTGCACACATGCAGTAAGTAAACATCAGATACTTCAACACTTAAACTGATCATTTGGGGTCTTCTCTGCTGTTCATATGTTCACCGTCACCCCCCATGACTGCTGGTTGTGTCTTCATCTCTGTCCTTTCCCCTCTGTCTCTCTTTTCTGCTTCATCAAATTAAAATGGCCACTCTGTATGTAGCAAATGCGCTGAGCTGGAGGAGGAGCTGAAAAATGTCACCAACAATCTTAAGAGTTTGGAGGCGCAGGCTGAGAAGGTACGGTGTGTGTGCACGCTAAATTCTGCACGATTTGTGACTGGTTTCACTGTGTGTCCTTTCTGTTTTTAAGGAAACGAGGATTTCTAATTCAGTCTTGTTGCAAATGTCCTTCTAGTTAAATGTTTGTTTCCTAATGACCAAACCATTGGTACCAAACCAGTGATCTGACTGGTCATGTGAGCATAACTTGAGAGTGTTTTTATTAACAAGTGTCCTTTGGCTCGTGTGTGTGACTGTATGTCACTAAAGGCCACATGTGTCAGAGTGAATTATGTGAAGGAACGTTACATCGGGAAATTGCATAAGATGTCACTTATAGAATGGAGCACAACTGCTCTTGCCATTAGAACAGGAAGCAGAAGACATTCGATTAATGAGGTGGAAGTGCAGCTAAAGAATGCCGCACTTGTCGAGATGATTTGGTCAGAAACACCTGTTCATTTACATACGGTTAGCAGCATGCTGTGTGTTATACACATATAGAAATAAAGGTTCCTGAGAGGTTCTTTGTTAGGCTGTAAGGTTCCATAAAGAACCTGTAATATCCACAGAACCATTCTACTGCACAAAAGGTTCTTTGGGGAACCAAAACAGGTTCTTTTGTTGCATTCCTGCAGAAATCCATTTAATCACCTTTTTGTTGTAGCGTTAAATACGTGTTAATAGATCATTTTTACATTGGGACACCCCAGTTTTGGCTTTACGCACTTCCTCAAAAGTTTAATGATTTTGTAAAAATATCAGCTTAATCACGTAACAAAACAGTTCATTTATAATGTACTTTTCTCATACCCAAATGACAGACATAATACAATACAACAATACAGTAAAACAGACAAACACTATATGATATCGTCACACACTAAAGTCTTTGTGAATCTGTCTTGAATTGCTCAGGCTGTGTTTATGATTTCAGCTCGTACATGCTGTTGTTGATATGCAGCTGCATTCCAGCACACATGTCCTGATTTGTTTAAATCTCCAGCAGTGTAACAGCGATCACAGCCGCAGTGTCGCAGGACTTGCACAACTGCAGAAGCAGGCCAGGGCTAAGCCTGCGTAGATGCTTCTAGAAAAACATTCATCATCATCTGTTAAAAACAGACATCTGTGCTGCTTTTCACCTTTCGAGCTGTTGTGGAAACATGTTAGTGTTGTGAAACGACACAGTTTGAAGCGTGCCAGACTCATAGAGCATGTGTGTGTGTGCGTGTGTGTGTTGCCATGTTCTCACTTTTTCTTCCCCCACTCATATTCCTTCTTTGTTTTCCTGCAGTATTCCCAGAAGGAAGACAAGTATGAGGAAGAAATCAAGATCCTTACTGATAAGCTGAAGGAGGTGAGATGAGTTGCATGGAAGATGTGCTTTCTGTTCTGCAGATTGCATGTAATGCGAGTTTAATGCATTTGTCTAATTTGGTATTATAATGGTGGCAGTATTCATGCTTCTGTTTTGTGCAGTATGACGTTACATTTGATAAAGAAAAGATAAATGATGATGCACAAACATTTCTCTGTGCTAGTAACTGGTTTGAATCTCGGGCAGTTTATATCACAGTGTGATTGTGTGCGCTGGTAGATTGATCTTACAAGTGTCGCTCTTGCTCTCTCTCTCTGTTAGGCTGAGACTCGTGCTGAGTTTGCCGAGAGGTCTGTGGCCAAACTGGAGAAAACCATCGATGATTTGGAAGGTACAAGCTCTCTTTCTGATCCATTTCCTGCAACATGATCTTGTTTGTTTATTTTTAGTCTGTTTAGCATCATCACACTGCGCATTTCCTGTTCCCCTTCAGCTGTCATAATCTTCTGTTTGCCGTTTTCCCATTTCCTGAACTCTCCTGTATCTCTTCTTTACACTCTCTGTCCGTCTCTCTTTTTGTGAATGTGAACAGATGAGCTTTATGCTCAGAAACTCAAGTATAAAGCCATTAGTGAAGAGCTGGATCATGCCCTCAACGACATGACCTCTATGTAAATACTGGCTTGTGTGTGTATGTGTGAGAGAAACATGGCTTGCTGTGGGCTCTGCTGTTGCCATGGTGACTGGGCTTGCAGCCATGGCAGATTTTGTCTCTTGTGACTGAATTTGTTGGCCACTCTCAGATCGTATACTTTCAGCATGCAGGATAAACGTGAGCAGAGCTGATCACTGACAGCAGCTGTATGAGAGTCTGTGTGAAGGCTGATGACAGTAGTAAAGTCCAGCACTAACGTCCCTGTTATGATGGGCTGTTACAGTCACTAAAAGACTACTTTAACTAATTCCCTACAGTGTTTAACATTGTTTTTAGTGTGCTTGTTAGTTTTTCATGAGGTGGTACAACATGTACCCTCTCTCATACATTAAACTGTTTTTGCTTCGTGTTGCTTTAAGACGTCTGTATGTAAATGAGCTCTTATGATTGGCTGACTTTGAAGAATTAATATGATAGTTAAATTGGTTTTGAGTGTGTTTATTATAACCTGGCGTGAGTATGCTCTCATATTGAATGACTTCTGAAGTGGTTGATGGGTTGATGTCTGTTCACAGATGAAGAGTTTCTGGAATGTTCTCTGGCCGACTGTGTCCTCAAGATGTTCTCCTTCATCCTCTCCAGCTTCTGTCTAGATTTGTTGTTCATTTCTTCTCTGATCTTCTGTGGTACTTCCCTTCTCATGGATCTTTGTGTTTCTGTGCTGTCTTTATCTCTACGTAAACATCTGTGCTCTGTTTCTGTTTGCTGAATCGGCTCCAGTCTCATCCTCTCTTTACCTGGATTTGAGTCCATCTGAAATGTTATTTTCTGTCTTGTTTTGCTTCTCTTTTGCTCTCTGTTGTATTTTTGATGCTCTGTGTTCATGTTTATTGAAGGGAAGAAAAAACTCTGCTCTCTCTTTCTGATTCTCTGCTTGTCTCTGTTTCTTGCGTCCCATCAGCTTTATTTCATACATGTTCAATATCACACGGTTAAAAAACAGAAGCGTGTATACATTTCTCATCACTTATTGAGTTCTCTAGTGTTGTGTATTCACACATGAATTAAACAGGGTTTGGGATCTGAGAACACAAATAGCAGATTTCTTAAGTCTAGTTTCCTAAACTGTTTCCTGCAGCTCTCTTCAGTAGGACCAGAGCAGCATATTGAATGCACAACACCATGGCAACAGAATTTATAATAATAATACCATACATTTTATGCAGAAGGACTGATATAGTTCCGATTATATTTATGAGCTGGTTTATTATTAGAATGAGTTTATGAACACATGAAGTTGTAAGTTTAACAAATTATCAGTTATATTTGTTTAGCGTTAAGTGATTCTAAAAAAAGTTAAGTCTAAACTTAAATCTAAAAATGTAGTTATGTTTGTTCACATTTTGCCTTTCAGTGTGTGCATATCCTTTCACACTGTTAAATTTTGATATCAAAAAGGTTTTACACAAATATTGTCTGTGCATTTTCATTTAACTTTTTGTAGTTTTGTTGTGTATGTAAACACCAAAAAACTCTAGCTTGGCATGTCTGCGGATAATGTAAGAATTTGCACAAATGTAAACATGGTACCTATAAAGTAGTGCTAAATATTTATCACAATATAAATCAGTTTCAGCTTGAGAAGGAAATGAATTCCAGTTTTGAAATGGAGGCCATTTCTGCTATATTAAGACTGACTGAGATAGCTGAACAGCTCTGAGGGCTTGAGGGACTAAAAACTGATTAGTGCTGACAGTAACCTTCAAAAAACAGGTTCTCATTTTCTGAAACCTTAATGAGTGTTCTAATGTAACGGAGGACTCGCGCAGTTGCGAGTTCTTTAAAAATGGGTTTATCAGGTTATTTTTAACTCGGTGCTGTTGTAAAAGCAACATAGTAGAATTTGTTAGCAAAACTTGAACTGCTGAACAATAAGAAGAGCTTGTGCCATAAGAAAACCATCTCAGGTTCCTTTGATACCACAGAAGAACCTTAAGTTCTTCAGATGTTTGATAAACATTGTATTTAAATTTTAAATCTAGAACCCATATCTTGATCTGAAGAACCTCACATAACTTCAGGAACTACTTAATCTCCAGTGATTCATACAGCTCAACTCAAGAACCCAGGCAGTTGTGAAGGTTCTGTTGAAAACGTTAGTACTGTTCTACAGTTTGTTGCTGGCGGTTTGGTTTACTTTGGTATTCTTTGGGGGTATTTTTCAGAGAAACTGAGAGATGCTAAAGAGGAGAACATCAAGATCCATGCCACCCTGGACCAGACCCTGAGCGAGCTCAACAGTTTCTAACAACCTGGACCAGGACGCTCTTCTCTTCTAACACCCTCATCTCATTTGGTTTCTTTCTGTCTGCAACATGTCATTCGTTTTCTTTAACCCTGTTTTCTTCTGGGGTGGAACTGACCAAGCTAACCAGCAAAACATGCGGTGCCTCTTGATTTAAAAGAGCTCTCATCTTTTTGAAGCATTTAAGTTTCGCATCTCCTCAGAGATTTCAGCTACAGTTACAGTTACCGGAACCCTTTTTTTAGGGGCGTTCTGTTTTTTTGATTCTCCATGATCAGCTCTTTGCATTAGTGGCAATTAACTTACAATTTTCTCATCTATTCCAACCAAAACATCTCCTGAGGTTTTTCTCATCTCCCAGCCTGTTTTACTAAAGGCTGATTTGCTCACAGTTTTGGTGCCATAAAAAGCCATCTTGGAAATTTCATGCTTGGCTTTTGATCCTATGCAGCCAAATTTAGCTGTTTATGTGACCCAGAATATTAAAGTCTGTGCCTGAGGCGTCCCCCACTGTCCTCCTCTACCTCCTCACTGTTGTCATTTCTGCACCAGTTTCTGCTGCCTCTGTGTTGGTGTCACAGGTTTTGGGACCAAAACCACGTCGTGTGGGCTGTAGCAGTGTGCAAACGTGCTGGGAGGGCCATCTGTTTGTGTTTTATTGTTTTGAGTTTGAGTAATATATGTATTCTTTTGCTTGGGTTTAATCCCCTGCATTTTAACACAAAACTTTACCTTTCCAAACCACTTTGTGAAATGCTGCACTGTCATGGGCTTTGGTGGAGGCCAAGTGTTTTGTTGAATTTCGTTTGTTTTGCTTTAAAGAGCCAAACTCCACCCAGGGAAGATTTGAAGGTTGAGGATTCGAGAATATTTTTCGTCTGTGCCGTGAGTTCAGAGCAGTGTCACTGCCAGATGTGAGAGGCCGTGCAGATCTAAATGTGTATTATGAACACAGTAAATGGGAGTGAAATGTAACACTTAATCGTTTAAGAATTTCAGGGGTGAACAGTTTTAACTGGAACAAGCCCGCAGTGACGTAATCACTATCATCTGTATCTTGTGTAATGATGGCAAAATTCTTTTTTAAATAAAGATCATGATTTTTACTGTCACTCCAGCGTGTTCGTGCTGATTGAAGGCTTTTCCTGTATTTACTGTTTTTAAAATGTATTTGTCTTTGGAGAGACCGACATCACCGGGGTTTTCAGTACCTTCACACATCACTACTATTTCCTCATTGTGTGGGACAAGTCTTAATTTTCAGTTCACTGTTTTGTTATCAGTCAGTGGCTGTACACATTGCAGTTCTGTTTCAAAATGTAACTTTACACCTAATGTGTTTAAGGCAGTGAAATGCTAACATGAAGAGCAATGCAGATCAGTTTTACATTGACCTTGGAATCAGATTTTACTGCATGCACGTTTTCTCAAATCATGTCGTTACCTACAGCTTCCTATTTATTGAAATATACTGTCTTAAGTAGCATAATTTCACAAACTCCTGTATTTAAACAAAACCTTTTTCAGGTTATGAGAGCTTATCAGATTTTGCTAACACTTTACAATACAATTCAATTCGTCAACAGTGCATTAGCTAACACAACCTTACAATGAAATATATTTTTACAGCATTTATTCATCTTTGTTAATATTAAAATTTCGTTGTGCATTAACACAAAGTTTTGATTTGCATGTATTTATAAATGTTGAAGTTATAGTAATAAGTAATAAATGTTTGTGTGTTGTGCTGAGGGTTGCACAGCCTGTTTAAGTGCTCAGTCTTGGTGTCTGTATGTTTATGAAGGACCCAGCGTACATAAGAACAGTTCAGGGCTGCAGTTTACAAGAGAGGCTGGTTATCTGATTACCAAAGCAAATGTTTTTCTGTATTGATCAGTGATGATAAACAGATATGTGCACTGATAAACTGAAACAGACTTTTAAAAAGTCTTTATTTTATATATATATATATATATGTATGTACTGAAAGTCATGCAGGGAATTATTCTGTTTGGTTCTGATGGAATAAAAGAACCCGTTTAACAAAGTATAACCACACGGCGGTGTACATTCAGATGCACTATTATTTTGTTCGGTTTTATTTAATAATAATAATTAATGTTTTTTAATTGAGAAACGTCTCTGTGGAAATGCACGAAGTCTTCTAGCGCATGTCCAATAGAGGGCAGCACAGAACAAGTTATGAAACAGTGACGTCACAGAGAGCTCAATATGAACATCAGATATGATGATCAGAAAGGGCACACTAAAGCTGCTTTAAAATGTTACTGAGAAAGGCAATGGAAATGTCACTGTTTTTATAATTAGTGCGTGGGACTATTAATTAAACCCAAAAAGTGATCATTTCCCCATCATTTACTCACTCTCATGTTATTCCAAACCTGTATGACTTTTAAAGAACACAAAAGAAGATATTTTGATGTATGTTGGTAATGAAACAACAGTGGCACCCACTGACTTCCATCAGAATATCTTCTTGTGGAAATCTCTTTAAAAAGAGCTCCTCTCACATGCTTGGCAGATATGTATTTTATACACATCTGAGGGAAGTGATGTTTACAGAATACAGAATTTCTAACTCAAGAGGTGAATTTTTACTTTAGATGAACATATTAGCATACTATCAGCAATATAAGCAAAGTATAATATAAACAAAATCACTGTTGTCATCACTCTCATATCGTTCACGCATTAAAATATGTATCAGATCATCAGATCATTGACCCAAAGTAATGAACAATAAGGAATATTATTAAAGAATATTTTGAAACTTTCAAGCTTAAAACATATTAAAAGTGCTTCTTGTTTAAAGCTCCCAGTTTATATGTAGTTACAATACTTCAACACACAACCTACTGTTCACCTTTGAGCAGAATCTCTTTACATTTACACAAATATCTTCCACTGAATTGTGTAGAAAAGAAATTGTAGAATCCTTTTATAAACTTCTGAATTAAGACTTCTGTTTCTGCACAGTTTGGTTTTTCACTGCTGTTTGAGGGCATTGCCCACTGCAATCAAAAACAACGATAGATATTAAGATTGAATAAAAGACTTTCAAATACATTCACTGAACATTTCTTAGAGCACAAGATTGATTTACTCGTGAATCTGTCTCTGTTTGTTTGTTTACAATCATAAGAAGAGGTTTTTCAAAACTTACCCAGCGTCTGATCCCTGTTTCACAAATGCACATACTGGACTAAACTCCTTCAGCTTCTTCTGAAGGTCCTGTGTAACGTCACTCCACTTTGATTTGACAGCAGCAAAATTACCTAAAATAAAGAGAAAGAGGGAGATAAAAACTGTTACTTTGCCTCTTTTATTGGCAATTCCTACGAGAGAGGATCTTTCCCAGCTAACAATTTTAGGTTGTGAGAATGTTTCCAAATATTTCAATCAAGTAACAAAATTGTTAAAAACAAGTTTTAGGAATGTTCAAAATGTCCAACATTATTGCTTAGTTATTAGAACATTATTCAAAGATTTTTTAATTCTGTAAATTTGTTTTAAAATGTTCCACTAACTACTTAAGAATAACGTTTTTGATAATATAAAGCATTAGAATAAAATTCTACTAACATTAAGAAAAAAATGAGAGAACTCTGAGAAAACATCAGCCAACGTTCTAAGAATGTTCCCTGTTAGCCGGATTCTTTTCTCTTTCCACTTATTTTTACCAACAAGTCAGTTATACCTTCAATGTCACTTTTGGCCTTCTCCATAGTTGCAATATCATTATTTAATGTGACCTGTGAAATGTGCAACACAAAGAGAGTTAGTAAGAAATGATGAGAGAAATAAACTAACGTTTGTTTAACCTGTTTTCCCCAGCCCCCATCACTAATACAAAAACTGACCCACCCTGCAGAGCATCTATTATTATTTTATCTTTCTCTTTAACCACTGCATGAAAGCCTTACAGATCCTGGGTGGTTACGTGTCAGTTAACCTACTCAGCTGGTTTTGCTGTTAGTTGTAAAACCTGCTGGACATGCTGTACGTCCCATAATGAACACAATGCTCATGTTTAACACGCTTTTACATTATCTGACTATATACAGAAACATCACACCCTGTGAGCAGGAAATATCTGAATCCAGCACAGGTCTACAGTAATATTGACTACCACTATTCATACTTACTGTATTTTATACAGTATAATTTATACATCTACTAAAATGACATTGAAACCAGTTGGTTTAAAGAATCTGCAGTGATGTTTGGATATTACGTGTGATGTGTTCAAAAGTGATTTTGGGCCCATTGTTCAATTTTAGAGTCTTGCTGACAAAACTTTAACATCTGAACATAAATTAAAAGTAAATGTTGGGCTGTTTTGTTACAACATTGGCTCATACCCTCATATATAATCACAAGTTCAAGATCTATATGTACAGTATATATATATATATATATATATATATATATATATATATGACTTACCATTGAATTCTGACATGCCTTCACCTCCTTGTTCTTTTTCTCCTGATCCAGAGTTAGCTGTTTGACTTCATCCTGAAGATTCTCCACCTCCGTCTTTGTGTTGTCCACCTGTTTCTTGATTTGTTGAAGATCTAAATCGAATTGTTTTATATTCTGCTCTATTTTCATCTCCGTCATCTCTGAGAGTTCGATTTCAGCCATTAGTTTTTTTGTTAAGTCTTTCTGAATGCGCATATATCCCACCAAGGTCATGCACACAGCTGCTAAGAGAAACAGCAACAGCAGTAAGCAGCATGGACGTCTCTCCATCTCTGTGTAGCTGTAGTTTTAAACTTAGGTTATATAAGTTGATAAATGTGTTTAGTGGGACCGTATGCTCAGATCTTCTTATATATTGCACTAGAACAGCAGATACAGTCAAGCTGAATACAGTCGGTATGTATTTGATTTATATAATGAATTTAGATATATGATCTGTAACAGAAAATACAATAGAGAAACAGTGAGAATGATTGTAGTAGAACTGCAGATATAAGAAATTACATAAAAAGAACACAACATACAGTTTTTAGACATTGTATTAACATTTTTATAAGAAAGTAATTCAAACATTTTTTAATTCTGTAATGTTTTTAAAACTTGATATATATGATATACCACGTTAAAAAATGTTCCAATTACATTATTGCACTAAGAATGTTTTTGATAACTTTGAACTTTTACACAATGTTAGCCAACGTTTAAAGCACGTTCCCTGTTCCCTGGGATAGAGTTCTTCATTACATTACTGTAGATTTGCAAATAAAGCTGACATCCTGCTGTTTTAATGTACATTTTAGCATGCAGTCTAATAGATCACCTGATAATTATCTGACAAATGTACAAACAGAAACACTTTCAGCATTTCAGAATGAAATATACAGCATGTCATTCACAGATGAGTGTGATGAATCAACTCACCTTTGAGAAGCTGCTAGCGTGCACACACTGAAACTGTCTTACTACAAACACCGTGACTAGCCTGTGACTATAAAAACTTGATTATATTGATAATAAATTAATATAAGCACAAAAGAACATGGAAAGAAAAGATACAGAGCAGTGTAATATTTTCCCTCTGTTTTCCTTTGTCATACTGGTCTTTCTCTTTGACATGCGACCAGTCTGACGAGTCATGCAGGAAATGTAATTGTTTTCTTTCCTTCAGTTCATCACTTCATATCTGTGTGTATACGCAAGAACAAAAGTATATTGTTCATGTATAATGTTCAAGTATAATGTTCATGTATAATGTTCATGTATAATGTTCATGTATAATGTTCAAGTATAATGTTTATGTATAATGTTAATGTACAATGTTCATGTATAATGTTCATGTATAATGTTCATGTATAATGTTTATGTATAATGTTAATGTACAATGTTCATGTATAATGTTCATGTATAATGTTCATGTATAATGTTCAAGTATAATGTTCATGTATAATGTCCATGTATAATGTTCAAGTATAATGTTCATGTATAATGTTCATGTATAATGTTCAAGTATAATGTTCATGTATAATGTCCATGTATAATGTTCATGTATAATGTTCATGTATAATGTTCATGTATAATGTTCAAGTATAATGTTCATGTATAATGTTCATGTATAATGTTCAAGTATAATGTTCATGTATAATGTCCATGTATAATGTTCATGTATAATGTTCAAGTATAATGTTTATGTATAATGTTAATGTATAATGTTCAAGTATAATGTTCATGTATAATGTTCATGTATAATGTTCAAGTATAACGCTCATGTATAATGTTCATGTATAATGTTCAAGTATAATGTTCATGTATAATGTCCATGTATAATGTTCATGTATAATGTTCAAGTATAATGTTTATGTATAATGTTAATGTATAATGTTCGTGTATAATGTTCAAGTATAATGTTCAAGTATAATGTTCATGTATAATGTTCAAGTATAATGTTCATGTATAATGTTCATGTATAATGTTCATGTATAATGTTCAAGTATAATGTTCATGTATAATGTTCAAGTATAATGTTCATGTATAATGTTCATGTATAATGTTCATGTATAATGTTCATGTATAATGTTCATGTATAATGTTCAAGTATAATGTTCATGTATAATGTTCAAATATAACGCTCATGTATAATGTTCATGTATAATGTTCAAGTATAATGTTAATGTATAATGTTCGTGTATAATGTTCAAGTATAACGCTCATGTATAATGTTCATGTATAATGTTCATGTATAATGTTCAAGTATAACGCTCATGTATAATGTTCATGTATAATGTTCATGTATAATGTTTATGTATAATGTTAATGTATAATGTTCGTGTATAATGTTCAAGTATAACGCTCATGTATAATGTTCATGTATAATGTTCATGTATAATGTTCAAGTATAATGTTCATGTATAATGTTCATGTATAATGTTCAAGTATAATGTTAATGTATAATGTTCATGTATAATGTTCAAGTATAATGTTCATGTATAATGTTCATGTATAATGTTCAAGTATAATGTTCATGTATAATGTCCATGTATAATGTTCATGTATAATGTTCAAGTATAATGTTTATGTATAATGTTAATGTATAATGTTCGTGTATAATGTTCAAGTATAACGCTCATGTATAATGTTCATGTATAATGTTCATGTATAATGTTCAAGTATAATGTTCATGTATAATGTTAACACCTTAACAAGACGTAACACAGTCTGTGTCCGGATTCTCCTCATAAATCTATCATTATTGATTATTATTATTCATTATTATCATAATAATCATAATAAAGGCTTTAGTGAAACGACCTCACCAACATCGTGAGAGGAAGCGCGCTGAAGGTTGTGGCGCCATCTTCCGCCGAAACGCGGGAAATCCTCCCGCGCGGTGCATCACGGGACTGAACGAGTGCCCTCAATAGTGTTCACTACAGTGCAGTGGAGTGTACAAGAGCTTTTTGGACACAGTCATGTCTAGTCTTCAAGTGTTTTAGTGTACGAGTGAATCCTAAAATCCTCATGATTGTCTTCACACTCGCTCCAGCCCCCGACCTGAAGACGACAAGCGGGTTGGGATGCATGTGCAGACGGATGGAGGTATGGATGGATGGACGGTGGGGGTATGGATGGATGGAGGGAGGGAGGGATGGATGGATGGATGGACGGATGGAGGTATGGATGGATGGAGGTATGGATGGATGGAGGGAGGGATGGATGGAGGTATGGATGGATGGATGGACGGAGGTATGGATGGATGGAGGGATGGATGGAGGTATGGATGGATGGATGGACGGATGGATGGAGGTATGGATGGATGGATGGAGGGAGGGATGGATGGAGGTATGGATGGACGGAGGGATGGAGGTATGGATGGAGGGAGGGATGGATGGATGGAGGGAGGGATGGATGGAGGGAGGGAGGGATGGATGGAGGTATGGACGAGTGTCTGTTAAACTGTGTTGGGATTAAAGGCATGTTACTGTGTGATTAGTGGTTGTTTAGTGAGCAGATCCACTTTCACGACCTTCTCAATTCGAAGCAAGTGTGAACCATCTTCATTAAGGCTTGTTTACTGTGTATTATGAGCATGGCAGACGTGCTGAGTGTGAATGTGATGTAAAAACCCTGGACTGAAGATTGCAACCATACAACATCTGTGCAACATGAACAGAAACGTTGCATGAAGTTTCTTAACTATTTTGTATAGCAAGACATTTCGAGAGTAAATATTATGTTCATGTATATGTATTTATATTTATGCACAATGTACTTGTTGATTATTGCAAACATATCCTCTTTTGATCAACAGACATTGTGTGTTTATCTGTGATTATTGCTTTCAAGATTTAAACAATGGGCAGACAAAAACTATTTTGCAAGAGTTTTATTGATTTATCATTTATTATTTCAATCCAAATGATTCTCTGTTTATTGAAGTGGATGTGTCTTTAGTGTCTTCTCTATTGGTAGTTTACTTGAATGAAGGCTTGAGACTTCAGGTGCTAGAAATACAAAAACAAACATGTTAAAATAACCTCCGTTGTCCAAGCTTGACCCAGAAAGTTCTGCCATCATGTACTCAGTCTCATATTGTTCTGAACCCATGATGTTCATTCCTTCACAGAACACGATATGTTTTTAACAATATTGTGAGCTTTGTTTAAATATGCATAATATTAAAGTTACGGTATTTGCAAATGAGTAATTTGTGGAAGAAATGAAATTTAAGATGCTTTTAGAATGTTATAACAGATATAATATCAATTATGCTACATCAATAATGAAACCTTTTAAAATTGTTTCATAATTGTAAACCCTCTGACATGTATTTTCTGCTGTTTTACTTACCAGCGGGGAAAGTCAGGAGCTCTGTATTTATCCATCTGAGCCTGGAAGGAGTCGCGACTGGTATTCGCAGTGAGTTCTCCACAGGCCCCACACACTTTGTTGGCCAGGAATTTTCCCACAGACACTGAGAGCTCTTGTTTGATGCTGTAAGACACTGTGATTCCAAACTTCTGAATGATCACAAAGTCCTTCTCAACCCTCACAAGAACACCGTCTCGCACAGTGTAGTGATGTTTGTGGATCTGGAAGCCATTAAACTAAGAAGGCAAAGAGCAATATCAGGCATCAGGGTACATGGTAGAGGCCAAGAACTTGCTAGAAACATGTATCATCATCTTTTGGTCACGCTTACCCAGATCTCTTGTTTGCTGTTAACAGAGATGACCAGATCATCAAAGAAAACGTATATCGCAGCCGTTGTGGCTACTCCACCCGCTCCGCAGATCTGGACGTCCGCCACCACGCGGAACCACTCGATCTCCAGAGCACCGTTGCACACTCTCACAATCTCATAGGCTCCTGCGGCCGTGATGGTTCCTTTTCCACCGCTGTAGAAGGTGAAGATGCCCCCGGCTGCCACCATGCACTGGCTCGGGTAACATCCACGAACGCCGTTTCTGATCTGACAGACCTCGTTGCTCTTGCACTCCATCGTGTCATGTTTCACTTCACCGGTGGCGAGGCAGGTCAAAACTTCAGTACAGTCATCTGCAACAATAGTTTCGCCGATCTAGAGAGCAGGAAAGGGTGAGAGAATATTATTGGAGTAGTTGTATATATCTTAGGTCTGTTTTATTTGCTTTGTTATTTGATGTCTTACATCGTAAGAGTTTCCGTCTTCATAGCAGCCGCATTGATTTTCATTAACGCAGCCTGTTCCATTGAAATAGAAGCCAGAGTCACAGGCGCAGCCTTCTGCGCAGGTGTTTTTGTCGCAGGTGATAATGTCAGAAAGACCAGGGCAGGGTGTGCCACAGATCTCTGCACAGGTTTGGTAGTGACTGTTGGGAGGGCATGACAGAGCTACAAGAGACAAGAATACAGACTGTGAGCCGTTAAGGTGATCAGGTATGTTAACATATATAGGCCTAGTACGTTTTGCTATTTACATTATGCGTTGATGCTTTTATCCGAAGATTATGGAATGAACAAGATTCGCAGTTCTTTTAATATGAAAGGGGGAAAGTGCAACACTCAATATGGCTGCTCTATTAAATAAAGCTCCACCTTCTGATAGAATTAGCCAATCGTCAGTCTCTAAAAACTAACAGTTCTGTAGGAGAGGGGCTCTGTACAGTGCGGTGAGGTACCTGACAGTCTTTGCGCATGTGCAGTGATCTTTGTAACCTGTTAGTGCAATTCGATCTTAAGAAACAATTCATGGTACAGTTGATGTTAGATTTAATAGCTGATCTGAAATATATTGTTGTATTGTGATCTTAGTCTGTGATTTTAGAGATATCTGTTTTCCCTCATTCAATCAGATAGAACTTTGCTCAGAGTCATTGCAAAGATGGCAGCTAAGTGCCGGGACCTCCTTACAAGGACTTTGCTTTATCTTATGAGAGATTTAATGTAAGCATTTTATCAGTTTGCATGTTCTTGCAAGACTTTTGTAGTGCTAAAAAACTGATCTGCAGAAACATTTTTTAAATGTTAAATGCACACTTACGGCAGAAGTGTTGCGTTCTCCAGTTTTCTATAGTAATTCCGAAGTCCTGGCAGTCGATCACATAAGAACCGATACTGTGACACAGCATGTCACGATCCCCCCCACCGATGCACACATCATAGACACAATCTTTGAAGTAGGACTCCGGGTTTATCACGCTGTGGCAGGCGGCAAACGGCCCTTTGGGATCGGTGATGATGCTGCAGTCTTTCTCATATATAATCTTCTTCTCTGGATCACACTGTGGACACACGTCTCCACTGCAGCCATCGTCACATATGACACCAATAACAGGCACTTTCCATTCAGCTCCAAAGACTTTAACGTCTGTGGTTAGCTTGCCGTCGGGCAGCTGGTACTCATCAGCCTGCTGTCCGTTGTAGTTTCCACACAGGCCACACATCTTGTCTCGATAGCTGCTGGGAACCGTGACCGTGACATGATAAACCATATCATACGTGACCTTCAAGCCAAAGTCTGTTGTGATAGCGTAATGTGTGCCTTCTTGAAAGACTTTTATTTTTCCATTCATCAGATTTATGGGTATATTTGTCAGGGCACCATTAACCTGAAAATGAAAAGATTGTTATTAAAAACAAAGAGTTTGTCATCCTAAGGGTAAAAATTAAAAAATCAAATGAGCAGCGTTTTTTACCGTTATTTGTCTCAGCTGGTTCCTTCGAAGCACTAGAATCTCATTGTAAACCTCCACAACAACAACCTTTGCCATAGAAACATCTGGAGTGGATTGCATTGTATCCCATCTCTCATTTTCCACCACGACTGTGAACGGAGTGAGTTTTGTTCCCTCTATGTGGCAGGCCTGAGCTGCAGTGTAGGTGCAGGTTCCTTGGAAGTCGTAGGTTTTGTTGTCAAAGGTGTTGTAGTGAGGATCTCCAGAGATGGAACAGGTGGCGTAAGCTTTCGGAAAGCAGCCCAAAAGATCCCCATCCTTCCTGCATTCCTCTCCCACGAGACAGCCTGCGTTTACACACGTAATCTTGCCGTTTTTGTTGCAGGTGCACTTGATGTTACAGTTGGTATCAGCCCAAGCGGACTGACCGATCGGCAGGTAGTGCTTCTCATTCCCGACTGAGTACACGCAGACGCATTCACTTTCCAGGACACATTTGTTCTTATTGAGGATGTATCCGTCATCACACACACAGCCCGGGGTCTTGGCACAGTTGGATTGAGGATTGGGGTTCTTACATGTAGCTGGACAGGAACTCGCAGAGGACTCAAAGTGACTGTGGGGTGGACACTGTGGGATGACTGTATCAACACAGAGAAATCAGAAACAGTTTTAACTTCAACAACATATTTGTTGAAATGAACATAGTTGAAGCTCCACATTCACCACTTGCAGCTTTTTCAGATTATAATCAATTTAGTAAATACAGAGATTTTAAATTGATTTTATACAATGTATATGACAAATTTAATCTATTTGACAAATTAATGTAAAAGTAATGTAAAAATATATTACAGTGTCACCCATCAATAAGTTAAGTTGTTTATGTAATTTTGATTGTTATGAAAATAAAAAAAAGGGTTTAAAAACCATTTTGTAGTTGGTTCTAAACGTATATTTCTTTTTGTACAGAAAAGTGTAGATACGTTTGTGCTAGACTTTGAGGTTAGGGTTAGGTTAATATGTTACTGTGATGTAGATAGACATTACTCTAATAAAAATATTTTCTCACCTGGCTGGTGGGCAAAAGCTGAGCTCCCATAACCATTGACTCTGGCCACACCAAAGCTGTAGAGGGCGAAGGGTGTGTCTGAATGTGTGACCTGATGCAAGGCGGAGGTGTTATCAAACGTGAGCTGCGTCCATGAGTATTCACTGCTGCCTGTCTTGAACCACTGAACGTTCTTGGGTATCTGAGCTCTGTCCACCATCAGTCCGCTCAGTTTGTTGGTCCGAGCTATCAAAATAGCTCTGTTTGTGAAGCCGCTTTCTCCTCGCAGGGTGTATGTGGTGCTGTAGCGATCGGTCGGCAGGACGTTCATCAGGAAAGGGTCGTTCATGACTTTCTCCTCAGTGATGCCGCCATTGAACTCGTAAAGCACCTGGATGCCCCTGTCGGAGGTGATTTGGATAGAGCTTCTTCCAAACAGATTGACCCTGTAGATATCTCCGCCTTTTAACTGTATGGGAATTAGCGTTCCATCTTGACCTCTCAGTGTAATCTTAGTATTCTGTGTGGCCTGGATGTAGGCGCTGTCGTATCTCTTGGGGTCATTGTAAAAAATTGGTACGACGATGAAGTCCTTCCCCCAGCTGCTGACAGGAAGTAGCTGCTCGTACACGTGGTCACAACCCGCGAAAAGCCACGTGCAGCTGTGGCCCGTGAAAACGGCAACTGGGTGCTTGGATAACACCCTTGTGTTGGTCAGATCATCTTTACTCTGGATCTGAACGCTCTCGTAGGGTTCCAGGTCAATTACAAGTTTGCTTCCTTTGTTGTATTGCTTGCCCTGGTAGTTCACGTCCCCACGCGGGTAGATCTCGACAGTGTTTTTCTGATGCTTGTGGTTGGTGATGGAAAACTCCATGTTAGCATAGGGCATGGGGTCTTTGTTTGGAGGAGACACTGGTGTAAAAACATAGTATTCTGTGCCCCATTCTGAAACAGGGTAAATGACCGTCGTTCCGGAGGAGGACAGCCTGTAGTTGACGGCCGTCACCATGACCTCTTGACTGGCGTCTACGAGTACCGTCTGTTGGCTTTTTGATGTTGTGGCGATCTCTATTTCATTAGGAAAATGGAAAACTTCAACCTGCCCCGGCTGAACAACCTTCTCCTGGACATTTCCGAGGGCTGAGACCCTAACTGTGGAGCTGGCTTTAGCAGTCGGTGGATTAAACACCTCAATATAGTGGTCTGGGTACTCGTAGCGTTCACTGATGTAATTCTGCATGTAGGATAAGGCAAACTCTCTTCCTGGTGGCCCACAACAGGAGAGCCCTGAGAGAAATAATGTATGTTTTTAGTATTCAGTAGTGATTCTAATCATGTGTGCAGGCATTAGGCTTCCATTATAAAAAACATCAAAAACAAATAGATTTTAAACGAATTTACTTTATAATAAAATAAATAAAAAATTATAAGTCAAACATCTAGTACACATATTTGTCTCATCAAAAATAACTTCAGCAAATAATCGCAATATACAATATATATATATATATATATATATATATAATATACTATATATATATATATATATATATATATACTGAATAATGTGTGACTTTATTTCCTTTATAATAGATATTTGCATCTAAAACTGAATGTTTAACAAATAATTTTGACACACAGTGTTTAAAACATACAGCTCTGTAAACAAACTTAAATACATACTGTATGAGAACATTAGTAATTCTGAAAATGTTACCTCTGCAGATATACTATAAAGATATAAGATAATGCGTAAAGGGGAATCAAGTAAAAATGTTTTATTTAACATTTATAAATGTGAAAGTGTCGCTTACCACATAACAGCAGACTCATAAAACAGACTAGAGCCCCTTTGGTTGCCATGGCTGCAAAGGACAAGACTTCTTTTAATACCAATACATTTTTAAAATGGCAAATGCCATCAGAGTGAAAGATGTCTTACCTGAGCCCGAACCGAAGAGCTGGTGTGGATTAACTGTGGGTTTCACGTCTTAAATTCTCTTCGCACCTCTGCAGTAGCCAATCAGCACCTCAGAATCATGTCATACACGTGTAGAGACATTTCCTCAATCAGGTCGAGACGGTTTGACTGTTTGCTGATCTCTTAATAATTAGTTAGTGCTCAGAAATGGCTGAATCTTATCAACGCCTTTTTGCAAATATGAATTTAAAATGTAAAATTGTTGTATCATGACGTTATGAACACAAATGATATTTAGTCATTGGGTTGTAAAAATTCGACCTTGTACTAGTTCATGGTTTTACAGTGGAACAAAACTGGTTCTTTGAAAAGAGTAATAAAACTCCAAAGTAAAATATTTTATATCTTTAGTTTTCTACCATCTGTATTTAATGTCACATTTTGAATTTGTTTCTCTTTATTGGATAGAGTTTTCAGAAGGCTAAGGTTGTAGTTGAAGACCAGAAAATACTTCAAACCTAAAAAACATGTTTTAAATATATATCATTGTTAAAAATCGCTATTAAATTAAACCATCAGCTATGGAGCTGTTAGGTTAGGTTGTATCTATCAGTAGCCTATGTTAGGTTATTTATATCTGTTCTGTATGAGGCGTATTACTGGTTCTGATCTGCACAAATAAATTACATAGTTACTGTAACAAATTAATTTAATGTGGAAGCTGATAAAATCAGCCACACACTTTGTCACGTTTGTTATCTTATGGCAACTTATAAAATGACAATTAATGATCAACATTTTCCATTAAACTTGGAAACACTTTCCATTAAAAAACAATTTCAACAGGAACACCTGAACGTTTCTTAACATATATAGATATTTTATGTCTAACATACTTCAAATTAGACGTCTACCATTTTTAAAATAAGACATGACAGAAAATGTGATCATTACATATGAAGAAAGAATAAAATGAGGTCATCAGAGTTCCGTCTTTCTCTGATGAAATGTGATCTCCCTGCCACGTTGCTTGGTCATATAGGATGTATATCTGTACAGTCAGCCATTCATCTGTTTACAGGGTGGAGGTTAACTCTGCCCTCTTAACTAACTGTTAATGTGTGGGATGTCCTATATATTAAATGCTGATTACTTATATGTGAATTGCCACAGTCAAGTGATAAAGTGATTTGCGCAGGAAATAAATGTTTGAGAAGAGTTTTTAATTTCTGTTTCAAAACACAGTCACACACCTGCATTAAAAAAACGTCTTTTAATAAGAATTAAAAGCAGAGTAAATACTAACCCAGCTGTGTGTTGAAACAAACCCTGAATTAACCCTGTAGACTATAAGAAACACTCATGTTGGTTGTGTGTTCAGTGGAGGGAATGTTTCGGGGTTAGTTAGCCTGGCCAACAAGAAGAGGAAAACTAAGTGTTGAGAAGGGCCTGTAACATTCTCTGTGTAACATATACCAGTTTAAGCAGCAGATGCTTTTATCAAAAGTGACTTAAAAATGACAGAGCATTTCACATTTTGCTGTTAGAGTAAATAAGCCTAGTCTACAAAGCTACATTTAGAAGAAGGGAATGGAGGGGCTGGTTTACGCATGTTTTTACTGATGTAGTGCCACACTGCCGCCTGCTAATCTCTAGAAAGCACTGCATGTAAATAACCTGAAGTTTTCAGAATACCAGTGTGACTGTTGCTGTAACCATCATTCAGACATTTTATAAAATCACACTCTTCAAAATGTACTGAATTTACACTAAGATCAAATAAATAAACGTGTATGACCTTCAAATAGTTTTAGTTAAATGTAGGGTAGGCGATTCTTTCCAGAAACATTTTTGCTATGCTGGTTGAAAGTCTTTTCACATTCTGATAGCAATCGCTTAGTAAAGTAAAAAAAGTAAAGTGATATGTGATATATGTGTATATATTTACATCTTCTATGGAAGGCATAGGACCAAACAATGTTAGATCTGAATACAATGATAGGATGTCCTACTTGCCTGGCAAACTGTGTATGTGTTCATGTGTTGGAGGCGGCATGGTTTGGAGATGCTCTGAAGGGAGGGTGGGATCTTATGCTTTCACAGCTCTGAAATTGCCTACCCTACCTTTAAAACGACAGTAACACTTCACATGGATGAACTGAAAGATGATAAAGGCGTGTTTTGCAGGTGCATAAGTTAGCAGTATTGTTTGTGGTGTTATGTATTGTAAATGAAAAATCGATTTTAGAGGGCCGTTAGAGGGCGCATAATTCGTCTCCCATCCATGTCTTTCACAACACCTCTGAAAACAGCCCTTCATTTGTTTAGGTGAAAACATTAAGTTTATTTGTGTTGACCTAGTTCTCTTGTTTTTGATGAGTCTGGTTTTTAGGATGATATGGGAGTATTGCTTTGACGCACAAGATGGCAATATATCATGTAATTTGTTTTCATTTAGACAAGCGCTTGAGCAAGAGCTGTGTTGTGGAATATGTGTATCAGTACACATAACCCTGATCTGATAATTCATATGCTGTACTGTAAAATAATAAAGCAAGAGTTTCCTACAGCTGATATGATACATTTCTGTGGCCTGTCTATCTGTTTGGTGTCAGCGGTATGCTTTCGTGAAACTCAATGTTTTGTCCTCTCACTTGAACATACAGTTAGTTATGAACACTGGTGAACTGTCTAAAAATTCTTCAAAAACATTACAAGTAATTATGCCGTGAAAGTGACTCAGTCTAATGTCTGAAATACTGAAATACTAAATACTGAATACAGTGTTCTGAATGCAGTGAATACTGAATGTTAGGTGCATCCATGCAGGGTAAACGTTACTATACAGCAGTTTGTTTTTGGGTGGCATCAGCTTTGTCAGCATGTTGGGACATAATAATTCTAATAATTTTCTATAATTCTACAGTATTGAGTCACAGACAGATATATGACTGAGGTAATAAATGGGAATGTTAAGAGCTGGCTTTCTCAGAGTGTTATTCTTGCTCTGGGCAGACACTTTCATATTAGACAGTATTGTTGATTTTGGTTGTTAAGTGTTTGTGAGTTCACATCATGCATTAAGCATAAATAAACGACAAGGTTACTGAAGTTTTTCTCTTACTGTTACAGGTGTAAAATGTCAAGTATGTTGGATCAAATGTATTATTTGAAGTAATAATCTTATAACCTTGTTAATATTGTGCTGATACTTTTCTTTAGCAGGTCTGAATGTTTCAAAAGCACAATGAATTTTCTGCTCACATTGTTACATCACATTATTCAACATCACTGAAAAACGATGACTCTTATCATAGTTTATGTTTCCTCAAGACCTCTTGCTAAAACAAACAAACCTCACAGAAAATCTAAACTCTATGAAACACAAACCGCTACAATAATCAAATCGATCATGTCACTTATCTCTGTAAGACTTGGATGAATTCGGTTTCCTGTTGAGATTTGTACATACTGTTGATAAGTGTCTCCAGATAATCTGCCTCTTTAAATATGGAAAGAGCTTCATAGTCCATCACAGTCCAGCTCTTCTCAGATCTTGAGAAACATCAGGACATCATCTGTGATGGAAATTAAGACCACACTGACAGCCATTCTGATTCTTCAGCTGACATTAGGAGGTATGGCTTTTCTGAACTCTGTATTTAATCAGATGAATTCTGTTCTTTATATAGTATACACTTTTAAAACGTGTGATGCCATAGAAGAACTTTTATGGGCTGTATGGTTTCGTAAAGAACCTTTAACATCTATAGAAGCTGTCTGTTTCACAAAATGTTCATTGTAATGGGAAAAGGTTTTTTAGACTACGAAAGATAAGAAAGAAGAGGTTCTTTAAAGAACTTTTGGCTGAATGGTTCTAGGGGAACCAAAAATGGTTATTTTATGGCATTGCTACATAGAACCTTTAAAGAACCTTTATTTTAAGAATACGCTTTTATTTCCTTTTTAAATAAATAGTGACAACTCTACCTTGTAATTCAGATATTAATAGCTGACAAATGTCAAAATATAACTTTGAGCAACATATGCAAAGGCAGATTTTATATTTTTTATCTATACTATTGTAGCATTCCAGAGAGTATCTGTGGAATAAGTTAATTTTTCCTGCTCTTTTCCAAGCTGGAGGAAGGAGTATTGAGCCTGAAGATCAGCTGGAGCCATATTTCCCTCCAGCCAGACCTTCAGTGGAAAACCTCAATGCACTCTGTCTCCACGGCAATGGGCGCCCCAGATATCCCGAAAGCTGTATTCCTTCTTCAGCGTACGGTTATGTGCGTCGTGCAGGAACTGCGGTGAACAGAATGGAGGCATGGTTCGGTCAGTGCTGTCAGAGGGGCGTGGCTCAAGGAGACCAGCAGATCCTTTGCTGTGCCAAACAAGCGGTGAGCACAAATCTTTAGATAGACAGATAGTTCTGGTCCTGGAAGCTGATTGGTCGATAGATGCAGTTTAATTGCAAACACAGCACAGTTATGGCCTCATTATTGCCTCATTCTGTGGAACACAGAAGATGATATTTTGAGAAATGTTTCAGTGGTTTTGTGTACATACAATGGGTGCCACTGTTGCTTGGTTACCAACATACTAACAACATACATCCTCAGAGGCAAAAAGTCATATAGGTTTGAAATGAAATCAGGGTGAATAAATGAGGAAATAACATAAATGAAGTAAATGATGGACAAATTTTCATTTTTGGGTGCACTATCCCTTTAAGAGTGCAATAATATTTGCAGTCAGCTGTTTTTAAGTGATCATGTTAACTGGTCTGGTAAATTGCTCTTTGTCTCCGCAGTGGGAGTCTGCACTTTCCCTCTTCTGTGTTGAGGAGTTCTCCACCATGACCTTGGTGCACGAGTGCTGTGAGAAAAAGAGTGAAGACAGGTGGAGCTGCTTTGAGAAACAGGCTCCGAATCCCTCCTTCCAGCCCCTGCCTGGTTACACTGCTCCACCAGTACCATCAGACATGATCTTCACTTGGGACCCCAGCAGCTGCTAGTGCAGAAATAGAGAGGAATGGAATCAATGTAAAACCGCTGTGCCACAGGCTCTGTGTATTACAACAGATGAAATATTAAACCCTGCAAATCAATCTGTTTACATATTTTTTACATGGCAGATGTGTTATAAAAAGTCATGAATAAATCAACACAGATCGACTGCTGTTCTGTCTGATTTCTGGGATATAGATGCTGGAGTTCAGAGAGAATCTTGACGCATGCGGAATGGTTCTCGCTGTAGATGTTTTCACATTAGAGAGGAATACCAGCTGATATTGAGCAAACCTTTATGAAACGTGATCAAGTTCAAAGAATAGCTCTATAGTCAGTGAAAAGGTCATTTATAAACCTGGACTGTGTTTAAAAGTTAAGAAAATGAATTATTTCTTAAAACTACAGGCTAGCACTGCAGGCGAACTAGAGTTAAGTGCTTTTATTTGTTCGTGTTTGTATGTTCTCTTTTATAAGAATAATGTTCTGTAACACATTTACTTACAGCTAGTTGTAATCATCAGCATTGCTGTAAATTCATGTTGTAGTTATTACAAAGAACATCATTCTTATTAAAGAGAACATACAAACATACATCCAATCAGAAACATGTTTTAAATTATTCTAATAAATGACACTTAATGTTTAAAGGTAATTGAGGTAATCTTGTTGATAACACATGATCTATAAACTTGATCATTGTTTAGTGTTATTAACCATGAATGTATTTTATCATATTGCTGTTGTTGAAAGGTTAATAAAGCCACTCAGCACGTTTAAATCATATTCCTCAGATAGCCATTCACTTCCATTATTGATCAATAAACGAAAGCATCCACTGAGAAAATCTGATCCGCTTCACTGGTCCGAGATCAGCGGTTAACGCGCTCGGGGCAGCAGACGCGACGTCACTTCCGCTCGTCTGCCTCCGCGGGTTGTTTGTTTACTCCGCACCCGGTAACGTCACAAAAACAACAATCACCTTTCCAGCTGATCTGGGAACGGACACGGAGCGTTAACATCATGTTTTCATGAGTCAAAAGCGACGTGAATAAGTGAACGTAAGCGTTTAATCCTCGTTCAATACTTGTCAGTGTGCAGACTAGCAAACACGTTCATTACGTGTGTTGGTTAGTTAGTTAAGTAAGTTAACGGCAGACTGAATGAGTATGTAACTTAACTAGCAGTCTTGGGTGACTTTATGAATTAATTTCAGCGCTTTTAATCGCTTTGATGATGATTATTTCTCCTCCGCAGGTCTGTTTCACGTCTGGACGTGACAGCAGGAGCGTATGAGACTTCCGGCTGAAAATGGCCTCGCCTGGTGTCGCGTCTGCGGACCCACCGAGCTCCTCCAGTAACCTCTGAAGTTACCTCAAAGTTATTCCGACGTTCTTGCAGTAACATTATTATTAGCGTTATTGTTCAGTTGTTGTGGAATTGTGTTAAAAGACAATTACAAATGTGCTGATAACGTTCATATAACCAAGCAATAACGTTAAAACAACAGCCTAGAACATCTTTTGAACATTTCTGTAACTTAATGGAAACGTTAGGGCAACGTTCTTGAACCTGACATTGTTAGCTGTGACTCTTTTGACTTCTGCAGGTAACATTGTGTTTCCACGCTCATCTGGTTCAGACTTGCATGTGTTGCTTTATTTGCTTTCTCACAGCATTGTGAGGTCCAGACGGACGGTCACTTCACTTTTATTTGTTGTGTCTGAAGGCTGGTTTGATATTCTTCAGATATTTTGTTCTGGAGCTTTTTACTGCAGAGAGGTGCATGCGTGTGTGTTTGCATTTGCAGTATGATGGTGCAGGCTGTCTGTTTTGAATCGTTTCTGAATATTGTGGACAGACTGGGTTGCGTTCTGTGTTGTCTGAGCTGCAGCTTTTGTATGTGTGATTGAGTTTTCTGTGCATGCTGCATGTTTGCACATACAGCCCAGCTGTGGGTAACGGTGCATCTCAATTCACCGTGCTTTGTTTTATTGGCATTTGCATTTTAATTGCTTATTAAACTTGAGTGAAAACTTGCTTTTGGGGGAAAACATTTATCGTAACGGATCAGTAAACTGAAAATTTGAGATATGCACCATCCGTAATTCTATGGATAATTACTCATAAAGAAAATGCAAAAATATTAAAGCTGTCAAGTAACGGATTAATAACAGATTTGTTACTGTAACACTCTTGATGTTTGGTTGGATGGATGTTAAACAGTTTGGACTTTGTAAAGTCTTGGTTCTCTTGCTTAAAAATAAGACAGAAGAGCATTTTTTAACTGTAAGGCAGTGTAAGTGTGGTTTAGATACTTGAAGCTTGAGGTCTGCATACTTTCACAAGAATGTTTCATCGTAAATTTTCCACATAGATTTAATAACATATTGCTGACTGATATTTTCCAGATCCGTTTTGATGAACTCCAGTAAAATGTCTAACTGAGCATTTGTGTGCACGGCTTCATAATGTGTGTGTCTGTAAAACTCTTTGCCTGTTGTGTGTAGGTATTCCTGGAAGCAGAAAGATGGCTTCTCTGGAGGTATGTTTGTCTTCTCTCTTGTTTCAGTCGAGTTCAGACCCACTCGCTGCTTGTCTTTTTGTGGTTATTGTTTAGAGTTGGTCAGTCTGTTTATGACTCCAGACTGCAGGCACATTTTGTCACAAGTGCCATCAGATTTCATTTTTTTGGCAGAGGTGCAAATTACATCATTATTTTTTTTCTCTACTTTTATAGCCTTTTTTTCTTCTTTTTTTCCCCAGTTTCTGTTCCTTTTCTCATTTGTTGCAGATCAGTGTAATAGTCTGTCACATAGTTGCTTAACCACAGATTACAGTAGTATAATTTCAATATTTGTGACTTTTTTCTGTTTCCTGCTGTTCACTGAGTAACTGTTGGTCTTTCAGGGTCTGAGTACCACAGGTTCATCCCAGACAAACAAGAGGACGCTGGGCCACAGAGGGATTGACCCCACTGGAGAGACC
The DNA here is from genome assembly GCA_036877525.1 of Chromobotia macracanthus. Lineage (NCBI taxonomy): Eukaryota > Metazoa > Chordata > Actinopteri > Cypriniformes > Botiidae > Chromobotia > Chromobotia macracanthus. The sequence goes on from JAZGTH010000069.1 coordinate 1,510,277, forward strand.
ACTTATAAAAAGGTGATCGATTTAGAAATCACTCACTGAAAGCTGCAATCTATGACTTTACACCAATCAGTGTTTCAAATTGATACCCTGATTTACAACGTTAAGTTTATAATAATGATTTATAATTTGAGCTGTCAGGTGGAGAGGTGAAAGTTTGAGAATGCAGCTTTAAGTGTTGAAATCAATGTCATTACTGGAACTAACCTTGAATGACGCACATTTCTAAATCTGTCAGATTATAATGCACAAGAAACTTGAACCATGTTGATTATATCTGATAATGAAGATAATAAAGCCCTTTAAATATTGTAGGCAGGCACATACAGATATGACCAGCAGACCTTGAGCTATTGTCTCTTCTGTTTTCCTTTATTATGGTTATGGTACTAAACAAAGATAAATATATTTAGCATTTATGACAGATTTCCAGTGATAAATCTAACCTGAAGTTAACCTGACCAAAAGAAACCGGCCTTCTGTATTTTACGCTGACATTGCTGTCTGTTGGAACCCTCAGACCACATCATCTGCTCTGAAAGGTGCCATTCAGCTGGGCATCACTCACAGTGTGGGAAGCTTGAGCCAGAAGCCAGAGAGAGACGTGCTCATGCAGGACTTTGAAGTGGTGGAAAGCATCTTCTTTCCCAGGTGTGTGTCCACAGATGAGTAACAGTGGATCTGTCTGAGCAGATGTAGGACTGTTTACACTGTTACACCTGTTTACTACAGTACTTTCAGACATTTACTGCAGCACTCAGTGGTTTCTCCCTGCTCTTAGTCAGGGCAGTAATTCAACTCCAGGCCATCACCATGGTGACTTCAAGTTTAAAACATACGCTCCCATCGCCTTTCGCTACTTTCGAGAGATGTTTGGGATCCGACCTGATGATTACCTGGTAATCTTCTAATGTCTTCAACCTTTATTTATTCAACCTAACATTTATTCAAATTGTGTACCGTTTCTGGTCTCCTTCACTTCATTTCCTACTTATAACTTCAGTATATGTTGTTTTCTTCTTTGTTGTTGGTTGGAATTACGACTTGATAAACAAAGCAGAACTCAGTGACGTTGTGTTGAGTACAGTGCAGATCTGCGAGAGTGTTAGAGTGTCACCTTCTGTATGTGTTTTCTGCAGTACTCTCTGTGTAATGAACCTCTCATTGAGCTGTCCAACCCCGGAGCCAGTGGTTCTCTCTTCTATGTTTCCAGCGATGATGAGTTCATCATTAAGACAGTACAACACAAGGAGGCAGAGTTCCTACAGACACTTCTGCCGGGATACTTCATGGTAAGCATTACATTTTAAAGGGCTGTCACAACATGATTATTGTGGCCAAAAGAATTTACAATAACAATATTATGATGTTGAAACTTTTAAAAATAAATAACGTTATCTGTCAAATTCATCCTTTATTTTGTACTTTTCCTTTTAATGAATCACACTTAAAATATGAGTGCAGGAAGGTGGAGAAAGTTTGTAGCCATTGTGGCTCTTAAATGCAAACTGTTATAAACAGGTTCAATAGCGCCACCTGCTGTGTTGGAGTGTCAAGCAGATACTGGCGTTGCATTTACCATCCAACTGCCGCAGCACAGAAAATGTTTTCATGCGTTGTCCATGTTATCCATGTCAGCTAGTTACTGCAAACTAACCACTTCAATGTTTAAACAAAGTGCACTTTTCAGTTTAGTGATACGTTTGCTTTGTTTTGTAGTGCTTTTTGGGGCAGAAGTCTTTTTACATTTACATTTATTCATTTAGCAGACACTTTTATTCAAAGCGACTTACAAGTGCGGAATACAACAAGCGAGTCAACCTGAAGAGGCAACTAGACACAAGTCATAACTCAGTCCTATTGGAATATAAAGTGTGTGTGGCTATATAAGGTGAATAAACGCGGTGGTTTGTCTGTGTGTAATTTACTATTTGTCCTCCAGAACTTGAACCAGAACAAGCGTACGCTGCTCCCCAAGTTCTACGGGCTTTACTGCGTCCAGGCCGAAGGGAAAAACATCCGAATCGTAGTGATGAACAACCTGCTCCCCCGCGCTGTGCCCATGCATCTCAAGTACGACCTGAAGGGCTCCACATATAAGCGCCGCGCGTCCCCTAAAGAGAGGGCCCAAAGCCTGCCCACATACAAAGATCTGGACTTCATGCAGGACCTGCCCGAAGGCTTGCTGCTGGAGAATGACTATTACAGCGCCCTCTGCAGGACCATTCAGAGAGACTGTCGGGTGAGGCTGGGAAACAGAGGTTTACATGACAGAACAGTAAGAGCATGTCATTCCAAGCCTGTGTGATGGTTTCTGCTTCTGAGGAACACAAAAGAGGATATTTTGATGTATGTTGGTAACCAAACAACAGTGGCATCCATTGACTTCCATTGACTTCCATTGTGTGGACACACAACCACTGAAACATTTCTCAAAATATCTTTTGTGTTGCACAGAGGGATAAAAGTCACACAAGTTTGAAATTTTCCTTTTTGGGTGAATGGATTATGAATTCAGTCTTGCCCTTCACATTGTTCAAAGCTCAGTCTTATCCAGCACTGTTTGAGATTATGCTTAGCTGTAAATATATGATTACTAATACCTGCACCTTGCTCATTAAAAAAGATATGTGTGTGTGTGTAGGTACTCCAGAGCTTTAAGATTATGGACTACAGTCTGCTTGTGGGCATCCACAACTTAGAGCGGGCAGGTGAAGAGGCGTCCACTGCAGGGCCTGATACCCAGAAAAAAGCACCAGGCCAGAAGCCTCTGTACTGTACAGCCATCGAGTCTATTCAAGCAGAGACCAAAGGCAAGAGCTCACCACAGCCCTATGAAAGGTTAGTCCAACCCTGGCATTTCTTTGGCACGAGAAGGTTTCTGGGTTGGTTCTTGCAGTGCTCAAGTTGGGCCAAGTTGATTTGAGCAAGATTAACTATATTAGTAACTGATTGACAAATAATAAATGTTTGAGTGTGTGAATGTTAATGTCTTATTTTACAGTATGGGGGGAATTCCAGCTTGCAATCTGAAGGGAGAACGATTGCTGGTTTTCATTGGTATCATTGATATCCTGCAGTCTTACAGGTAAACGTCTGTATGTTTGTGTTCTTCTGTCTTCATGATAAATCGCTGTAATTTGCTCATTATTACTCTGTATGTTTCAGGTTTGTGAAGAAGTTGGAACACTCATGGAAAGCTTTGCTGCATGACGGGGTCTGTTAAAACAAAAGAAGTCATAACAACTGTTAGAGATTATTTAATTTTGAAATATTACATTGAAATTTTTTAGAATGTTTACATTTTTTTATTCAGCTTGTTTAATATTTTGTTATTAAAATGTATTTTCTCTGTGCTTGCCTGTGTTTTCCTTTGCAGGACAGCGTATCTGTGCACCGGCCGAGTTTCTACGCTGATCGTTTTCAGAAGTTTATGTGCACCACAGTCTTCAGAAAACCCCCATGTAAGTTTGGTTTACAAAGAGATTTGTAGCAAATTCATTTAAAGGGTCACAGGAAACTGGGAAGAATACAAAGAAACTCAGGGCAGTTTATGAAAATGGCTTCTTGTGAGTTGATCTCTACAAAATCTGACTGGAAAAATCATGGAAATTTGTTGGTTAAAAAATGTGGAGTAATTCTTGATCCTCTTTTAAGTGGTGGATTTGTTTGCAGGGTGTCTGATGATAGCATCTGTTTATGTATATGAATGTCACAAACTCACTCTGTTGTTCTGAACACAGGAAAGCACCAGTGTCTGAGTGATTACACATACTGATGCAATCTCACTCTTACATCACACATAAAACATGCTTCCATCTGCTGATATCACTTCTCTGTTTCCTTTGTTCCCTTTCTCAGTCATCAGGGAAAAGTTTCACTGTGAAAGTCATTTCTCTTTTTTCTTAGTAAAATCGTCTCCCTCAAAGAAGAGTCGAGGTGGTACTGTGATCGCTCTGAAGAAAGCAAATGCTGCAGTGTCTTCACAACAACAATCCCTTCCTGCAGCCCAAACAAGCCTTGATCAAACCCAGCCAGTGGCCCAAATGCTCCAGCAGAACAAAGACCAGCCCTCAGGCTCCAGCAGTGGGACTGTGTCCCTCAGCTCAGACACACCAGCAGACGAGGGTATGAGACAGGAGAAGACACTGAGAGAAAGATAAGCAAGGTAGCTGAAGAGTGTATTATGGATCTCATCATTTTCTCTCTACAGGTGTGCAGACGGCTCGTCCTGAGTTTCTGTCACATCAGATTTCTAAAGATGATGATGTCACCAGTCATTCGGCTGATACGACCCTCTCAGAGACCTCTGCCGTGAGCGTCAGTGAGCCGTCCTGTGAGCCCTCAACAAACACTCCAGCTGTAAGGTGTGTGATGCCTAGTCATGCTTAGATATGTATGTGCTGGCCTTAACTTGCAGGTTATCTGGTGATAGCTGTCTTTGATTCATACATGCATTGCATTTAGCATCTGTCCAGTTTAAATGTAATAACCTGGATTTCTAAGATCTTAAAAGCTGTTTTATTACAAGTCGCACTGTTGCCCCAGAAGTTGATCAACTCGTTTGCATTAACAAATGAATACAATCTCTTTATGACTTTATACAGAAAATACTGATGTAATCTCCTGTTTTTTTTTCTCCCCACTTGTAGCAGTACAGCTGCTCGGTCATCAGGGGAAAGTGTGAATGTGGAAGTCATTTCAGTCAGTGGGACTGTTCCTCAGAGCAGCACATCAGAAGTATGAAACATTTTCTTCTGGACTGACACTGAATCAGTCACATTGAGCATGCTTCATATTTTTAAAACATTCTTAAACGTCCATCTGTAGCAGGCGGGTCACCTCATGGGTGCCACCATGTTGTGATCATGTGTCTCGCTGATTACTTCTTCTTCATCTCTGTAATGTTTCAGTAACTGAATATGTTTTGCTGCTGTGTGATGCATTCATGCTGCTTTCTCACTGCAAAGTCTAGAGTCTAACTTGTGAAAAAATGTGAAATGTTTTTCTTTTGCAGTGAAAGTCTATCGTAGAAAGACAAAATAAAGACCTCAAGGACACTGATTTATTCTTTCGAGGACGTCTAAAGAAAGAAGAAAACAATCGTAAGATGGAGTTGCCTTAAACACCTGGAAAAGTGAAAACTAGAGTATCTGGAATACAACAAATGACAGAGAGCTGAACATGATCACAAGCTATAGAGACCTCAAGATATTCTCCTTTTTTAATATATATTTGGATGTCAGAATTACAACATCCAATATTGCTGCTAAGAAATGGAACCCAACGACAGAGAGAGATTCATGTTCATACGGCTGTCAAACAGAGAAGTAGTGCTGCACTTACAAAAACGTCCTGAACTTGATTGTGTTCACAACAGAAGCAACGAGAACTTAAGATCATGTGACTCTTGGACAACAAAAATAGTTTTCCAAAGCACCTCACTGAGATGAATATTTTGTAGTGGACCTGATTTAACATCCACTCAGTGCCGTTTTTCCCCCTTATGTTGTCAGTGAGACCAACAGGAAATCATTGTTTTAGTGTCATGTTATTGACTTTGATAAGAGGGGAAAGAAAACAGCTGATTTTGCCTTTTGTTTTACAGATTTTTTTTAGGTTGATTATCTACTAAAAAGTCAGTCTACATCAGGTTGAATGAACAATCATGTAACATCTTTTAAAATGTAAAATCTGTGAGAGCTGGATTTAGAAAAGATTTAAATGCAGTACTGTAATATTGCAGGACATTTAAATGTGCCTTATCTGCACGAGAAATTTCCTGTTGATTACTGTGCATGATGCCTGCAAAATCACAGTGCATATCAGCTCTCTAACAGCAGTCAGCAGTGTGTCTGTTTTATTTCTTTTAGTATACAAACAAAAGTGAAAATTCTTAGTTTTATTTGCTTGTAAATTTGACATGATGTGCAAAAGAAAATGAAAGATGATAGATGTATGGCGGGAAAGATGACTTGTTTAAATAATGTAAACGTTATACCACGTCTGAAGACCATATTCAGTATTTTGGGGACTGATGATTTTTAGAGGATTATTTTGTTTAGCATTGAGAATTTTGTTTCTTAAGGGCACAATGACACTTAGTTCCTGACAGAGTAACTACTGTAAAATCTATTTTTATATTTAGAACCTTTTTAGTCACAATTTTTGTGACTTTGGATCAAAGTCTGAACCATAGTGCTAGTTTTACTTTTGAAACTGAATGCAGTTGTTATTCAGTTAGCCTACATGTAGAGACATTTGTAAGGATGCAGATATTTTACATTGCTGGATCTTTTTTTATATATTGTGCCTTTTTTATAAACTAAGTAACGAGGAACATTCCTTTACTAAATCATATTTATTTGTATATTTGCATGTAATTTATTTATCTCGCATTTCATTATGTCCATTGCAGGTTGTATGTGGTGAGGTATGTAAATTCTGACACCCGGTGGTGGTTTAAATTTGGTGTAGAAAACAAAGGTAAAAGAACTTGTTCACTCCAGATCTGGGATTCTTGTGCAATTGTTGTTTTCTGTTGAAAATGCTGCCTTTATCCTTACTGTCATATCAAACTGAGAATTATCCACACAAATGTATTTTTGCTCTCAACCAAGAAATGGTTGTAAAGACGTTTATGAACTCATTCCTGATATTATCTGCAATATTTCATGTTATATGCAATAACTGAAATAAACAAAAAAAGTTGAATACGTGTTAACTGTCAATATGTGGTGACATTTACTTTGTTTACTGCTGAAAAGTTACTGAGCAAGTGCATAAAAGATCAGAGTCGAAACGATCTCCCTCTCTCACCCCCATCCACAAGAATAAAGTTCAAATAATGAGTTATAATTATAAATGTCGGGTCGGATTTTGCGGGGAAACGTCAGTTCCGCTTCATTTGACGTCATCGTACGTCAGACAACCTGCTTTCAAAGCGTCACGTCTCACCGCATGAAACGGAGACGCGCCGCTCAGCCAATCAGCTTCGCCGACCCATGGCTCGTCAGCGTCCTCCAGCGGTTAACCAATCAGCGTCGGCGTAGCTTTCGGATTTCCAAGATGGTGCTGGAGAGCATGATGGTCTGGTGAGCGTCAACAAGCGACGTTTGAATGAAAAATGTTTCTGTGTCAACAAACAAGCGACTTAAACGAGTTAAACGAGTTAAACGAGTTAAACTGTGACACCGTCACGATCCGACCTTTATCTGAGGAAGAGGAGGAGAAATGAATGACGTTTCCCTGAGTGCTTATTCAGTCAGCGGAAGTTTCGTGAACCCTAAACAATGCACACTAGTTAGTGAACTCAGCATCTTATTTCGCTTTGAGATCTGTCTTATGTGCCGCTGCTTGTGTTTCGTGACCTAGTGAGCTCCCTACATAGACGGCGTGTGATGCTCACCAAGTGCCGTCCAGATCCCATTTGTTTTGTCATTGAGCTCATGTATTCGCCCTCATCCGGTTTGTTTAGTCTGCAGTGTTCGTCTTTACTGTACTGTCTACTGTATTGTTTTGCATTGTAATGATTTCTCTGCTTGTGTTAACATTGTTTAGTCTGTAGTGTTCGTGTTTACTTTACTGTCTACTGTATTGTTTTGCATTGTAATGATTTCTCTGCTTGTGTTAACATTGTTTAGTCTGCAGTGTTCGTGTTTACTGTACTGTCTACTGTATTGTTTTGCATTGTAATGATTTCTCTGCTTGTGTTAACATTGTTTAGTCTGTAGTGTTCGTGTTTACTTTACTGTCTACTGTATTGTTTTGCATTGTAATGATTTCTCTGCTTGTGTTAACATTGTTTAGTCTGCAGTGTTCGTCTTTACTTTACTGTCTACTGTATTGTTTCATTGTAATGATTTCTCTGCTTGTGTTAACATTTTTAGTCTGTAGTGTTCGTGGTTTACTTTACTGTCTACTGTATTGTTTTGCATTGTAATGATTTCTCTGCTTGTGTTAACATTGTTTAGTCTGTAGTGTTCGTGTTTACTTTACTGTCTACTGTATTGTTTTGCATTGTAATGATTTCTCTGCTTGTGTTAACATTGTTTAGTCTGCAGTGTTCGTGTTTACTGTACTGTCTACTGTATTGTTTTGCATTGTAATGATTTCTCTGCTTGTGTTAACATTGTTTAGTCTGTAATGTTCGTCTTTACTTTACTGTCTACTGTATTGTTTTGCATTGTAATGATTTCTCTGCTTGTGTTAACAGTGTGGACAACAGTGAGTATATGAGGAATGGAGATTTTCTGCCTACTAGACTACAAGCCCAGCAAGACGCGGTCAACATTGTGTGTCACTCGAAGACCCGCAGCAACCCAGAAAATAACGTGGGCCTCATCACCATGGCCAGGTAAGTGTTTCTCTGTCCTGTGTGGTTCTGCCTGGATGATCTGATGGTGACAGTGTTGTATGTGTATAATAATGCGCTTATATAATAATAATAATAATCTGTTGGTTTTAAGCAGTAATTGCGAGGTCCTCACCACTTTAACCCCGGACACTGGCCGCATGCTCTCGAAGCTTCATGCTGTTCAGCCAAAGGGCAAAATGTCTTTTTGCACTGGCATACGGGTGGCACACGTAAGTATATACATCACAGAGACTTAAAGTGTACAAGTGGTGTGTTGTTTAGCTGACATCTGCATTTGTGTGTTTGCACCCAGCTGGCCCTCAAACATAGACAAGGCAAGAACCACAAGATGAGAATTGTAGCTTTTGTAGGCAGCCCGGTGGAGGACAGTGAAAAAGATGTAGGTTTTCTTCACGAGGAGAACACTTTTAATCATTTGAGTTTGCAAATGTCAGTGCAAAATACTTCTCTATTTTTTTCCACAGCTGGTGAAGTTGGCGAAGCGATTGAAAAAAGAAAAAGTCAATGTAGATGTGATCAGTTTTGGAGAAGAGGTAACTGACGCTCATTGCTTGTTTATTTTTGATTATTATCAGTATTGGTGTATTTTTACCGGTTTATCCTGGAATTGATCGACTCAGGAGGTGAACACGGAGAAACTGACTGCGTTTGTGAACACTCTGAATGGAAAGGAGGGCACAGGTTCTCACCTGGTCACGATTCCACCTGGGCCCAGTCTCGCTGATGCCCTCCTCTCTTCTCCCATCCTGGCTGGTGAAGGCGGGACCATGATGGGCCTGGGTGCGAGTGACTTTGAGTTTGGAGTGGACCCCAGTGCTGACCCAGAGCTGGCTCTGGTGAGATTCAGTTTAATTAAGCGACTGGCAGCAATATTGCTCAGTGCACTCGCAGTTTCTGTATATTCTCATTAAAAGTGATGTTCATTTGAGATGTTTTTAAACCCTGTTACAGGCTCTTCGTGTGTCCATGGAGGAGCAGAGGCAGAGACAGGAAGATGAGGCTCGTAGAGTGGCTGTCCAATCAGCAGCTGAGGCTGGAATTTCTGCCTCTGCTGATGGTCAGTATTTACAGCATATGAGATGTTTGAAACGGGGCAAGTAAGAGAAGATGCTTGTTTGACTCACCAGCTTTCATCATTTTGCCCTTAAAATAATAGTTAACCACAAAATGAAGTCCAGATTACTTCAGTTTGTCTTGCTGGATTAAAGCACCAGTTAAATGACCTTCTATTAAATCTTTTTAAAATGAACATGGTCATAAAAAGCCTTTGAGATTCTGCATCTGTGACTGATTCTTTAACAGTCTAGATTCTTGATTCTCATTGTACACAGAATCTTGATTTTCAGTGTCACTTGTTCTCAGATTCAGAGGAAGCTCTTTTGAAGATGTCTGCGTCTCAGCCTGAGAGTGGCGTGGCTGCACTCCCAGACTTCAGCAGCATGACTGAGGAGGAGCAGATAGCCTATGCCATGCAGATGTCCCTGGCAGGTGGAGGTTCGTTTGTGTCTAGTACCTTCCAGCCCAGATCTGAATTGAATTTTATCACAAAGTTGCCAATTTTAGATTAATGCTCACTTACAGATGCACTATTGACTGTCTATTTCAGAATTTGGTGAATCGATGGACACAGGAGCTCCAATGGATACTGCTGAATCTAAGGTAGTTTGCAAAAGCTACAGATTGCAGCTTCAATACTACAGTAATAATGTATTTGCAAAAACTGTATTTTCCTTTTTATCTCCCCCTTTGCTAACTTGCTTTTCTCTTGCACTTTATGAACTGAATCTACAGGAAGAGGATGATTATGATGTAATGCAAGACCCAGAATTCCTCCAAAGTGTTCTGGAGAACCTGCCAGGTGTTGACCCCAACAATGAGGCCATCCGCAACGCCATGGGTTCCCTGGCCTCTCAGAGCGGCACCAAACAAGAGGGGAAAAAAGACGAGGAGAAGAAGAAATGAACACAGCAGTTTGTACTGTGACTGATGACTGAAGCCATTTGACGTGCAAAGCAAAATGAGTAAAACTCAAGTGGCCAGCAGAAGTTCTTTACATCTGATGCTGTGGAACAGTCTGAGATGCTTACAGAGTCACTGAGATGTTTAACCAAATTACTGCAGTTGTGTGCTACCTCAGAAACACACATGGCTTGCTAATGGTCCTGCTTTTACTGTATGCTTTGTGCACGACTGATTAAATATTTGATAAATCTGTGCAAATCTTTTCTATAGTTTTTCTTTTTCTGTTGCTATTAAAACTTGTTCAGATCTGCTCATTCAAAGTACTGAAACATTTTTAACATTGGTTATGGTGATTGAAAGTCTCCTCACATCCTGAGAGAAATCACAATATTAAGGGGTGAAATATCTAATTCTGCAATGCCCTCTTTGCCTGTCAAACCTTGTATGTCTTCATGTGTTGGAGGAGGTGTGGCTTTGGAAAGTGGCCACTCATACTCAGTTTCGTTTTTTAAAAATTGGAACGTTAAACAGCCCTTAAGATGACCCTAAATCTATCCTCACTGAAACATGTTGACTATTAGATTAAAAGCAAAACATGAATTGGTGGATTAATGGGTCTTGTGAGGATACTTAGTCCTCACAAGGTGGTTGTCAGCATTAACTGTTTGTGGACACTCAAAAAAGTGGTCCTTACAAGCCCTGCACACACAAAACAACCTGTGTACCATTAACCTGAAAGTCCACACAGTTTTGATTTGTGGTATATACACAACGTTACTATACCAAAATAAATTGTTATAATGTAACACTTTGCGATGCCTTTTAAAGTTTTGTAATATATGTTATTGGTCTATAAAAGGTCACTCATGATTAATTGGCACTTATTGGTTTATTTACACAGCCTTCATCAGGTAGATGAGAATAGATGATTTACCATCCACTTCACTAACAATTATTTGTTCAAGTCTTTATTCTTTTGCTAACTAGCACTAGATTCTTATGCATTTAATTGCTTCCAGACCATCTGCAGTTGCTCTTGGACTTCAGAGATGTAGGGATGAAAGTAATTCTGGAGCTCTTCCGCTTTCTCCTGAAGAGTGGTGCGCATATTCCCTGTGGTCTTCTCCACCTTCTCTCTGAGGTCCTGCATGTGGGATTCCAGATGGTCTTTAATATCATCACCCTGACTCTTTAGCAGATCACCCAGAGCTGTGAGCTTGTCTTCTGCACGCTGAAGAATCTCAGTGAGGTAAGGTTCAAGACGATCCTTCACACTCTCGACGCTCTGAGCAGCACGAGAACGAACCTCCTCAAAGTATGTTGACATTTTCCTGTAGATCACGTGATGGACAATCAGTGACATGGTCCAAAATGGAGATTTTCAAACATTACTGTAATGTAACTGTTAGTGCATCAAAAATAGTGTATCTTTCATTTTTTTTCAATACAATAAACACTTTCTGTTTTAAAGTGTTAAAGACACATTTGCCTTTATCTTTTGGATGAGTTAAAAGACTGTAAATTACTGTAAGAACATGCTTAAATGTTGAAAAATTAAACTGAAAAATTTGTGAAAAGTGAAAATTTAATCAAATTAATCCATGTACTTGTTATAGACAGCTCAGCATTTTAATAAGAATACTGTCACAAACAACATAACTGGTCACTTTACAAAACTTACTTATTGATCTCCTGGGAATCTTTGCTCAAACGTTTCTTCAGTTTTCTCATGTAGGTGTTGACCCTGTTCTTGACCTCACCAGCATTCTGCCCCATCACGGTCTGGAGTTCCTGCGTGTACTCACTGACACGTTCCTTAGCTTCCTCCATGTGTGTGCGAAGCTTATTGGCCAGAAGCTGCAGATCTTCATGCACTTTTTTGGTGGTCTCCTCTGCATAGGGGCTGAGTTTGTTCTGCACATCATCACTGTACATTTGCAGTTCCCTCATGGTGTCAGCGATCAGTGTGCTGCAAAGAGTTCAAATTAATTCTGAACAATAGAATCAGAAATCAGTTTTCTAGGTAGTCAAATGCAAAGATTTTCTCACATTTATACACTTGACGGTTTTATCCAAAGCAACTTACAGTGTATTCAAGCTATACATTTGATCTGTATGTGTGTTCCTGGGAATCAAACCCACAACCACTGCTAACACAATGCTCTACCCGTTAAGCTACAGGAACAGAGAAATTGACAGACGCCTGTCTGTGTGTCCAAACAGACAAACAAACAACCAGTGCTGTGCTGTGATTTTCACTAACTCTAATTCTCTGCCGAGCTGGCTGTCTTTGATGCTGTCCTTCATCTCCTCAGCTTTAGTGGTCAGATCAGACACATGGGTCCAGAACTTCTCCACTGCCTCCTCCCAGCGGCTTTTGGGTTCATCTTGAAACAGGAAGCGCCCATGGCAGCCTGCAGTGTGGAACACGATATTTTAGCACATGGAATATTTGTAAATGTATAATTGCCCTTCATGTGTAACATCAAGATCTCCATGAAAATGAATCTCAGATAATCTGTTGAAACAAATTTGTCCAGATAATCTGACATACTTGCATAGGTTTTGAATGATTATTTATTCCTAAATAATGTATATAATCAAGCCTTATATTTTCTTAGGTTTTATAATGTTTTTATAAAGTGTTTGCATACAGTCAATAAACAGTTACAGTCTTACCTGAAATTACAGAGAGAGCGAGGATTACAGCCACAAACTTCATATTTGTTTGCAGACAGCACACCTGCATAGAAGATATAGAACATACTGTAAGATCTGTGAGGAAATGTCACTGAATGTATAGAAAATATAAAAATCCACAGAAGTAAAAGAAACAGTCTGAAGATAAAAGCTGAGTTACCAGACTGATCTTCCAATGTATTCGGTGCTGGAGTGATTTGAAACAGCCGGTATATATATATCACTGGATGACGATCAGATGTTGTTATTGGTCATAATGTAACGATGATTAAGAGATGAACTGGCAGACTGTGTCCAAAGTTCTTCTCTTCAGATGCTTCGCTGTTGTGCTTTTTTATTGCAGTTCTTTCCACGTTGCATGATTCCAAAAGGCCAAGATTTAATTGAAAGATTTTTAAAATATTTTGTTGTTAATGAATGTGGCTTATTGCTCTAAAAGATATGTAGCTAATAAACAGAAAACACAGGAGCATAGAACAAATGTTGTATTTATCTTAAGATGTATTTTTATTGAGCACAATTAATTTCAGGTAAGAGCTGGATTACCATAAAAAGCATAAAGTGGGAAGGGAAAAGGGCCATGCCTTAAAAAGTGATTGATTGCATTGGTCAGCAGACATTCAGCTGAAATTAATGAACAAAAATGTTATATTTCATTATTATGCAACATGACTAAAATGGCACTTTGTCTTGTACAAGGTTGAAGGCACCACAGACGTGATTCAGGGATCAAAGCTTATCCTTTTATCACTCTATACTGTTCACTTCATTAGCAATTCATTTTTTACTTTAAAACAAAGTCTGTCGTTTAGTCTGTCATTTTACATTTGCAGTCATGTTTGTTCATGTACCCTTTGATTCTTTATCAATACATGAATATATGCTTTGTAATGATTGATTATTTAGAAAATGTAACTAACAAAGGATATCATGTCTGCAAACTTCTGTCGTCTGTGACACGCGAGACTGATGTCTGTTATCTTGAGCAATTTATATGTACGTGTAACACAAACCAAAATGAGCTTGATCTGACCTATGTACTACACAGAACAGATCAATGGAGTTCAGCAATAAGGCACAATAGACTGTGTTATACAATATGCATTTTTTAAAGAATGCCATACTTCTGTTACAAGATAAAGTTTTAAAATGTACAGCTTAAAAGCACTGACAAATGCATCTATATGAATCTATATGAAAGCAGACGTCAGCATTGCTATATTTCCACTGAAATAATAGTTATATATATATCATGTTTAAGTTATGTGCATAAGGTTTGTCATGATTTAGAATGACTGATGAGGTATCAGGTATTAATGAGGGTTTATCTGGACTTTGTTAGCTTCATCACAACAGTTAAAACTGCTAAGACCTGAGAGCTGCAGAACGTGAAGAGCAAAATAAAATTTACTAAAGACATTTTATATAATTGAATTTATTTGGACCAGTATGAATGCAGGGATACTCCAACAGAACATTTAAAATGATGAAACAGACAAAAACCCAGAGCTCACATACAGAAATGCTCAAAATCAGAAAATAATTTATAACAAACGGGACTATAACAAACAAAAAAATGACACTAATTCCTAGTACTGAATTTTTTCAATTACATTTGTTCATCATTGGCATTATATGGCATTTACTGTAATTCTTAATTTTTGTCTATGTTACATGAATTTCAAGGTCAAACCCGTTTGATACTTTGATTAAACAATAAATCTTTGTTGTTCATTCTCATTTGGCTCCATATGTAGCAGATATGGATAAATATGCAGATGTGGTCAGTCTTTACCATGTGACCAGTGACATCACTGGTTAGAAACAGCACCAGTAACCAGCGTGTTTAAGCCAGGGTGATCCCGAATCCACACTTGAAGGTGTGTTTTCTGTGGTCAAGGAAAGCACAGAGGGCCAGTGACAGAGGCAACGGCTGCAGCTTTTTCTCAAGAGTGGCTCCTACCACCCACTTACTGTCTAATGACCCTGGAGAGGAATTGACAGATTTAATGCGCTTTAATGCGAGACAAGTTTTTGCATTCCACTTTGCTGGATTTCAGTTTTTTTCTGTTTCTCTTTTCAGTATGTTTTTGGTGTTTTTTGTAAACATGCTAGAGAAGCAGTTTGTTTAAGTAGCAGTTTTCACTTTTTTCGGGTCTCACTCAAGAGAGCCACATTTTTAACACAATATGAGAATGCTACTATTTGAACAGCAGCACAGCTCGTCAGTATCATTTTATGAACAGTGGACCAATCAGAAGAAGCCTTTTTTTCACACTACAACACAAGGTCAAAAATGTTGCCTGCATGTGGGACTGTCCACATGTATACATATTTGTATGCACAACTGACCTTTAAAAACCAGATTGGCTTTGGGGACATCCAGCTGGTATCCAACCGATACACTGGTGTCCTGCATGCGGGCACTCGCTTCAAACTCCACACCAACTTGCAACTAATATCAAAACATAAAACATTACATAAAAGTCATTACAATGTATAAACACTGTATGAGAAGTTTGTGGCCTTCAGCAATAAAAATGAATCAATTTAACAATAACATGACTATTCATCAAATAATGTTTCTGGTAAACATGTACCTGATCGTTGGCTTTGTGGTAGTATGATATATGACCTCCATCTCCTCCTAGTGTCAGTGTGGCGATGAAGTTACTGCCTGTTTCAATATGACAAATCACTGAAAAATTACTTTCAATAACCTAATTACTTCCTCATATCTTTTTCTGTAATAAACTGATTATAATCACTACTATTAAAGTATTCAGTAATTTTAAGGAAATAAACTGCAAATAAACAATATTTTTGAATCCTTAAAAAGGATGATTGCAAATAGCACATTTCTGCACTTTTGCATGATGTTGCATCCACACCACTAGATGTCAGTATAGAGTCCAGGATGAGCACAACATATACAGATATACCTGTATATCTGCCAGCAAGTGACATGACTGTGCCCTCTTCTCCCGACCGGCGGTGGTACACCAGCTCCCCTCCTAATGCCAATGAAGAAGTGACAGACTGGAGATAATGAGCCACAACAATTCCTGAGAGAGGGAGAGAGAAAGACAAAATTAAGTTACAAGCATTGCACTGATATGCGCAGAAACTCAAACCTGTAGCACAAATAAACAATCTGAACTTTGTATGTGGATACATAATGAAACTGGAGACAATTACCAGACCCCAGCAGCACATCTGGATTGCCAAAGGTAACTGCAGCAGTGAAATCCTTCCCTTTATATTCAGCATCTCCTTGCCAGTTAACAAACTTCTGCTGCTGAGTCTGATGGAGAAAGACATTACAGTATTTCCAGCAATGCATTAATATCATAATTAATAAGAAAGTCCACTGAAACAAATGAAAACACATAGAGCTTCACATGTACAGACCTGGAAGGCCAGTTTGGAGCGCACTCTGTCTGTGAGCTGATGGATTATCTGTGCGTTTAGACTCCCTGTGCCGTCCATGTCTCCAACCATGACTGGAAAGGCCTGACAAAACATTAATACTGTAAATACGACTGAACAATTATCAAGATACCCTTAATATGTTGTGAAAAACATTTCTGGAGGACAAATCTTAATTCAATGCCATGCACCAACATTCTGAAACAATTCTGTGCTTTCAACTATGTTGCAACAGTTTGTTGGACGAATTGGAAAAAGGCCCCGTCATCCAAAATTCATCCTAAAAAATGTATTCATCCTAAAAACCCACTATGAACTGAAGCACTTAAGCTTTTAAATGAATATGTGCATATGTTGGATAAAAACGGACAAATGCATGCTGTAAAAATTCTTGCAGTTAGATGCAAAAGTTGTTTACCTCAGCCGGCCCCGTTTGCTTGGTCCCCACATATGTAGCGCCAAACCTGTAGCTAGAATCTCCCACAGTGCTTAACAACACTGTGTGATTTATCTGTTGAGTAAAACAGCACACACAGTTCATTACAGCCACAAGCAACACAATGAGACAACAGCACAGTTAAAGAAACAATCAGCCACACCAGTGAACACAACTAACCTGAAAATGGTTGCTTAAGCCCTTGTTCAACATCAGTCGAACTCCCTCCATCTGCACAGGAAAAACCTCTGAGGGCCAAAGAGACACATAATGAACCAACAAAAGCTTAAAACACTCTCCTAATATTAAAAGAGAAAAGACTAACAATGTACAATAACTCTCCATTTATTAACATTGTTAAAGTTAATCTGTTTCAAAACTATTTTGTGTTATGCTGGTTGAAAGTCGCTTCACATCCTGATAGCAATCACTAGGTGCTCCATATCTATATCTTCTGTGGAAGGTGCAGGACCATAAAATGTTCCTCACTGCATTCAGTCGTACTCGCCTGTCAGACTGTACTCTGAAGGGAGGGTGGGGCCAAAGCCACACCTCCTCTAAAAGTGCAAATACATAGTTTGACATTCAAGCAGGACATCCTATCGATGCATTTGAACCAAATGCAATGATTGGACGAACATTTAATGGTCCTGTACCTTTAACATAAATGTGTGTGTGTTTGTATATACATGTAAATAGTATGTGAATGTGAAATGTGAAAAGTACAATATGAAAAGGCTGTAAGTATAACAGAAAATGTTTCTGGAAAAGAGCCCCGCCATTAATACATTTACTAACATGAACTAACACTGAGCAACTGACCTGTAGAGAATAAAACACAATTAGCCAGAATGCAGTATGCACAGCACACTTCACAGCACACTTCACAGCACACTTCTCAGCACACTTCACAGCACACTTCACAGCATACTTCACAGTACACTTCAGCATACTTCACAGTACACTTCAGCACACTTCAGCACACTTCACAGTACACTTCAGCACACTTCACAGTACACTTCAGCACACTTCACAGCACACTTCACAGCACACTTCACAGCACACTTCACAGCACACTTCACAGCATACTTCAGCACACTTCACAGTATACTTCAGCACACTTCACAGCACACTTCACAGCACACTTCACAGCACACTTCACAGCACACTTCACAGCACACTTCACAGCACACTTCACAGTATACTTCAGCACACTTCACAGTATACTTCAGCACACTTCACAGTATACTTCAGCACACTTCACAGTATACTTCAACACACAGCACACTTCACAGCACACTTCACAGCACACTTCACAGCACACTTCACAGCACACTTCACAGCACACTTCACATATACTTCAGCACACTTCACAGTATACTTCAGCACACTTCACAGTATACTTCAGCACACTTCACAGTATACTTCAGCACACTTCACAGTATACTTCAGCACACTTCACAGCACACTTCACAGCACACTTCACAGCACACTTCACAGTATACTTCAGCACACTTCACAGCACACTTCACAGTATACTTCAGCACACTTCACAGTATACTTCAGCACACTTCACAGTATACTTCACAGCATACTTCACAGCACACTTCACAGCACACTTCACAGCACACTTCACAGCACACTTCACAGCACACTTCACAGCATGTTTTACCTTTACATTTCCGGTGGCACTCTTCAAAGGCTCCGGGGTTTGGAAGAGGAGGGTCCGGGTTCTGGTTGTCAGTGACGGAAGCGGGTGTGACGGACGGCATTGTGAATCCTGCTGGTACCGACACCAGACCCGGTGCGCCGGGCCCCGGTGGACTGGGGGAGCTGGCAGCTAACACACTGCCCATCCTAAAACAAGACACGTCCAGTCAGTTCACGTCGAATAAAGCACAGAACAACTTCTATATGATAAAACAATATGATGGTTTCTTATGACGCAAA
Source organism: Chromobotia macracanthus (assembly GCA_036877525.1). Taxonomy (NCBI): domain Eukaryota; kingdom Metazoa; phylum Chordata; class Actinopteri; order Cypriniformes; family Botiidae; genus Chromobotia; species Chromobotia macracanthus. The sequence continues at coordinate 1,529,128 of JAZGTH010000069.1, forward strand.
CACAAGCCGCTTTAAACCGAACCGGCGACACGAACCGCGCAGCGCAGTGACACGTTAGCCTAGAAGCTAAACGGCACCCGGTCCCGTTATTCATCCCATAATACCTTCTGACAAGAGATCTCCAGCTGTTCACATGTGAGACGACAGCGGTGCCGGCTGCTGTGTGGAGCGCTGCTTATTTATCAAGAAAAGATCAATAATAAAATATTGATATTGATATTGATATTGAATCAATGACAACCCGCGTTCAGACACGACCACGGCTTTCCTCTGGCCCCGCCTACTTACGATGACGTGTGCGGATACGGAAAAACTATTAGCCGGATTTCCTGTCAATCACGGCCCACGAACAGAGGCGGGGTCAGAGGTCAGGGTGTTTGTATGTTATATTATATTTTGCGCATTTTATTATAATTTGTATATTGTCGTTTATATTGCGTGTATTGATTATCATCATTTGCTAAAACTGTACGTTCATTACAGTCATTTATAAATATGAAAAAGAAATGTGCTGAGCAACAGCCCAGTGTTAACAGGTATCTGCCTTTAACATGACATAAGTAACATCATTTCATTTCAATTAAGTTGTTTATTGATATTATCAAATTATATTGTCAAACTATTATTGGTTAGTTAAGCACACCTCTGACACTGTATAGAACAAACATCTTTAAAAAGCAGATAAAAATGTCTAATGAAGTCACAGTTATCAGCCCATATATAACTGTTCAACAGGCACAGGTAACTAGTCACAGCTATATTTATCATGTCCAGCTATATATAACATCAATTAAACATTTCCGGCTGAACAAACAAGTGCAAGTACATGCTTGTTCAGTTTTCTCATACACTGTTCATTGTGTGCTGACTCTGTTTTTTAAAATCATTTTTGGTTGGTAACTTATTTATTTAATTCCCTCGTAGTTATTGCACCCTGATGGGCCATCAGGACTTCCCCAAGCATGGATCTGATTGGTTAGAAAGGTCTAATTGAGGCCAGGCTGCTTATTAGCAGCAGGCGGCTCCTCTTGCTGTAGGACTTCTCTGATTCGTTTCACACATACGTCAGATGCCTCCTGGGTTTCTTTGGAGAGCTGAATGAAGCTTAGGAAGCCGTGAGGAAGGTCTTCAACCACACTGAGGGTCACGGGCTGGTTCATGTTCCTCAGTTTTTTGGCAAACATCACTGAATCATCTAACAGGGCATCCAAAGCCGAGACCTAAGGAGAACAAAATAGTAAAATAACAGCTTCAGAAAATACACATATTTAAGCCGCCTAATATCATATCTTACCACTACATGAACTGGTGGAAGCCCCTTGAGAAGATTGTCTGGGGCAAGCAGAGGAGACACAAATGGGTTCTTCATATTTGGCGTGCAGGGTGTCTGTATGTCCACCAGACACTTAGACCGCAGTGGCTCAAAGTTTTCTGGGTATTCTTTGGATTCTGAGGGCTTGTCGTCAGTGCATGAAGCTGAAATCCCATTGGACGGTGTGGTGGAAGAAGAGGATGACTGGGGTTTTAGATCTTTTAAGGACTGAAACCACCTGGTTGCTCCTTTGGTGATGTTGGTAAAGAACTTCACTGTATCTTGTCCCAAAGCAGCCAGCTTGTCTATCTGCTTTGCTATCTGCATTGACGGACCGTCTGTGCCTGAGATAAAGGGAGATGCAATAAAATAAAGATACATATTTCAAGATAAATGCTGCAGTCTGTAAGGTTTGATGTAGATTCTGCAGCGTTTGTAGCTTGTACATAAGTTATGGATTGCAGCTTTAAAAATACAATTTATAATGTATAAAATTTCACTAGTGACTTTTGGACTCCATTCTTCTGTATGAGGGGTTTCTCGGTTTTCTCTTTAGCTGGTAATGATGAAGATCTCACCAGCATATGCATCAATGCACTTGTACAGCACAGTGAGAGGCAGCAGCGGGTCAATCAGGGTGAGCAGTCTGGATGGAGAAGCGTGTGTTGTCAGGAGAGTCACTGGATATGCTGCCACAATCCCGTCAGGAACACGCAGGCCGTGAGACATCACCCTCATTGAGACGGTTATACACAGATTACCACCCGCACTGTCACCCACCAAACAAACACGCTCTGCTGTCGAGCCTGTGCAGCGAGATTCAGAGAGTCCTCATGTCCACAAACATTCATTCATTCAAAGAAAGCTTCTTCAGCACCTGAAGAATTGTGATGAACACGTTATCAGACTGTAAAACCTTTCTGGGCTGTAACTGGAACCTTTATTTGCATGAGTTACTAACTTAACATTTAATTGGTTTCTTAAATCTGCATTATACAAAGAATCTTCGTAACAATATGTATAATATATACAGTAATCAATATATATAGGCATTATAAAACAATAGGAATCAGTTCATTTGGATTAGTTAATGCATTAGCTAGCATTAACAATAAACAGATACTTTTGATTCAAAAAATATATCAGTAAATGTTGAAATAAACATGAACTAAAATAATTGTTACTTTGTGTTAACTAAGGTAGTTATGTTAACAAATGGAACTTTATTGTGAAGTGTTACTTTAATATTATTATGAATTATGTAACTTCTGTGTAAATGTATGTAAATGTAACAGGCTGTAAATGTTATGTAAAATATGTAAACGTTATGTAAATGTAACAGGCTATTTAAAGTGTCAGGGAGTGGATCAAAGTTTTCAAAAGAAGTTTTGTTTAGTTTATATCTGTAGCTTATATGAAGAGTTGTGCTGTACAAACCCAGCAGGTGGCAGTTCTTCAAAGCCCAACAGTATGTGTAGAAACACTCCTCTAGAGCACGAGGAAACGGAGCTTCTGGAGCCAGAGAATAATCCACGGAAAGAACTGGAATATCCAGATCCTTAGACCAGCTCTTCAGGTAACTCTGCAACACAGACAACACAGCATCAATTCATTCAGGAAACATCTAATGAAGAATTACAGACAGGACAGACTGTATGGGGAGATGAAATGGGTTGAGATGGTTCAAACAAAGTGGCTCAAATAAATCTGAAATATCAGGTACACCTCATGTGATTTCGATGTTTGTGCGACAAATCCACCTCCATGAAAGTGTATGAGCAGACATGGAGAGAGAGGAGCTGTCTGATGATTCAAAGCTCCAGGCTGAGGTAACTGAGGTCCCTCAGGTCGAGAAAATGCCAGAAGTTCAGCACTGTCCTGTAAGAAAGACATGAAGAAATAATCTTGAGCGAACAGTGTGCTATTCGTTTCTTTTCAGTTTTCCTGTAGCTCAATTGGAAGAGCAATGTGTAAAGTTTGTGTGTTCAATTCCCAGGGAACACACATACTAATCAAATGTATACCCTGAATGTACTGTAAGTCACTCTAGACAAAAGCGTCTGTCAAATGCATAAATGTAAATGTAAAACACACACACCTGTCCTTGGCGGAGTGTGTGTGAGATCAGACGCATGTTGACGGGTCCAGGGCCCCAGTGTGCCTCTGGAGGGGTCACAGAGACTGAGAGAGTGGGGTCAGAGGTCAAGGGCAAACTCAGAGTTTCAGATGGGACAGATAACGTGAGATTGACCTGGACCGCACTGGAAGCTATTCTGCACAACCCCTTTAGAGTAAAGAAGAGAAAAGAAGAGAGGAACTGGATCATTACAGCCTTTGAGCGCAGCCTTATCTCACTTCATTAAACTTACAATACACTTAAAATTGTTAACTAACTTAGTTAAAGGAATAGCTCACACACATTATAAATTCTTTAGGTCTGGTTTAGGTCATAGGCACTATTGTACAGTACATACTGATAAAACCTCTGTTTCAGTAATGTTCCAAAAGGTTTTCCAAAACTGCATATCTAAATTCTGAGTGATGCGTTCAAACTCTGCCCCCCTCAGGTCAGGATCCATCACATATTTACCAGAGGTGAAAAACGAGAGAGCAGCTACACCTGTAAGTGCACAGAATTGAACTTTTAGAAGATATGCATTATAAATAGGACACATGCAAGAAATATTATGAAGATTCCAAATAGCACATCCGTGAAAAAATGAAAGCGATAATTCGTCCAAAAATGGTTCACATCATTTACTCACCCTCATGTCATTACAACTTGTATGACCTTTTTCTTTCTGTGGAACACAAAAGAAGATATCTTGAGAAATGTCTCAGTGGTTTTGTGTACATACAATGGGTGCCACTGTTGTTTGTTTACCAGCATACTTTAAAATATCTTCTTTTGTTTTCTTTGGAAGCACAAACAGTCATACATGTTTGGAATGACATGAGAGTGAGTAAATAATGGAAGAATTTTCATTTTTGGGTGAACTATCCCTTTATTTATCTAGTGTTAATTTTATGTGTGGAATCTGACCTAGCCCAGTTTGTTGTTTCTTGTAGTTTTCTCCGTAGGACACCATACTGATGACCACTGTCTGCAGAAAAGGCCTGAGAGATGGGGAAAACTTGGAAAAAAGAAAACAGAGGCTGGCTTCATGTTTCTGGAACAAATTTGCATTCCGCAAACTGTGTGCACCAGCCAGAGGGAAAATACAATTCTACACGGTTCATTTTTAGTACCATAAAACAGTGACATAATCAGAACTACATTGCAATCAAATGGAAGCGTCTTTTAAAATTTGCAAACCAAAGAAACATTTATGCAATCTCACCTGGAAACCTAAGCAGCGGCCGTAGAAACAAGCCTTGTGCATGGAGATGTATTCTCTCACACACTTCTCAGTCAGCCCTTCTTCCTCCTGTGAATACAGCTGCCCGTGGGCATTGTCATTCAGTAACACCTGTGCCAGGTAAAGCAACGCCCGCAGCTGACACAGGCCACTGCAGTACGCTTCTATTTCCGCTACATTATGATCCATTCGGAAAAATGGCCCACCGCAGTTGGAGGCGATGTAACGAGCTTTCTGGATGATGTGGATGGTGCAGGAAAGCACCACCTATGAAGAGCAGAGTCATTTAAAGAGACAATCACTATTTTTTATAATATGTATTTACCCTCATCCACCTTCATTCCAAACCAGTGTGCCGTTCTTTGTTTGGCAAAACAAGTGAAAAGTTGAATACCTTTGCGTAAAGATACCTTTGTGCTTTGTATTTTATTTCTTTTTACTTGTTGTTTTGTAACTCATTTACTTTTTTACACGTTTTATGTGATAAATAGTGGCCTGAAAATGTGCTTCTTTTTGTGGCTTCTGAGAAAAAATTTACATAAAGTAACATCATTTCAGTAGGAATTCAAAAGCTGCAATAAATCATTTTATGAGTATACAGTGTTTATACTGTCTGAATAAAGCAATAGACTTTTATGACATTTCCATATAAAACAAAGTAGATACCTTGACTAAGGTCCGATATCCATTGCCGGGAGTCTGAGCATCTAAGTCAAAATGGTGATATACAGAAGTAAAGCCTGTGATCAAGGGATCGACAGCACGGCCATGTTCCTGAATCTGCTTCATGACTCCCAACAGACGATCAGTGTTCTCATCATGTGAAGAACTGGTGGATCCATAAACAGCGGAGATGACATCTAAACATACCTTCTGCAGTGCTGCAAATACATCCTTATGGTCCATGTCTGAGAAAATGATGGAGAGAAGCAGAGCCCAAAAAAGTTGAATGAGAATAGATCAGGTTACATAGCACAAACCCAGCTAACAAATGGTTGCAGTAAAGTTTTCCTAACAACTCCATTAAGTAACAAAAACGTTAAGTGCTACTTTGAACATTCTAGGGATGTTCAAAACGTCTTGTCTTTTAGACATTGTATTAATATTACTGCTTAGTTACTGAACCGTTTTTTACTTCTGTAATGTTTTTACAATGTTCCACAACTTAAGAATAACCTTTTTGATATATGATATATAATGTTAAAAATACATTCTACTACAGATATATAATGTTAAAAATACATTCTACTAATGTCACAGCAAGAACGTTTTTGATAATTTCAAGAGAAATTTTAAAGCCAACGCTCTGGGAACGCTCCGTTAGGTGGGAAGACACAGGACATTACAAAACAACAAGGAACAAAAGTCAGCTTGACAATAGCCAAACCAACTAATGAACATAAAACAGTTTTAGAGGGAGTGCAGGGACAAATACTGGCTGTTCAGTCAGCTGACACCATGACAGTGCCATCAGATCCAGAAGACCCCAGAAAGTGTCCTCTCTCTGAAACATGCCACGTAATAACTCACAGTTATATTCTGTGGTTTGTGTGACACAGACTTCAGGGAAACAGTCCCTTTTCCTGAATGGATCTGATTATCCTGCTTTAATGACTGGAATGGGAAATCTGCACCACATTCAATACAAGTGGATCATTTTAAGTGACACAAGATCAGCATGTAAACAAAGAGCCTCTTCATAATTAGATACAGAAGCTGCCCATCTAATAATTGTGTAAGAGCATTAGGTTGTGAGAACATTCTCCTAACGTTTTCATTCAGTTACACAAATGTTAAATATGTTATTATTAAAGTTCTGGGAACCTTCAATATCTCCAGTGTTTAGACGTTGCATTACCATTATTGCTTGCTTACAGAAACGTTATTCAAACTATAACTCTGTAACGTTTATAAAACGTTCCCCTGAAAACAATTTCAGAATAACATCTTTGATATACGATAGATCAGGTTAAAAACGCTCTCCTAACGTTACTGCAGGAACGTTTTCTGAGAACTTTGAGAGAACGTTGTTAGTAACCTTTAAATAAACCTTGAAAATAAACTCTGGAAGTCTGATCTGGGAGTCTGATCTGGGAGTCTGATCTGAGCTGCTGCAGGACTGAAGCTCACCTCTCTCCGGTGTCTCACCGGTGTCTCACCGCAGTCCCGATCCGCCACCCGGAGCCGCAGATCCCGCAGCAGCCCGTCAGTCTCCGCTGGACGAGCGCAGTTTCCCGTGTGAACAAGCGCAGAAGATGCGCTCCCATAAACCCGCAGCATCATGGGTACCCGAGTCCAGTCTAATGCGAAGGCTTTCATTCTGCTTTCATTCTGATTTAATTCTGCTTTAATTCTAGTTTAATTCTGGTTTAATTCTGGTTTGGTTTAATTCTAGTTTAATTTTAGTTTAATTCTAGTTTAATTCTGGTTTAATTCTGGTTTGGTTTAATTCTGCTTTAATTCTGCTTTAATTCGAGTTTAATTCTAGTTTAATTCTGCTTTCATTCTGGTTTAATTCTAGTTTAATTCTGCTTTAATTCTGGTTTAATTCTAGTTTAATTCTAGTTTAATTCTAGTTTAATTCTAGTTTAGTTCTATTTTAATTCTAGTTTAATTCTGGTTTAATTCTGGTTTAATTCTGGTTTAATTCTAGTTTAATTCTGGTTTAATTCTGGTTTAATTCTATTTTAATTCTGGTTTACTTTTAGTTTAATTCTAGTTTAATTCTGTTTTACTTCTAGTTTAATTCTAGTTTAATTTTACTAATACAAGCAGATACACATATTTGTTCATAGAAATATTGCTGTCGGATTCTTATAATATTCAGACATGTCGCTCTTTTATTAGGCTACAGCTTCACCATTTTACATCAACTAATGCAAACTTTATAAACTGAGTTCAAGGGTTCCGTGTGCTTTGTGTTTATTACTACATGAATAAATGAATAAAACTGCAGTGCAGATATTTCTGGGACTGGGACATTTAATGAAGTTACTTTTGTTGTTTTATTGTATTTTTGCACTGAGGTGGACAGAGAGTCACTACAAAGACATTTCATTTTATATTACATGATATTATTTTATATTTGCATCTGCTGGCCTCTGCTGGACAGTGAGAAATCTGCTCCTCTCTGATTATTTTGGGAAATGATCGCATTTCATTTAAAGTTAAAGCTGCAGACTTTATTTCAGGTATTGATCAATAACACACAGTGTTTAAAACGATCTGCTCACCTCTTTTCACAGCTGTAAGTTTATAATAAAGGTTTATAATTAAAGCTGTCGGTGTGATTTCTCCAGAAATGTCCATTTCACTTTGATTTAATCATACGTAAAGAACGTAAAATAACCTGCAATGTCATGTTTCAAACAGAGATGGCGGTAGAGAGTCAGAAGTTACGGATGGCAGCTTTAAACTGTGGAAAGATCAATACTGAATTTTCATATTTTTTTTCTTTTTGGTCTCTTAGAACAGGACTGTGGTTCATGTGAGGTAAAACTTCTAATGAAACAATACTGTGAAATTAAATTAGCACATTAATTTGAATACAAGTGCCACGTGACGGCGTTGTTAAAAGACATAATCTCCTGATAATGTGCTAATCTCTAATCTCAGGCAGGCACAGGTTCAGACAGCTGCTGATCTTTTCAGAGATCATGTGCTTTTTGGAAGAGTGGGATGAATGTGATGAGTAATCAGCTGTTTGGAGAGCGAGTTTCAGGGAGTTGGTGAGAATGCTGGTGAAGTAATCTAATCCCTGTCAATCAAGATGTATGAACATACACGCATCTCCACCTTCCATTCATTTAATTTCAGCATTAAACAGTATAATAGTAATAACTCTTCACACTGTCACACATGTACGAGATAAGCAGACGCTCTGTTACTAGCAGCTAATCATAAATGTTTCTAATGTCATTTTCTAAACATGCTTCCACTTTAAAATGAGTGCAAATACACATACAGCGTTATGCATGATAAAACATCCCAGAGGAACATTTCAGGTCTCAGGTTTATCTTTTAGAAAAGTTGTTTTCAGCTGTTTCTCAGAATAACATCAGAAAAAAAAACAGCTCCAGTTAAAACAGAGTTTAAGACTGTATGTTATTATGTGTTATGTTGTTATGTGTTATTTAAAAGAATCTCATACTCATACAGAAATCTGAGCACAGTTTGAAACACTCTTTTCTAAACTTTCTGAAGGGACGTGTGTAAGATTACTGGCTGAAGCAAAAGTTTGATCCCCATATAATCTCAGTGCTATCTATCAGAAATAATGACATCTGCTTTATTATCTATCATAATACATCACATGCACTTGTAAACAAACAAACTCAGTGTTAAAGTACAACATTCACCAAAAAATATTTCCATGCATGCATAACAAAATAAACCCCTTCAGAATGACACAAACCATCGGGGTCACCCTGTCAGAATTGATTTTCATTGTCTTTTATTTGTACATTTTATTTCTGTTACTGTTATATTATGTTTCTGGTAATTCTGTCCTCGTTTTGCCAGTAAGGTTTTCTCTTTCATTGTCTCTTTAAAGCGGCAGCTGGTAATTTATGCTCTATTTTTAGACCCTTTTATCCATCTGATTACATTCATTTTGGCTGAAAATTTCTTTAAAGTTTTATTAGCTTTTCCTCAACACTTTATCATTAAGATGAACAAATCTCAAAATGTCAACCTGATATTTAGTCACAGTAACTACCTCACAACTAATTATAGCTTATTTCTCTATACACAAATTATTCAGTACTTTTGCCACTCATTCTGTTAATTTTGTCCACATGAGACAAGACAAACGTTATCTTTTCGCTCACTCTTATGTTATCTTATCTGACTGTATGTTTAAAATTCATAACACTTTCTCCACTGTCTTACATTCTTGTTTGCTTAAAATAGCTCTTGATTTGTTAACACAAACAGCTTCTCTACAGAATTCACTGGGTTTTATCAGCCTTATCTCAAATACATTACATGACCCTTTGTGATCAGATGTCATTGTGGGGAGTGTCTGATACATCCCTTTGGTATCACCCGCAAACCAGATGAGGCCTCTGGTCTGATGTTCTGCAGTCAGTTCTCTTTGGTCACACTTTGATGATTCTGGTAGCCGGGTTCTCATGTTTCACAGATGATTTGTATGGAGGAATTAACAGCGAGCAGATGTGGTCTGAATGGTCAGGGCGGAGTCAGGGTGGGTTAGGGTGGAGCCAGGGCGGTGCTGAGGAGCGGCCATCCATCTGCGATTAACTGCAACAAGCTTGGCCATTTGAAGATCTCTAAAATATATTTAACCTCCCAGGGAAAACAGTCCAGTGATGCTGAATAGAAGAGGGCCAGTGGAAGCAGCAGAGAGAAGAGACTTCCCACAGATCAGAAGAGTTGAAGCAAAGAGTTTCAGAGATTTACTGTTTGAGCCTGAACTGATAAACTGACATACAACAGCTCCAGAGAGTCTGATTCATTCTGAAGGTCTCATTCATTCAAGAGCAAAGACAATGACATCAAACCACCTTCAGAGGCTGATAATCTCCCCACACCTACAGCACACAGTGTGTGGGATCCATTCACACACACACGATTGTTTGACTATATTACTGAGCTCATTCTATAGACTTCCATTGATTTTATATCAGGCAAATTATATTTTCTATCCCTCAACCCTAATCCTCACACAAACATGCATGACATTAGATTAAAGAATAAACATGATTTTACTGATTTAGGATCCTTTTAATTTAGTTAGGACTAGTAAAGCCATCATATAGAATGTCTAGTCATCATATAGAATGTCAACTGTCATCATATAGAATGTCTACTGTCATCATATAGAATGTCTAGTCATCATATAGAATGTCAACTGTCATCATATGGAATGTCAACAGTCATCATATAGAATGCCTACAGTCATCATATAGAACAGTCATCATATAGAATGTCTACAGTCATCATATAGAATGCCTACAGTCATCATATAGAATGTCTACAGTCATCATATAGAATGCCTACAGTCATCATATAGAACAGTCATCATATAGAATGCATACAGTCATCATATAGAATGTCTACAGTCATCATATAGAATGCCTACAGTCATCATATAGAATGCCTACAGTCATCATATAGAACAGTCATCATATAGAATGCATACAGTCATCATATAGAATGTCTACAGTCATCATATAGAATGCCTACAGTCATCATATAGAACAGTCATCATATAGAATGTCAACAGTCATCATATAGAATGCCTACAGTCATCATATAGAACAGTCATCATATAGAATGCCTACAGTCATCATATAGAACAGTCATCATATAGAATGCCTACAGTCATCATATAGAATGTCTACAGTCATCATATAGAATGCCTACAGTCATCATATAGAACAGTCATCATATAGAATGTCTACAGTCATCATATAGAATGCCTACAGTCATCATATAGAATGTCTACAGTCATCATATAGAATGCCTACAGTCATCATATAGAACAGTCATCATATAGAATGCCTACAGTCATCATAAATACATCATCATATAGAATGCCTACAGTCATCATATAGAATGCCTACAGTCATCATATAGAATGCCTACAGTCATCATATAGAACAGTCATCATATAGAATGCCTACAGTCATCATATAGAATGCCTACAGTCATCATATAGAACAGTCATCATATAGAATGCCTACAGTCATCATATAGAACAGTCATCATATAGAATGCCTACAGTCATCATATAGAACAGTCATCATATAGAATGCCTACAGTCATCGTATAGAATGCATACAGTCATCATATAGAATGTCTACAGTCATCATATAGAACAGTCATCATATAGAATGTCTACAGTCATCATATAGAACAGTCATCATATAGAATGTCTACAGTCATCATATAGAATGCCTACAGTCATCATATAGAATGCCTACAGTCATCATATAGAACAGTCATCATATAGAATGCCTACAGTCATCATATAGAATGTCTACAGTCATCATATAGAATGCATACAGTCATCATATAGAATGTCTACAGTCATCATATAGAATGTCTACAGTCATCATATAGAATGCCTACAGTCATCATATAGAATGCCTACAGTCATCATATAGAACAGTCATCATATAGAATGCCTACAGTCATCATATAGAATGCCTACAGTCATCATATAGAATAGTCATCATATAGAACAGTCATCATATAGAATGCCTACAGTCATCATATAGAATGCCTACAGTCATCATATAGAATGCCTACAGTCATCATATAGAATGTCAACATTCATCATATAGAATGTCTACAGTCATCATATAGAATGTCAACAGTCATCATATAGAATGTGTACTGTGTGCATAGGCACACATAAGTTAATTTTATGTATTACCTATTGTAATCAATCGAAAACCAGCACAGTCAGGTGGCATCATCTCTAACAGACACCAGGGTTTGATTACACCACTGACAGACTGAAATGCAAATACACAAAACAAAAACACATGAAGCACATATAATGGGTGTGTCCTTGTGTAAATAAATGTAGCGAAAAGTTCACCCGTTCTGACCTTCTCTTAAATTTATAAGCTGTAAAAATTACTCTCCTGCAGGCCACTAACAGTAAATATTAGCAAGCCACACAGGGTGCTAGTTAATGGCCAAGCCCTCATCCTGGTTAACTACCTATTTCATGAGACTGATGAAGTCAAAAGAACAAATGCAGTGTGTCTCCACCCTCAAACCCTGGCTGAATGACATCAGACCAGAAACCTGAAGTAAAACTTCCCCAGTAAAACTGTCTTTACGTTAATCCCCCAACCCCACCAGACTGATTAACAGGAGATTAGAAAAGATTCTTCTGTTGTCTTTCAGTTTGTTGAGAGAGTGACAAGCATTCATTTTCTGCCAAATACACAAATACAAATGAAGCAGTGTGAAACAGCTAGCTAATCTTTCACAGCTCAGACTTTCTTATGATTTGTCATCCTGTCACAAAAATGTGTTTCGAAGGTTTGCATGCCACCCTGCTTCTACATGATGCACCCAGCTCACAATTTTAGATTGTAAGAATGTTTGCCTAACGTTTCCATTAAGTTTTAAAAATTTTGAAGGAAAATTTAAAACATGCAGTTTTTTAGATGTTGCATTAACATTATTGCTTGGTTATACAAACATTATTCAAACATTTTTTAATTCTGTAACTTTTTAAAACATTCCACTAACAAATGATGTAATATATGTAGTGTTAAAGTAAGTTCTACTAGCGTTACTGCAAAAACGTGTTTGATAACTTTGAGACATTTCCTGTTAGCTGGGCAGACTACACTTTCAATAGTTTAATTGTTTAATTTTCTTCCATATTAAACACAACAAAAACCTACAGGGTTACTCTTTGTTCTTCAATAGTGCCTGTGGCGACAGCCGTTTTATGACGTCAGCTGAAGCGTCAGTGGAATACACTTATAAAACACACGTTATAAAAATAAACAGTCTGGAAAGCTAAAGCACATAATATACAAAGAAAATGAAAGCACGGCACTAATTAGGTCAAAATATAAATTACCAAAACTTTACAATGTTATGGTTTACAACATCTAAAGTTAAAAAAATATAGATCTGTACATTAATACATAAATTGTATTGTAAACATGATACGCTGTCTCTAAAGCTTTATGGATCGTTCCTACCTCCATATCAAGGAAAAACTTTAATGTTCTGAAACACTGCAGCCCTCGTGCCATTACACTTTTACAGGGAAAAATGGCATTACGGTGCATTGTTTCATTACTGCATAAAATATATTAATATCATTCAGACATTCTGAGTTTCTGTTACACACTGATATATTATATATGCAATATATTTGCACTGCTTCAAATGTTTTGTCGTCTTTAGGTCAATATCTGTCGTTTGAAAGTCGCTTTGTATAAAAGCATCTGCCAGCTGAATAAATGTAAATGTTACAACTGGTTAAAGTATGACACAGAGAGGAAATCAGGGTCTAAACAAAGATTTAAACAACGGTCAATTACTGAAGAAATGAACACACATGTGGAAGAGAAGATTATCTGCACCAGATAATGCACCAGTTTCAGAGTTCTCTTCAGGAAGAATCAGAAACAAGATTTATTTAGAACTGTAATTGTTTCTAAACAGCAATTACATTAAATGGAGGTTTCTCCAAAAATCTCCTATAGAATTGGTCTCAGATTTCAATATAAACGCTTCCTGTATATTTATGTTGTTTGTCAACAATTGAAATGTAAATAAGGTGTCAATAAGGCAAGACTTATAAGTGTGAGCAACTTCTGGGAAGACTGTGTTCAGTACTCTGGAACAGATGCCAAGACTGTTGATTAATGTTGATTGTTTAATCCGGAATGATGTCTGTGACCTTTAAGAGTCTGATTCAAAGAATGAGGCTGTTCATGCTCAATTTAACATGTTATTTTCGTTCATTTCATGTACATTCACATTCAAACATCTGGCAGATTCTTGTTTTCAAAGTGACTTACAGAGCATTTGAGTTTATCAGTGTGAATGTCCCTCCTGGTGCCACACAAATACTCTGAGCATCCTGATCTTCTGAAAGTCATGATCATACTTTATGTGAGAGCTCTGTGTCATGCTCTGATCTCACACTCATAAGGTCAGCTGTCATATTGTATGATCAGATTACTGTGGGATTTCTGCTGCTTATTGTCCTCCTAAAATAAATCTGTACATGATCATTAACATGACCTGGAATTACACAGATGCATGTCAGCTATAATTCAGCCATTCAATGAAAAATGCTCTTAGAACCTGAAACTGATGACTGGGTAATCACAGACACTGTGAGTCAATCCTGTAATCCTGCACTATTTTTGAGCATGTGAGGATCAGGAGAAAACTCATTTACATGTCTGACCGTGGAGAAAACTCATTTGCATGTTTAGAAGAAAACTCATTTGCATTCTTAAGAGAAAACTCTTTTGCATGACTGATAAAATGTTTGACACTTTGAAACATTCAAACGGACACAAGCCATCTTGCTATTTTAAAACACCTTTTAACCACAAGACAACTTGAAGGTCAGATGAGCCGACTGCCCTGACTTTCACAACTGGACCTCAGGCATACATTATGTGGACTGGAGCTTTCAGTACACTCTTAGTGTAATATTCAAAAGAGAGATTGATTTGTCTCCCTCTCTGTCTGTCATGTGTATGGGCCCCTGTGATTAACCAGCACTTGGCCACTGGTGTTAGAAGCCGCCTTCTTCATCAAAAGAAAACTGTCCTTTAAATACTTGTTGAAGAGTCCCACACAAATATGTCCACACCTGTGCGAGACATCAGGGAGGGGCCACAGACTAACTCAAAAGAGAATCTTTATTTTGTTAGAGGAGGGACAATTGCACAGTAGAAGGAATGGAGTCAATCTCAGACTGACAGAGGCAGAGAAACAGGGAGAGCTTGGCATCTTTCAAAGGCGAGTCAAGGAAGAAAGACAGTGAGAAATTCCAGATTAACAGATAATTACAAAACCAGAGACTGTTAAACTAATAAATGAGAGGAGATACAAGCAGAAAAGGCTAGAAGGAAATATTACCAAATATAAATCTTGCCTGATATGGCCTTTCTATGGAGGTTTGCACTTCTCCTAGTGTCATTGGCAGTATTTAGTACATGCAGAGCTACTGCAATAGAGAGAGAATTAGAAGACAATAATTCTACATTATCCAGACGTTCAGCAGTGAATACCGGCTCCACGAGCAACAGTTCAGGACATGCACCTGCAGTCATCACAACGTTACCGATCGTCACCTGGAAGTGGCCCCATGTGGAAACTCCATACCTGGTGGCTGTCTGGATATTCACCTGCTGGCTCTGTAAATTAGGTAAGAAACATCACCTGTGAACAATTTATTACAATCTACATAACTGCAGTATTAGCATATTAGCATACAAAGGAAATGACCTTTCACCTTAAAATTAAGAAAGCTTTTTGTTACATAACTGATTTCATCTTCAAATGTTAAGGAAAACTGTGGAAAAACTTGAGGAACGTTTTTCAAAACATTTGTACAGACTTAAAGTTTTAAATGAAAATGGTTGTGAACATTATTTTCCTCTTCATTATTTCATTAAATACATGTCACTGCATTTATGACCTCAGATTTGATGTTAAGAGTTTTAGGAACCTGTGGAAAAAGAAAAAAATTACTCGCAGGAAATAAAAACTCTGAATGGGATTTTTATTAAAGTTAAGCAGTGTTCACATCTAACAGCTTCATTGTCCAATGGGAATAAAACAGGTTATTCGATATCTCCAATATCTGATTACAGACAAAACTCTCCAGTTCCTGTCTGTACTTACAGCTCATACAATGTGCTACTGAGAAAAATCACAGTCAAACACTAAACAGAGCCATCAAACCTGAATGAAGATCAACGTTTAATACAGCCTTCTCTCTATTCCGGTATTTAGGTATTAATAATTAAAAATGATAAAATAAATATAAAAACAGTTCTTTATGGAAATTTAAAGGAGAGGGGAATTAATTTAAAGGAGAACAGAGGAAAGCAAAATTGTGTTTTAAATTGAAACAATATTTATAATTTTGGGAGCATAAGGACAGGGTGAGTCCCAGCTGTCATTTGACAAGAATTCATACAGATGTTTGGCACATCTTATCAGTTGCATTTACATGCTGACAGGTGAAGCGCAGACATTTCTTCCTGCACATTTTAACAATGTTTGCTTTTGTCTGTCCTATTCATGCTCATACCACACAATGCCGCTATAAAGAACAATGGACAATAAATGAAGCTGGCTGGTCCACTTCAGGGCTGGTTCGCCCTTATGAAGATTAGACATGATGATTCAGTGGGTTGATCTACACGTCATCTCCACCCTGACACCCTGAAGCTGATTTGACAGATCGCTTTCATACTAAACCTTTAATGTCTGCCACCTAATGACTGTGTGCATGTACTGCAGACAAATATAACTGACTATTTATAATTTGTATATGGAAATTTTTTTACTACAGCATTTGCTTTATGTAGTAAAGTTGTTTGTGTAGTGCAGTGTTGTCCAGGTTACACTCAAAGTGATTCAGGTCAGGTTTAGAGTCAGGTTTAGACGTCAGACAGGATGAATTCATTTGTTGTAAAAAGTGAAGACGTAAAAGCATTAGAAGAGATTTTTACAAGTATTGGAATCATTTTGAATTAAGTATTGAAGATACCCATCTAACAGGGAATGTAAGCCAGGGAACAGGCTTAAGCTCTTTAAAAGTTTTCTCAAAGTTATTAAAAGTTCTTGCAGTAACATTAGTAGAATATTTTTTATTATATATATCAAAAATGTTATTTTTAAGTTGTTAGTGGAACATATAAAAACGTTACAAATAAGCTCACAAACACAGACGGAAACAGCTGTAATTCTGCACTGTTAAAGTAAAACCTCATTTTGTTTATGGCATTCCAATGTTTGACACAAAAACTCAGACTTCTGTTTACACTGAATACAGTGTGCTACATGTTAAGCTGAAGTCTGACGGTGATGCAGTAACATTCATGTCAGCTACAGCAGCTATTGTCCCTGATTGTTTGTTTTCATGTTTCATTTCAATGTCACCTGCAGTTTATGGTCCAGTTCTGTGTGGAGATTCTGCATGTGTAAACTCACTTAAACTCTGTTAACTGCTGTTGGCAAGAATTAAATGAGGTATATAATGCAGATTCAGTTCCAGAACATGTACCATAACATTGTGCCCGAGCCGGGACATTATTTTCTCTGTTTACAAAGAAATTAGTGTTGAAACAAAACGTTACTGCTAGTTAATAATGTACAACATTAAATCATTAATGGGTTGTTTGCATCTTTGACTTTCCTCAGAGGCACAGTGTGTAAATAATGCTATTCTGAGACGATGTACATGAACTGATTTGACACCAGGAGAGTTACACACGTTCACACTGATTTTTGAGACAAGTGGATTTGCATGCAAACAATTTTATTATTTGATCAGTACGATAATTAAATCACAATAAAATGGGAAATCAAGCTCAAACCCAGGTAACAATTTTAGGTTTTATTAATGTTTCCCCAATGTTTCCATTAAGCAACACAAAAACGTTTAAAACATTATTTTGAAATTTCTAGGACAACTAGCAGATAAGACAAAATGTCCAGTTTTTTAGACGTTGTTTTAACATTACTGTTTGGCCATAAAAACATCAATTAAACATTTTTTTTACGTCTGTAACATTTTTAAACATTCCACTAACAACTTAAAAATACAATTTTTGATATATGCCAAATAACAGTAAATATTCTACTAATGTTACTGCCCAGAACATCAGCCTGAAATGTGCTGAGAACGTTCCCTGTTAGACATGATAACAAGCTCAAACAAGTCTCATGAGCTTCTAAAGAGCAAAATTTGAGCAATTTAATGTCCCTCAAAGGAATTTGGTTGTAATTCAGACAGTCTGTGTATTTTCACAAACAACTGATGCTTGATGATTTAATACGCTTTTAATAAAACATAATGAAATGAAATGACATAATGAAACTCCTGTAATGAAAGATGTATCTTGTTTCTCCACCTCTTCTGTTCTTCCAGTGTGCGAACTGAACCACAGTGTCACCCGTGTGTTTCCGGAGAGCGGCCTGCTCATCATCCTGGGCTTCATTTTAGGAGGAATCATCTGGGGAGTGGACAAGGCGCAAACTTTCAGACTGGCACCCACCAACTTCTTCTTCTACCTGCTTCCGCAGATCATCCTGGATGCGAGTTACTGCATGCCCAACAAACTGTTCTTCAGTAACCTGGGTGCCATCCTGGTCCATGCGATTATTGGAACATGCTGGAATGCGGCTACGATTGGTCTTGCGTTATGGGGCTGCTACGAAGGGGGCGCGATGGGTACACAAGAGTTTATCTTAAAGCAAACCCTTTTAAAGCTGCAATCCTGCAAAACTAAAACTAGTTTCAGAGCAAGTACATAACAGTCAATCATTCTCATTACCTCACCAAACAATCTCATGACCTCACCCCGACCTGAAACAATTTGATTATAATGATATTTTATAATTTGAGCTGTCGGGTCTGATTTCCCAAGAAATGTCATGTTGGCTTGTTTTGACTTTAACATGCGTAAAATTACGTAAAGTAACCTGTAATTTTATGTTTCAAACAGAGATGGCGATAGAGAGGCAAAATTTACGCATTGCAAAGAATTTCATCATTTAATTCCAAACCTATATGGCATTTCTTCTTCTTTGGAACACAAAAGAAAATAATTTGAGAAATGTCTCAGTGGTTTTGTGTTCGTACAATGGAAGTCAATGGGTGCCACTTTTGTTTGGTTACCAGCGTATTTCAAAATATCTTCTTTTGTGTTCCTCAGAATCAGAAAAGGTCATACGGGTTTGGAATGACATGAGGGGGAGTAAATTATGGAAGAGTTGTAATTTGTAATTTGGATGCACTGTCCCTTTAAGTCTAAAGGGTTGCTGATAGCTGATAGTGGACAGTTAATCTAATCATGTTGGTGACTCTCAGGGGAGTTA
This sequence comes from Chromobotia macracanthus, assembly GCA_036877525.1. Classification (NCBI taxonomy): domain Eukaryota; kingdom Metazoa; phylum Chordata; class Actinopteri; order Cypriniformes; family Botiidae; genus Chromobotia; species Chromobotia macracanthus. Next base: position 1,548,379 of record JAZGTH010000069.1, read on the forward strand.
AACATCAGCCCTCTGCAGTTTCTGCTGTTCGGAGCTCTGATGTCGGCTGTGGATCCTGTGGCTGTGATCGCTGTGTTTGAGGAGGTCCAGGTGAATGAAGTTCTCTATATCCTGGTGTTTGGAGAGTCACTGCTGAATGATGGAGTGACGGTGGTGAGTCTCAGTGCTCCTAAAAACACTTTCACATATTAACATCCCACGATCAGCCTGGAGAAGCAGAACTAACTCTTGTGTCTCCATCACAGGTGCTTTATAATGTCTTTGATGCATTTGTGTCTCTGGGAGGTCAAAAGATTAATGCTGTAGAGATCATCAAAGGCATAAGTATGACCCAGACCTCCAATCCTCTCCAATTCACTCCCTGAAACATTCAGTGCAGCTCAAAAGTCTGTAATTCAATGTAATGCATTTATCCACCATAAATTATAGTACAACAACTTGAGTTAAATTTAATTGCAAAATTAAGAAAATTAATTTATTGTTTATTAAGAAAATCAACAGAAAAAGATGTGCATAAAGAAACTTTGCATTAAGGACTTAATATGATCTATATCATATAAACAGGAACAGCATCTAAAATAATTTTGAATTTCTTTGCTTTATGTTTTTTAAAGTCCATAAACTTTCATCTTATGCAACTGATGTTTGGATGTTCCTCCATGTCTCCTGATCTTATATATACACAATTGACCATATAAACACAGTACCGTTTATTCTGCCTTTTCACCTGTTTGTTCTCAGTTTCATTCTTTGTGGTGGCACTTGGAGGCTCGTTTCTCGGTGTCTTTTTTTCCATTCTGACATCCTTGCTGACCAGGATCACCAAAAATGTCCAGGTCATTGAAGCTGGTTTCATCATTATCATTGGTTACCTGGCGTACCTGACCGCTGAGATGCTGTCACTATCTGCAATTCTGTCGTAAGATCTCATTACTGAACTAGATGCTCAGAAAGTTTAGTTAGATTAATGATGGTCTTACTACCCAGCTAACAGAGAACATTATCAGAATGATGGTTAACGTTTTTTAAAAGCTCTCTCAAACTTATCAAAAATGTTCTTGCAGTAACATTAGTAGGATGTTTTTTAACATTATATATCACATATCAAAAACATAATTTATAGGTTGTTAGTGAAACGTTTTTTATTACAGAATTAAAAAAATGTATGAATAATGTTCCTTTAACCAAGCAATAATGTTAATACAACGTCCAAAAAACTAGATTTCTTAGACATTTTTTTAAAAAATAAAATTTTTAACGTTCTTGTAACTGAATGGAAATGTTAGGGAAACGTCCTTACAACCTGAAGTAGTTAGCCTGATATTTTTGAAAAATGAACTGACTCTGCGTGCATGGCTTTGTGTGTGGCAGCATCACCTTCTGCGGGGTCTGCTGTCAGAAGTACATCAATGCCAACCTGGATGAGAAATCGGTGACAACGTTACGTTATACACTGAAGGTGATGGCCAACGGCTCAGAGACCATGATCTTCATCTTCCTGGGAGTTACAGCCATCGATGAAACCCTCTGGGTTTGGAACACAGGCTTCATCCTCCTCACTGTCCTCTTCATCATTGTTTTCAGGTTCATAGGTGAGTAAGAGCAAAAGTCATAAACAGCTGTTATTGAAAGTTTGCAGTTTTAAGCATGATTTTCAGATTTTAAATTGTTAACATTTTGGGACAATGAAAATGATACAAATGTAATTCCTCCATTTCTGCAGGCGTTTTCGTCCTCAACTGGATCTTAAACCAGTCCAGACTGATTCCCATTGACATCACAGACCAGATTGTGATGAGCTACGGTGGCCTGCGGGGGGCAGTGGCTTACGGGCTGGCGGCCTTTTTGGATGAGAAAAAGATCCCAGAGAAGAATCTGATGGTTGGTACCACACTCATTGTGGTGTACTTCACTGTCATTCTCCAGGTGTGACCCCTCACCCACCCACTCACAACTGGTCTGAGTTCATGTGTGTTTATTCTGCCCATCGGTAATCGCTGTGTGGTGTCTTGTAGGGGATCACTTTGAAACCTCTGGTTCAATGGCTGAAGGTGAAAAGGGCAACTCAGTCTGATCTGACGCTCAACGGAAAGATGAACAACAGGGTAACATCAGCCACGAGCAGAGAATCATGCACATGAATATAATAATAGTGTTCAGTTTTATCGGTTGGATATGGTTAATACATTGTGAATGTGAGATACAACATCTGAAAACGTCTGTTTAAACACAAGTCATTAACGACTGTTTCATTGTGGTTAAGGTGTTTGAGCACATATTGACCGCAATGGAAGACATCTGTGGACGTATGGGAGATAACTGGTGGTCCAGACAGTAAGAATTCTCATTTTAAACACACTGACACACACACACACACATACAAACACACTTGTGTTTAAGGATTTGTTTCTCTTCCTCAGCTGGAACAATTTTGAGAAGAAGTATATCTGCTGGTTACTGATGAAGAAAGATGCCAGAAAACAAAACGACAAAATCTTTGGTGCCTTCCACAAGCTTAACGTGGAGGACGCCAAAAATTATGTCATTGAGGTGAGACAATATGATGGATTAATTCAAAACCGATTAGAACAGATTAACTCACAGTGATGACATCACCATTTCATTTATTATATTGTTTGTTTGTGTTTTGTAATGTTTGGCTGAATTCTGGTTTCCATGCTGATGTAATAATGTACACATTTCTGTACTTTAACTGTCAGTGAGTCACAAAGATGGATTTATGTTGTATAATAATCTAATTAATAAGTATAACATAATAAGTATGGTATTCATATAGTAAGTAGCTTAAATGCTATAGTTAGCTTTATGCTTTACGCACAGCCTTTGCTTTTTCCCAGCTAACAGGGAACGTTCTCAGAACATTGGATCCTTAATGTTACATTTTAGTTACTTAATGGAAACGTTACGGAACCAAAAACTGTCAGATGGGTTGTCAAGTTTAGTGAAAAACAATGAATGTTCTGAAGAATTCTTGTGTGTTTCACATTTAGGGTGAAAACAAAGGATCTCTGGCTTTCATTCGTAACTACGACAGAGCGAATATAGACTTCAACAAGTTGGCATTAGATTATGACAATATTCCAGACATCATGGCCAACATGTCAGACTACGATTTTGGCAATGAGGATGTTCCTATGACTTCTGTCATGTAAGCAGTCCACCAGATGAACTGAAATCCTCGTAAATAGCAGAGAGATGAAAGTGGCATGTGTTAGGATTAAAATTGTCGGGTTTTCTGTCCAATCAGTAATAACCCAGTTCCCGGATCTGTATCTCTGGACATCCATGAGCAGGACAGGAGGAGCCTGAATGAAGATCTCAACGCTCATCATTTACTAGATCATCACCTGTACAAAAGCAGGAGACACGTAAGAACATCCAAAGATCAGAATATTGTTCTCTTCAATATTTGGAATGTGTCACCTTCGTCCAGTGGGCTTTCTCACCATGTTCCATCTATTAAATCCAATTGACCTCTTTCTGGGCAGAACCGACCAACCTACAGCCGCAGTCATTATAAAACCACAGAGGACCCAGATGAGGTGCAGGAGATCTTCCAGAGGACCATGAGAAACCGACTGGAGTCCTTTAAAGCTTCAAAGAAGGGTGTCAACCTTCATCATCCCAGGAAGGATCCAGCACAGAAGGTATCACATATGCATTCCCTCTATTGTCGCTTTAGTTGAACATTTTTAAAATAACATTAACGTTTTGTTACATCTTTGATGCATTACTTGTGGTGTGTTTTCAGCCAAACGGAAAGCATGCAGACCCAAACAGAACTCATCTGTGTGGCGATGAAGGTAACATTATACAAGCACCACTTATGAACCAGTATGAACCAGTAGCTGCTCTTGATAACAGTATGATTCATATTATTTTGATTTGTCTATCAGATTTTGAGTTTTCAGCAGACAGTGCGTCTAGCAGTGAGACTGCTGCTAATTTCCTCAGAAACACAGACACATTTGGAGTTAAACACACGTTCTAATATTATAATACTGGATTTATGTTACATAATAATGTTCATGCATATAAGGTGTGTTCATCTAATGTACAGATTTACATTTGTTCAGTATACTAGTAAAAAATGTATTACTTAACAGTAAATAATTTAGTTTTAATAATCATTCCCCCACCAAACCCATTTAAGTTTTGCTTACAATGAAAGCAAACAGGGACTCAGGCTCTACAATGACAAACGAATAAATAAAAGTCAGAGGACTTCTATTGTGTATTTCAGTCAATTTGGAGTTTATCAGGCTATGTCTTCATTCACATTTATTACATGGAAAAACTGGGCAGCCCACTCTTTAACACTTAATTTTGTTAACTTTGAGAAAACGTTGAGAATGCTAGACTTTTCCCATGTTTGCTGGAATGAGTGTTGTCTCTGATTTAATCAAATTTACCTTGTATTCTCTGCAGTTGGTGTTGATAATCCAGCATATATTCCTGACACGGAGACCTCTCCTCCCCTGAGAAACCCACCCTGGCAAACAAAGGCCAACACGAGCGTGACCCCTTCCCAGAGCGCCCAGAGCCGCCTGCCCTGCACACCCACCAACCTCAGACGTCTCGCCCCGCTGAGGATGAGCAACCAGTCCACAGACTCGTTTATGATGGCTGATGCTTCTGTCCATGAAGAACCTGAGAAACAAGAAGATCAGTCTGGATCAGATTATACCAGATTATAATTCCATACATTCCCATCTGCCAGCATTAACTTGCCAAACATTTTATTAGATTAATCCATTAATCCTGTCTGTCATTATGTTATAAGCCATAAGAGATTATGGAACGGGTTTAAATCTTAGTATTCATTGTGACAATGTCTTATTTATATGCAAACAGAATTAAAGGGACAGTGCACCCAAAAGTCTTCTGTCATCATTTAGTCACCCTCATGTCATTACCTGTTCTCTCCTGCATGGCACACAAAAGCATTCATCTCTTAGAAATTTCATGCTGGTATTGTTCATACAATGTAAGCAAATGGTAACCACTAATGTCACTGATTTCTATTCATTTTCATGGTACACTCTTCAAAATAAAGGTTCTTCACAGTGATGCCATCAAAGAACCGTTGTTAATTCCCTAAAGACCCACTCAGTCAAAGGTTCTTAAAAGAACCATCTTACCTTCCTTTTCATGGTCTAAAGAACCTTTCAACCATAACAAAAAACCTTTTGTTAAACAGATCTGATCTACAGGGGTTACTGGATTACTGGATTCCATTTAGGCATTTATGAAAACATGATACTTTAAATGCATACAGGGTACGAGTTAAGGTGTATTTATATAGCGCTATTCACAAAAGCACATTGTTACAAAGCAGCTGTACAAATGAAAAATATCCAAAGATATTTAGCGGGGAAATAAAATGAAGAAAAACTGAAGAATGAAAAAGAAAGAAAACTTCACGAATGAACGCGAGATTGTTGCTACTCTTGTGAAGGTTTCAGAGAGAGTTTACAGAGTCAAACTCTTATTAAGAGGAATTCTGCATCTTACGCTGCCCAGGAAGCTGTTGCCACGCCGGCCATCCTCATGTGGCTTCCCTGTTGCCATGGCAACCAAGACTAGAGTAACAAACAATTCAAGAAAACACAGATGTTTCCATAAATAGGCCCAGGCAGAACTGAGCGTGTAAGTCACACGTGCACAGATCTGATCAAACACGTGACAGTTCTGCTCACACGTCGACTTTTCTTGTTTTCATTTGGGCTAGACACAGAAGCACTGCAGGTCTGACAGATGACTGATGTGAACATGCGCTCAGATCAGTGTGAAAACGTGCTTCAGCTGTCGTTTGGAGTGTAACGCTGGCAGACAGAAGAGTGCAACGTTTGCAAGGCTTTCACTCCTTCAGGCAATGAACACAACATCCCATCATTTCATTATCCAGAGCTAATCAGATGAATCTGAGGCTGACTGGTGCCATTTAAGAAGCCAAAACAGACTTTTCTGAAGGTATATCATATAAAGTATGCACTGTTCTTGAAAAACATGAGCAGAAACAGAAACCATACACGCTTCTCCATCAGCCTCCCTGTCTTGCTTTGCTCAGACCTCAGAGTTTGGTCTCAGGTCAGTAGAAGAGTCAGATGTAGTTTCATATGAAACTGGAAAGGCTGACAGAAGGGGCGGGCCAGTGACAGTTACCACGGCAACGCATGATCAGAAACGCCCCTTTTCCTTTGGCACGCCCACCTGGCGCACCTGACGCACCTGACGCGGGGCGGCGCGCTGACGTCACAGCAGGGTGATGATATATATAGGGAGTTCACACAAGCTCAGCTGCATTATGACTCTCTCAGCAGTTTGTGTCTCTCTCAGAGCATCATGTCATTCATTTGATCCGCCTTAATGTGTTAATATTTGACTCCATTAAAGTTATGTTTTAACTAACTAACTCCTTATGAAGTTGTTGTAATGATTATAATTATGATGTAGATATAGATTATAATTATACTGTATTAATATGACTTATATGACGCAAACATAAAGATGATTTCATTTACATACTTTCTTGGATCATCCCAAACGAAAATATTTGTATTGAGCATAAATTAAAAAACATATGTATGCAATATGTATCTAGTATGCAGATAAGTGTAATACAAATGTAAAATGATAGAAATGATAATAGAAATGTAAAAACTGTCCATTTTAACAACTTACAGTTTTGTAAGTTTTTGTACAGTTTTTTACAGGTTTAATTACGCGAAATGTTTGTCGTTTCTGTGTTATAAAGTCATTAACTGATTCAAGAAGTGTCTCATTGTCTCATCTCTTCTGTTTTCCATGGGCTGGTGGAGGTTCCATCATTAACCAATCAATAAAATTAGCTTGAGAGAACGTCTAGAGAACGTCTAGAGAACGTCTAGAGAACGTCTAGAGAACGCTCCCTGTTCGCCGGCTCGTTGTTTTGGGCTGCAGTTTCACATCTCTCCAGCAGTGGGAGCAGTTCAGCTGCTTCAGTGTTACCCGAGCCGAGGATGAGACGCAGACCTGTGCAGGTCACAAGAGCATCACAAGAGCACATCAGCATCACAAGAGCATCACAAGAGCACATCAGCATCACAAGAGCACATCAGCATCACAAGAGCATCACAAGAGCATCACAAGAGCATCACAAGAGCACATCAGCATCACAAGAGCATCACAAGAGCACATCAGCATCACAAGAGCACATCAGCATCACAAGAGCATCACAAGAGCATCACAAGAGCATCACAAGAGCACATCAGCATCACAAGAGCATCACAAGAGCACATCAGCATCACAAGAGCATCACAAGAGCACATCAGCATCACAAGAGCACATCAGCATCACAAGAGCATCACAAGAGCATCACAAGAGCACAGCAGCATCACAAGAGCATCACAAGAGCACAGCAGCATCACAAGAGCACATTAGCATCACAAGAGCATCACAAGAGCACATCAGCATCACAAGAGCATCACAAGAGCATCACAAGAGCACAGCAGCATCACAAGAGCACATTAGCATCACAAGAGCATCACAAGAGCATCACAAGAGCACATCAGCATCACAAGAGCATCACAAGAGCATCACAAGAGCACATCAGCATCACAAGAGCATCACAAGAGCACAGCAGCATCACAAGAGCACATTAGCATCACAAGAGCATCACAAGAGCATCACAAGAGCACATCAGCATCACAAGAGCATCACAAGAGCATCACAAGAGCACAGCAGCATCACAAAAGCATCACAAGAGCACATCAGCATCACAAGAGCATCACAAGAGCACATCAGCATCACAAGAGCATCACAAGAGCACAGCAGCATCACAAGAGCATCACAAGAGCATCACAAGAGCACAGCAGCATCACAAGAGCACAGGAGCATCACAAGAGCATCACAAGAGCACAGGAGCATCACAAGAGCATCACAAGAGCACAGCAGCATCACAAGAGCACAGGAGCATCACAGGTGCATTTACATTTAACTGCTTAGCCATCTGTTAAAAAGCCACATCAACATGTTGTTGAATACTAAAATAATTTTTAGAATATCCATGTACCTCCCCAGCTAACAGGGAACGTTCTCAGAACATTCTCTAAATGTTTTCTTATCAAAAAATTCAACCCAACTTTGTAAAAGTAAATAGACATTAATTACATTTTTGTAGCTTCAGAATTCAAACTCTCTCTTCCATTCCTAGTTTTATCCAGTTTACTGTTGCAGAACAATATTTTGTCCAGTTTTAAGAGTTTGCTCTGTTAAAATTCAATTCAAACATTCCTTCGATTTTATGAGGTAGAGAAGAGCAAACAAATTAAAATGTAGTAACAGGTTTTAATAGCACACAAATCTTCTGTGTCATGTTGGTAAATTGTCGTTTTGTTTTCATAGTCTTTTCCAAAGTTGTTAGTCCATCTGTCAACAGATTTTATTTCATGACGCAGGGAAGCTTATGTAACATGAAGGGGATTATTTAGACTGGACTTTGACTAACAGTGATTAACCAGATTAAAGTATAAAACACACTCTTAATATATCCACGAACATAACATAAAAACCTGAAGGAAGACGTACACACATGCACTGTGACACGAAATCCTACAGAAACTTTTAATGTAATCCCAGCTAACAATTGTAGGTTGTAAGAACATTTTCCGAACATTTCCATTATATTTCCCTGTACAGACACGCACACAAAACAAACAATCACTTCTTATCTTGTCAGCATATGAACAGATTGTGCTCTTGGGGGACTCTGCACATATGTCATAACGTCCTGTGTTCCCCTCCACTGGCTGTCCTCAGGTTGCCTGGAGACGTTTGAAGATTATACACAGAATTGATTCAATTTCTGCCATCTTGAGACGTTTCTCGCTTCACGTAGTGCGAGTAAGACATCCAGTCTGGCAGAGTCTGTGTGAAAGACATGCAGATACTTTGTGTGTAACAGAGAAACACACGATGCTAAAGATTAAGTGTTATATATTGTAAAGGTTAGTTGTCTTGCTTTATATTATTATTATTAGTATTTAATCTAGCCTATATATTATATAGGCTAAATAATATTACAGTTTGAATCAAAAAGGGCTTTTTGACATATACTCCTCTTCAAGGTAAACTCATATACTGTTTAACTGGTAAAATCAGTTTTATTTGGTGAAGTCAATACTTTTTTTGTGTTTATTCTGTATTAAATCATATTAAAGCATTTTTTAAAACTGGCTTTTCATTGTTATTAACCATTGATACCTGCAAGTTTACAAATTTAACATCATCTCAGTTAACAGAGAACATTATCAGAATGATGGGTCTCTAAAAACTCTGCTGCTGTTCACTTGTGCTGTTTCTATCTGTTGACTGTTTGTGAGGTCCAGACTAATGGCCAGTTTGAACTGTCAGCTTCTTTTGTCCTTCTACATTCTCATCTTCTTGATCGGCCTTCCTGCCAACATCCTGCCATTTTTTACCTTCAGTCGAAAGGTTCAGCGCAAGCCCACGGCGATCAAGATCCACCTGCTGAACATGCTCGTATCAGACCTCATCTTCCTCACAGCCCTTCAAGATGAAGGAAGCTATTGAAGACATGGAGCCTGTCGTGGGATTTCCAATCCGATATGTGTTGGGTCATAGGCTCTGAAACACTGTGATTGCAAGCTGTCTCCTGTGGCTGTTGGGATCTCTAAACTTCAACATTGTGCCAAATATAAGCTCTGGTGACGTCATCGACTGCAACACCGCAGCAATAATGTGCTATGATAACTTCACCATAGAGCAGCTGAAAGTTCTACTTCCTGTTCTTCTGGAGCTTGTCCTCATGCTTTTCTGCATAGCCCTCCTCATCTGCTGCTTCTGTTATATAGACTTCATTCGGAGTGCCATTAGGAGCACGTTAATGGGCTAAGAGACCAAATGCACATTGTAGATGCAGGTTCAGTGCTGCCCCCTGCTGGGCCCGTCCAGAACTGAGGCCTACAGAGACACAAATCCACCTACAGGCCATGAGATGTGCATGTTGGTGTGCATGAAATATAAAGAAGTTTAGTTTGTGAGACAAAACTAGACTAGTTTGTGTGATCTTTAACAAACTTAGAAGTGGATTTATTCGTGTAAAATTAAATTATTTCCGTAGACATTGAATAGTGTTACATTCTGTCCAGTATTACGTAGTTTTATTAGTACAGTGCAGTACACAGTAATGGAGTCCAAAGATTCAAGTTTTATATTTTAATATAAAAAGTCTGAAGAAAAGCTTTAATTACACTAATGGTGACACTTACGACCATTTTTACATCAAAATATCAAAAACACTAGATAGTGCTAAAACGTCAATTAATTCCAACAAACATATTTTTTTATTATTATACGTCCTTATCCATGCACAACCAAGTCTAGATTGCATACTTTTACAGACAGAATAAAATGTTTTCTATAATACTACTAATAATGTAATAATGTTAATGTAACAATATTTATCATAGAATATGAAATATTATTAGATAAAACAACAACAATAAAATAACTTCTCTATAATATAAAAACAGTATATATATATATATATATATATATACAGATAGTGGCTTTATTATTTGGATTTAATAGATATATAGAAATAAAAAAGAAGCATTTTTGTGTTGATAAGCATTGTAAAATAGATGTTCTAATTAAAACCAGCGAGAAAGTTTCTTTCTCGAAAGTTTATATATATATATATATATATATATATAAACTTATAGATATATATATATATATAAATCCAAATAATAAAGCCAGTATCTGTATTTGTATCTGTTCATCTGTTCACCTGTTTGAGCTTTAATGAAACTCCGCCTCTCTTCAGGATGTCTTTCTGAAGAAATGAAACTTCTAAGAACTGGTGCCACCTTCTAAGTTACGAAACCAAAGCTAAAGAACTGACTGAAAAAATACAAAATGAAACTGATGATTGATGAACTGAGGAAGTTGCAGTTAAGACATACAAACCTAAAAACCCAATTTACAATTTAACACAAAGCTTGTAAAGCAGAATTCCAGATATAAACACTTAACATACATTACAGTACACATTACAGATTATTATAGGTCCACTCCTTCAGGCAGTTGTAACAATCCCTCTGTTGCTTTGCATTTGCCCCACATGTGTCTCTAAGCCAACTTTTAAACTTCCACTCATCCATCTCCAAAACAAGGAAACGCCCGAGGACATCCCTCGCTTTTCTTATTCCAATCTGCTCTAGTCGTCCTCCCAACACAGGACCAATTCCAGGAAGTGTGTAGACAGATTTGTCTCCCATTGGCTCAGCACAGAAGAGTCTGTGTTTCTGAGATGTTGTCATTGGAGCTGGTTGTGAATGGACCCTGAAAACAGTGAGCTCTGTAGCTTGTAAACCTGATTACTGAATTACTGGACAGAATAAATCATTTATTAATATATATATATATTCTACATTCTAAGATATATTCTAAAAATAAACAGCAAATACACATTAAATCCAGTCTGAGGTGAATACCTGCTATTTAATTCTTATATACAGCACATCCTGCCCAACAAACACAATCAAATCTGTGTCTTATCTTTAAATATTGTAACTCAAGATTGCTCTTACCGAGTATTGGCTGGAAATACAGAAGCACAACTCCACAAGTATTTCCTGACTCCAGTGACTTTATTCAAATTAGGTTGATGTAAGAGGCCATCATGACCATATATAGACTTCCTGATGAAGCTCTCTGCTGTCTATGGTGAACAATCAAACTCACTTAACAGGCTAAATGCAACAAAACATTCATGCAACGTTTATCTCCCGCTCATAATTTTTATTTTAATTTGACTCCTGTCAAAAATGAGCACTGCACACAAAAATACTAATAAAAAATGAGATAAACTGCTTTTTTGTATGGTTGTATTTAAGTTATGATATAGCTATTCAGAAAACATTTAACTGCATCAGTTAATATTTTATTTCAGTTTTCTTTAAAAAAAGAAACCCTACATATTGTAGCTGTTTTTTTGTCTTGTTTTTAAGTACATACACAAACAAACAGTCAAAGCAAATGTCTCAGAAAGTTTACAGAATTCAGAAAGACCCTGTCGGTTTCTGAATGAAATAACCAGATTACAGATGGAATAATCCACACGTTTCCGTTTCCTCTTCTGGTCATTTTAATGAAACAGCAGAAGTACACGCGCTTCTTCACGCTACACATCAACAATCATTCACATCCAGCACTGACACTGAAGACTACACACTAAAGTGTCTGTTTGCTTTCTGTATTGCTGTGTAATATATGAAACTCCCTATGTGAAGTCTGGGGTTCAGGTTTCACACGGTTCATTTTGATCACAAAATGTTGTAGGTTGAGCTCTTCTGCTTTTATCTGCTGATGTTACGTCTCAGAGGGAATTAAATGCATGGGAGACGTGTCTGAACAACAAAACTTTAGTCGTGACCCATGAGAATGCCAGAAAAACAGTTGCTTGTTAGAAAACAGTCAAAAGTACAATTTTAACACTTTAGCATTGTATCATTCAAAGAAATATCACACACCTTCCAACTTCAAGAGGTAAATCGGTCAGGACTACAATTAACATGAAAATACAGCTTTTAGCGTTTGCTGTAGGTTTGTTTTCCTCATGCATAGCATCAGTAAGACACCAAACTGGCAGACTTTCACACCCTTACAATTTTCTGATTTTGTCATTCTTCATAACGCTTCAATTTTATTTTTCAGAACATCATTGATGGCTTGGAATTTAAGATCGTTTAAAGTAAAAACAAAAATAAGATGGAAAATAAGCTAACAAATTAAACCAACACACTACAGTTGCAATTCTAGCCATCAGTATCTGCATCTTCCATTTTATTTTTCCAAACAGTTACTAAATTGGGAATTAGGACTTTAAGTATATTTGTCTGTATGTGGAGAATTCATTCATTGACTTAAGAACTGCTTGAAATATATGATATATTCAGTATGTTTAGAAACTAATATGGAAAGCCAAAAAGTGCAGGGTCACAAGGCTGGGGGGGGTTCCATAGCCTCTGCTATTGCCCTGCATCTCGAACCCTGAGCTGTTCCTTCTGCCTTCACTAAATCACAGTGCATTAAATCTCTGAGAACATTTCAAAACCCTACGAAATTAAAACAGTTCTGTACATTTTTTTGCATTTACAATCTAAGTGAGTGCACACTGTAAAGTAGTTAGTCCTGATGTGTCACTACGTAAGTCTGATACAGGCAAAGACTGCAGAATAGAGAAAGAAAAACCTCAGTTATTTTAAGCTGCGTAAGAACTTTGTTGAGCTATGATTTATTTCAGTTTCACTCCAAGTTTTGTATTCCTGCTGTGTCATGTTTTTGCGAGCTAATAAATACAATACCAACAAACCCTTTAAAAAGACCTTCCGTCACAAAGGCATTTCAAACTAAACAAAAGACTATCTATCAGCCATTAGCAGGCGAATAACTGCTTCACAAGTCCAATATTCAAAACAGGACAAAGACTTGCGGAAAGCCGGATACTTCTGGAGCAGGTAATTCCATACAGAGTGAGTCTGAGTTTCTGCAGGAGTGAAGGAGAAAGTGTGCTTACAGCAGATACACTTTCACTACGGTCAGAGAATCTGTATGTGTTGCATGCATTCATCTCCCACTGCACCACGAACATCTGCAGTCTGTGATGAGCGAGTCATTCAGGGATCGTGAATTTGAGTCTGTTTAACTGCCGAGTGTTTCTGTGTCACTGGGATGTAGTTTCACTGGTTTCCAGGCCATGCTGCTGTAGTTGAGCTCTGAGCAGTGTGTTGTCATTCTTCAGCTCTTCAATCTGCAGCACAACATATATTACATTACATAAACACATTACATAAATATCCTATTGTATTAAACGTGCCCAACCAGTCTGGTTTCTCTTACAGTGTAGTTTTCTCACAGTGATTTGCAGTTAAACGGAATAAATATCATAACCTTAAGTTATTATAATTACTTAAACTAAAACTAAATAAAATTTCTGTTAAATGAAATCAAATATAGGCATAAAAATGACTTTAAATACTTAAAACTAAATTAAAATTAGAAATACTAATTTCTAATACTAACAGCATATAGAGCGTCTAACTAACTAATAGAGCGTCATTTAAATCACTCTCAAATCACGCCGAGATCATCAGGTTTCATCAGGCCTACAAACATACAAACAAACACCAAGTCCTGTCCAATGTACCTGTTGTCTTAGTAGCTCATTGTCGACCTGTATTCTCTCCACCTCTTTATAGCTTTCCTGTAGCCTGTGGTTAGTCTGTCGAAGTTCTCTAATGTAGTCACACGCTTTAGACAGAATCCCTCCTTTACTCTAGAGGAAAACAAAAGAATTCATTTAAAATGTGTGTGTGTGTTTATCTGCCCATCAGTAGTTCCCAGATAAACAGTTTTCAGTTTTCCTGCACATTCCGTACCGCTCCTGTCTTTGTGTTGTCTATACTGCAGTCTGGGATTATTTTGGATAGTGTGACAATCCAGTTGTTGATTTTGTCTCTTCTTCTCCTTTCCACTGCAGAAACATGTACCGAACATTACAATTTGAGGTAACAACTTGCATTCAATAGTCAGAAATAACAAGTAATCACGAACTCAAAATTGACAGTTTACTTTAAAGCTGCAACCCGTAACTGTTTTGGGTATTATTATTAAATAAATATAAATTCATATAAATATAAATCAACAAGAATCAGTTATTGAGTTTTACTGGCAATCCGTCAGATTACGGAAGTAAAATGGGTTGCACGATGTTTCACGTTTAGGTTAAACTGCACGCTGTGCATTGCTCATTAATCAGAGATCAGTGCTCTGAGGTCTTAAAGGTACACAACAAACAAATTTACTGAGCCTCAGTGCAGCTGAGAGCATCGCATTAGTTCACCTTCATTATGTTGTGCTTTCCTCCTCTCATCACGAGGGGCCCGGGGCCCATCCATTTTCCTGTGTAAATAAAGAGAAATGAAAAGACACAATGGTGTGGTTAGCTTTAGTTACAACCACTTCAAACACTAAATCAGTCAATTAACACCCATGAAATCTTCCAAATCACCAAACACAGACATTTCTTGATCTTCGAATTGTGTCTTACAGCACAAATTTCACACAAAGTTTTTATCATAGTTAGCTTAAATCTGTGATTTCACAATCATTTAAAGGCAGGGTAGGTGATAATATTTTTGTTATGTTGGTTGAAAGTCTCTTCACATCCTGATAGCAATTACTAAGTAAAATTATCTAAATATATTTACATACAGTATTTTCTGTGGAATGTGCACAACCAAGAAATGTTCGCCCAATCATTGCATTTGGTCCAAATGGGAGAGTGTGCTATTGCTAGCATCTCTAAAATTGCCTACCCTACCTTTGTTATGCATTAACAGGAGATATGAACATAATTGATTTCATGTAGCATTTTTAGAGACATTACATTTCAGCGTTTTTGACACGAGAAGGAAACCCAAACGGCATCAAACACAACTACACTAGCGATTATTGGGCTAGTGCAGTACTGGCTAAAGGAAGAGAACAGACAGGCAGCTGGGGGGTAGTGAGGGGTTAGGAAAGTCTTCCTCACCAGTCTGATCTGCTGTGTTGAAGAGTCTGACAGTCAGCGAGGTCTCTGGGGATGGCAGGCAAGCGGGACACATTTGGTTGTTTTTCAATTTGGGACATTTAATTTGAATTCATTTCACATTCATATTTGAACTCAGCTGTATGACACTCTCAATCTGTTTTCATTAGTTCATTCAGATTTGACTTAAAACTCATTCACATCAGTGTTTTGACAGCATTTTAATTTTTTTAGCAGCAGGACACCCCGTACCCCAAAACATATTTATTTTTTTTAACAAAAAAGGGTAACACAATGTTTGTTTATCTTGTGCAGTCAGCACTGACAACAACAGAAAGTTGTGCTGATTATTTATTCCAATGTATAAATAATCATGGCACCTAACGTTTCTCATTTGAAAAGAAAGCTTCACAAGCTCTCAGTTCAACTTCTGTGAACCTCAAAATGGGTTTCAAACAATTACATACATGACAGCAGGTTCAAAGGGCGAACTGCGATCAATACTTACGTGGAGTAAGTGTGTGTGCGAGGGGCGATGGTCCGCTGTGTGCCAGTCTGTAAAACATCCGGCGGACTCATCATCACATAAAACTGACCTAACAAACAGAAATGAAGCAACTTTGGTTGGAGTCAATAATGGCACCTGGGGGCTAGGTCAGACATAGCATCCAACAGCATAACTTACTCCACAGCTTTAATATTGCTGGTTGATTGAGGAAAGAGGTAGATTAACACATTACTGAACCTACTGTGCAAAAAACCACGCAGTTACATAAATGTTAGAAGAAGCGAACCAGCAGAAGCTTCATTTGTCTCTGAGGTTGTACCAGAGGCAACATAAACTCACAGAGCCAACAGGAAACTTTGCTTTAGACTCTGTCTGAAAACTGACCTCCAGCCTGTGTGAGTGCCGGATCAGACGCGGCCTGCACCGACACAGCTGTAGCTGTACCATCACTGACAGTGGCTGCTGGGAAGTAGGCGAAGCGCGTCTCTCCGCCCACTGTCTCGCCTGCTGGACTGCCCCCATTACTGAACGGGTTCTGGATAACAGCCTAAAACAACAGACAGAAATACACAGACAGGCAGACAAAATGAGCAACATTTTAAACATTCTTCATGATACTTTTTGCATTTATTACTTGTTTACATTTTGTGTTTTGAATACACTGACATTCCCTTATGTTACATGGTTTCATTTTTTAAAAGATGTTCTATATATAAGGATTGTATATATATTTCTACTACATAAATATCAGACAAATAATAAAATGGTGATTTCATGCTTATGAAATCCACCATCCATCCACATATATAGGTATATCATTAGACAGTAAGCAAAGAATCAATAGCATGGGTCTGTCTACACAGAACTAGAAGGATTACAATCAATCCTACAGAACGGCATTCATGCACACAGCCCCAACGTGTGGTCTTTCTACTTCTTGTCTGTTTAACATGCAGAAATACCTGCGCTACTGCCTGCTGCGGTCCTGCAAATGCAGCTGTGGAGACGACGCTGACTGCGGCCCCTCCATCTCCTGCTGCGTCCAGATGGTCCTCTGTCACCTGGACCACCCGATACATCACCTGCAGAACCCAAGAGCAGAGAAACACCCCTGTGAACTTTAAACAGTGTGTAAACTTAACCATCCCTGTATGTGCTGTATCTCTCTGCTAATACAATTTTTAACATCTAATGACGTCACACAGGTGTAACAGGACTTTAAAGTGCTGCTGGATTATAAAACCTTGAAAGACATTCTCATGAGAGCCCTTAAAGGCCGGGTAGGTGATTTTTTTCCAGAAACATTTTTTTGTTAAACTGGCTAAAAGTCTCTTCACATTCTGCATAGCAATCGCTAAGTGCTCTTAATAAATCCATATATTTATTAATCTTCTTTGGAAAGTGCAAGACCATAAAATGTTTGTCCATTTGGTCCAAATGCAATGACAGGACGTCCTGCTTGCCTGTCAAACTATGTTGGGATCATGTTGGAGAGCGCTCTTGGGGGCGGGATCTTATGCATTCAGAGGAAGCTTGCTATTGCTGGCCTCTCTGAAACTGCCTACCCTACTTTCAAAGGGGCTGACAGAGCTCCAGGTCAGGTTTCATGACCGAGCCACCCCGGTGTGAACCCCGGAGAGCCTACACACCCGTCAGAAGAAAGGTCACACTGACCTGTCCACCACTGTTGTCTGTGCGGAACTGGTACTGAACATTGTGATCCGAAAAGGATGCGGCCTGCTGGACGCTTGCTATGGCAACGGCGGCCTGCTCCTCCGCCCCCACCCCCTCTGTTAAGAGAAACACAAGACACGTCTTAAGAAACTGTTGTGCTGATCTGTGCATCTTTGTTCTCTTTTAAACATTCACTGGGATAGCCAAAGCGTTCGTAATGCAAGATGCACAACAGACAGAGCTGGATATTTCTTTTACATTACCTTCCTGTAGCTGAACGACCTCCTCAGTTTCCTGTTTCTCGTGGCTGCAAAGAAAAGCGGGTCATTCTCAGGGTTCAGGTGAAATCAGGAAAGTCTACACTGCAAATACAATGGTTTGCCATCATGCAAACCTTTAAAAAAAGGGCAAAAATACTGAAAAGGTATATATAATAGCTAAAAATGGATGCAATATCGTCTACACACAGTATCACAAATGGTGCACGCCCCCCCTTCACAAACTGCTCACTCGTGCTAAACAGAAGTAAACACAAAGTGTTTTAATACATGCATCGACACATCATTACCCTACAGAAGCAGCACAAAGCAATGCATGACAGAACAAAAGCGCTTCAAACGAAGAAAGGAAACCTTTGTTGCGCATTGCATATAAACGACATGCATTAAAACGTTTATGTAGCTTAACAACAATAAAACGCGTTAAAATAACTCTCACGCCTCCTATAAAGAAGAACCATGAACTCTTGTGACTACAACAGGCGGCTATACCGGCTCTCAGGCTCGGCTTATCACGAACTGCGAGCAGATTGAAAATAAAAGCGTTTGCAATCAAACGCATCGTCCGTGATCGGATGTTTCTCTTCCCACCTTTAACTTTTTAATACAAAGCACGAAACTTCACAGTCAGAAAACGAAACGCGAAAGTCGGTCGTCGCCGCCCGGGCGTTCATCAGAAAATGGTTGCCCGCGGCCCGCCGACGCGCTCTCACCTCGTCGACGCGTCCAGGCTCCGCTCGAGCATATCCATGAATGCGAGCGTCGTTTCTCCAGCAATATTGAGCGACGCTTGAGACGCGGCAGATGGACGCGCTGATCACGGGGACAAACACCGGGTCATGTGAGAGAGACCGTCCGGGACACGTGAGGCGCGGGCCGGCCGACGAGTCAAAATGGAGACGCGCTGGAGGAAGACGGAAGGCGCGTCGCGGGCGCGTCGCGTCGCGTCTGTTACTCCCGCCCGCCCTACAAACGAGGCGAGTCGTCGACGCGCCGAGCGTCAAAATCGCTCATCCGGCGTTTTAACGCGCGCGTTGGACGCGTGACGACGATTTCGACGTATTGCTGCTTTATTTCACGCGCTCGCGTTTTAATCGGCCGCGCCGCTAATAAGACGCGGACTGGAGCGCCGCATGTGATCAGAAATAACGTTTAACGCGAACACTGAATGTTTGAGTGTTGACTTAATATACACAAACATGAAAAATATAACAAAATATAACATGACAAAATATAACATGACAAAATATAACAGGACAAAATATAACATGACAAAATATAACAAAATATAACAGGACAAAATATAACATGACAAAATATAACATGACAAAATATAACATGACAAAATATAACAGGACAAAATATAACAGGACAAAATATAACATGACAAAATATAACAGGACAAAATATAACAGGACAAAATATAACAGGACAAAATGTAACATGACAAAATGTAACATGACAAAATGTAACAGGACAAAATATAACAGGACAAAATGTAACAGGACAAAATATAACAGGACAAAACGCGGACATGGTATGGACAGGACAATTATAACGTTTAACAAAATATAACAGGACAAATTATAACTGGACAAAATTTAATAGGACAAAATCTCAGTTTCCGGTTGAACACAAAATCAATAAAAGTCGCATGTAATAACTGAACATACCTCGCGTTTTCATACCGATTTATGAGCCGGTCGTGTCCGTGATCCGACACTTCAGCGCTAAACAAACGAGCACCCAAAATATGACAGGGCACTATCACAGGTAACAAAATAACGACGAAATCCAACCAGGTATTTCGGTCAAACCATATGACCGGACTGAACGACAACATTCATTAAGTATAACATGTCAATACATCTAACAGGACAAAATATAACAGGACAAATGTTAATACAGAATGCTAAATATCAGGACATGGTTTAATATCAGGACACGTTTAATATAACAGGTATAATATCAGACAGGTTTAATATCAGACATGGTATTAATATCAGGACATGGTAAAAATAACAGACACGGTTTAACAAAAGACACTGGTTTAATATCAGACACTGGTTTAATATAACAGGACAAAATATAACAGGACAAAATATAACATGGCTTAATATACAGGACACTGGTGTTAATATCAGACACTGGTTTAATATCAGACACTGGTGTTAATATCAGACACTGGTGTTAATATCAGACACTGGTGTTAATATCAGACACTGGTTTAATATCAGACACTGGTGTTAATATCAGACACTGGTTTAATATCAGACACTGGTGTTACATATCAGACACTGGTGTTAATATCAGACACTGGTTTAATATCAGACACTGGTGTTAATATCAGACACTGGTGTTAATATCAGACACTGGTTTAATATCAGACACTGGTTTAATATCAGACACTGGTGTTAATATCAGACACCGGTTTAATATCAGACACTGGTTTAATATCAGACACTGGTGTTAATATCAGACACTGGTTTAATATCAGACACTGTTTAATATCAGACACTGGTTTAATATCAGACACTGGTGTTAATATCAGACACTGGTGTTAATATCAGACACTGGTGTTAATATCAGACACTGGTTTAATATCAGACACTGGTGTTAATATCAGACACTGGTGTTAATATCAGACACTGGTGTTAATATCAGACACTGGTTTAATATCAGACACTGGTGTTAATATCAGACACTGGTGTTAATATCAGACACTGGTTTAATATCAGACACTGGTTTAATATCAGACACTGGTTTAATATCAGACACTGGTTTAATATCAGACACTGGTGTAATATCAGACACTGGTTTAATATCAGACACTGGTGTTAATATCAGACACTGGTGTTAATATCAGACACTGGTGTTAATATCAGACACTGGTTTAATATCAGACACTGGTTTAATATCAGACACTGGTGTTAATATCAGACACTGGTTTAATATCAGACACTGGTGTTAATATCAGACACTGGTGTTAATATCAGACACTGGTTTAATATCAGACACTGGTTTAATATCAGACACTGGTGTTAATATCAGACACTGGTTTAATATCAGACACTGGTGTTAATATCAGACACTGGTTTAATATCAGACACTGGTTTAATATCAGACACTGGTTTAATATCAGACACTGGTTTAATATCAGACACTGGTTTAATATCAGACACTGGTTTAATATCAGACACTGGTGTTAATATCAGACACTGGTGTTAATATCAGACACTGGTGTTAATATCAGACACTGGTTTAATATCAGACACTGGTTTAATATCAGACACTGGTTAATATCAGACACTGGTTTAATATCAGACACTGGTTTAATATCAGACACTGGTTTAATATCAGACACTGGTGTTAATATCAGACACTGGTTTAATATCAGACACTGGTGTTAATATCAGACACTGGTTTAATATCAGACACTGGTTTAATATCAGACACTGGTTTAATATCAGACACTGGTGTTAATATCAGACACTGGTTTAATATCAGACACTGGTGTTAATATCAGACACTGGTTTAATATCAGACACTGGTTTAATATCAGACACTGGTGTTAATATCAGACACTGGTTTAATATCAGACACTGGTGTTAATATCAGACACTGGTGTTAATATCAGACACTGGTGTTAATATCAGACACTGGTTTAATATCAGACACGGTTTAATATCAGACACTGGTGTTAATATCAGACACTGGTTTAATATCAGACACTGGTGTTAATATCAGACACTGGTTTAATATCAGACACTGGTTTAATATCAGACACTGGTTTAATATCAGACACTGGTGTTAATATCAGACACTGGTTTAATATCAGACACTGGTGTTAATATCAGACACTGGTTTAATATCAGACACTGGTGTTAATATCAGACACTGGTGTTAATATCAGACACTGGTGTTAATATCAGACACTGGTTTAATATCAGACACTGGTGTTAATATCAGACACTGGTGTTAATATCAGACACTGGTTTAATATCAGACACTGGTGTTAATATCAGACACTGGTTTAATATCAGACACTGGTGTTAATATCAGACACTGGTTTAATATCAGACACTGGTTTAATATCAGACACTGGTTTAATATCAGACACTACTTTTAATATCAGACACTGGTTTAATATCAGACACTTGGTTTAATATCAGACACTGGTTTAATATCAGACACTGGTTTAATATCAGACACTGGTGTTAATATCAGACACTGGTTTAATATCAGACACTGGTTTTAATATCAGACACTGGTTTAATATCAGACACTGGTGTTAATATCAGACACTGGTTTAATATCAGACACTGGTTTAATATCAGACACTGGTGTTAATATCAGACACTGGTGTTAATATCAGACACTGGTTTAATATCAGACACTGGTGTTAATATCAGACACTGGTTTAATATCAGACACTGGTTTAATATCAGACACTGGTTTAATATCAGACACTGGTTTAATATCAGACACTGGTTTAATATCAGACACTGGTTTAATATCAGACACTGGTTTAATATCAGACACTGGTTTAATATCAGACACTGGTGTTAATATCAGACACTGGTGTTAATATCAGACACTGGTTTAATATCAGACACTGGTTTAATATCAGACACTGGTTTAATATCAGACACTGGTGTTAATATCAGACACTGGTTTAATATCAGACACTGGTGTTAATATCAGACACTGGTTTAATATCAGACACTGGTGTTAATATCAGACACTGGTTTAATATCAGACACTGGTTTAATATCAGACACTGGTGTTAATATCAGACACTGGTTTAATATCAGACACTGGTTTAATATCAGACACTGGTGTTAATATCAGACACTGGTTTAATATCAGACACTGGTGTTAATATCAGACACTGGTTTAATATCAGACACTGGTTTAATATCAGACACTGGTGTTAATATCAGACACTGGTTTAATATCAGACACTGGTGTTAATATCAGACACTGGTGTTAATATCAGACACTGGTTTAATATCAGACACTGGTGTTAATATCAGACACTGGTGTTAATATCAGACACTGGTGTTAATATCAGACACTGGTGTTAATATCAGACACTGGTTTAATATCAGACACTGGTGTTAATATCAGACACTGGTGTTAATATCAGACACTGGTTTAATATCAGACACTGGTTTAATATCAGACACTGGTTTAATATCAGACACTGGTGTTAATATCAGACACTGGTTTAATATCAGACACTGGTTTAATATCAGACACTGGTTTAATATCAGACACTGGTTTAATATCAGACACTGGTTTAATACAGACACTGGTGTTAATATCAGACACTGGTTTAATATCAGACACTGGTTTAATATCAGACACTTTAATATCAGACACTGGTTTAATATCAGACACTGGTGTTAATATCAGACA
This sequence comes from Chromobotia macracanthus, assembly GCA_036877525.1. NCBI lineage: Eukaryota > Metazoa > Chordata > Actinopteri > Cypriniformes > Botiidae > Chromobotia > Chromobotia macracanthus. The sequence continues at coordinate 1,571,882 of JAZGTH010000069.1, forward strand.
CTGGTTTAATATCAGACACTGGTGTTAATATCAGACACTGGTGTTAATATCAGACACTGGTTTAATATCAGACACTGGTGTTAATATCAGACACTGGTGTTAATATCAGACACTGGTTTAATATCAGACACTGGTGTTAATATCAGACACTGGTGTTAATATCAGACACTGGTTTAATATCAGACACTGGTGTTAATATCAGACACTGGTTTAATATCAGACACTGGTTTAATATCAGACACTGGTTTAATATCAGACACTGGTTTAATATCAGACACTGGTTTAATATCAGACACTGGTTTAATATCAGACACTGGTTAATATCAGACACTGGTTAATATCAGACACTGGTGTTAATATCAGACACTGGTTTAATATCAGACACTGGTGTTAATATCAGACACTGGTTTAATATCAGACACTGGTGTTAATATCAGACACTGGTGTTAATATCAGACACTGGTGTTAATATCAGACACTGGTGTTAATATCAGACACTGGTTTAATATCAGACACTGGTGTTAATATCAGACACTGGTGTTAATATCAGACACTGGTTTAATATCAGACACTGGTGTTAATATCAGACACTGGTGTTAATATCAGACACTGGTGTTAATATCAGACACTGGTTTAATATCAGACACTGGTTTAATATCAGACACTGGTGTTAATATCAGACACTGGTTTAATATCAGACACTGGTGTTAATATCAGACACTGGTGTTAATATCAGACACTGGTTTAATATCAGACACTGGTTTAATATCAGACACTGGTGTTAATATCAGACACTGGTTTAATATCAGACACTGGTTTAATATCAGACACTGGTGTTAATATCAGACACTGGTGTTAATATCAGACACTGGTTTAATATCAGACACTGGTTTAATATCAGACACTGGTTTAATATCAGACACTGGTGTTAATATCAGACACTGGTGTTAATATCAGACACTGGTGTTAATATCAGACACTGGTTTAATATCAGACACTGGTGTTAATATCAGACACTGGTGTTAATATCAGACACTGGTGTTAATATCAGACACTGGTGTTAATATCAGACACTGGTGTTAATATCAGACACTGGTTTTAATATCAGACACTGGTGTTAATATCAGACACTTTTACTGGTGTTAATATCAGACACTGGTTTTAATACAGGTGTTAATATCAGACACTGGTGTTAATATCAGACACTGGTGTTAATATCAGACACTGGTGTTAATATCAGACACTGGTTTTAATATCAGACACTGGTTTTAATATCAGACACTGGTGTTAATATCAGACACTGGTTTTAATATCAGACACTGGTGTTAATATCAGACACTGGTTTAATATCAGACACTGGTGTTAATATCAGACACTGGTTTTAATATCAGACACTGGTTTTAATATCAGACACTGGTGTTAATATCAGACACTGGTTTTAATATCAGACACTGGTGTTAATATCAGACACTGGTGTTAATATCAGACACTGGTGTTAATATCAGACACTGGTTTTAATAAAATGAGCTGTATAGAGAAACTGCAGTCATAACGGGGGTAAAAGATGCAACAACAGATGTTGGTTTATACAAATGGATAAATGACTAGTTGTTTGTTTGTTTGTGTTACTATGACATTGTCTGATTTGTGAATGTAAACGAAGTAAATTCCTGTTTTGTTTGTTATCTAACATCAGGAAATCTGAAAATCAACTCCAGAGGGGAAATATTACTCCTTAATAATACTCCTCATTAAAAGTACATTTTTATACTCTAATATGTTGTATATGTTAAAAAGATATTTTATTTTAATGAATGCATGTACAATTACTTTCAAAACATATGTTTAGGTATTTTATTTATTGTTTTATTAGGAGAGTTATGGTATTGTTATTGCACACAGTATACATTGTATGTTAACTTATATTATATTTTAAAGTACAGGCATTAAACCTGGGCAGACACACTGTGGACCCTGTCAAAGCATGCAGGCAACTCAGCATTTTGCATTGACTACCGTACCACAGCAATCTTTAGAATAAGTGCAGTGGTTTACTCTTCTAACAAAAGCAAACCGTTGACAGCACGCATGCATACAGGCACCGCCGGGCCCCTTCCCGCACCAAGTGTGTTTGTTTCAGGCACAGAGCAGGTCGCATTTTAATGATTTTGCCACCATCAACAAAAAAGGGCAACAGAGGTTCAGTTTTTCCCTCTTACACCTAATAATCTCTCTACATCTCCACTCTCTTAGAGGATAAGCACAGAAGACTTTTGCCCCAGAAGCAGAAAGGTAAGCAGGAAATATCATTTTCAAAGTGTGATTTACATTCAATACACTGTGAATGAGTTTTGGTTGTACTAATGCATATGGTCATTACAGACATGTAAGTTCACCGTATAAATGTGTTTGTCCTCTTGTGTTGTAAATGAGCAGAACCACCATTTTAGTGTAAAGCGTCAAATTGAATGTGAAAATTTACCTAAATATGGTTTTATGAACGATTTACACAAAAATTCAGCTCATGTTTTATGAATAAGGGATTGACTGCTTAAATTACTTTGCATTGATAACTAATGTTTCTTAGAGATGGGTTTAAAGAGAGGTGTACATTACACAGGGGTAAAAGCATAACATCTGTTGTTGAAGCAGTGAAAGGTTCTTATGCAGAGAAATATAAATAAAATGAATTATACATATTATACACAGTATATCAAGTTTGAGAGTGTACACCTATTTTACATATCAAGTACTCATGAGTGTTCCAATATCTTACACAATTTTTGTGTGTGTCGGGTATAATTAATACCAAAGCCAAATTAAAGCTGCAATCTGTAACTTTTTGTGGTTAAAAATCTGTTATTGAGCAAGTACATGATAGATCAGTGTCAGATGACAGATCAAGGTAAGTCTCCTAATCTTACCCCGATTCACAACAGTAAGTTTATAATAATGATTTACATTTTGAGCTGTCTGGTCAGATTTCACAGGAAATGTCAGTTTGGCTTTATTTGACTTCAACACACATTAAGAAAAGTAACCTGCAGTTTTATATTTCAAACAGAGATGGTGACAGAGAGGTGAAAGTTGCAAACTGCAGCTTTAACCACATCTTGGTTTGAAGAGCGAAAAGCTACTAAATTTACATTTAAAAAAGCACGCTACATCTGTAAGCTTCTCCTCATGAGTTATTGTGGATGTGTGTGTCATATGTTTGATATCTCTTCATGACTGAAGCTTGTGACAGGATGTACAGCTTTATGGGTGGCGGTCTGTTCTGTGCCATATTGGGGAACATTCTAATAGTGGTCTCCACGGCGACAGACTATTGGATGCAGTATCGCCTGTCAGGCAGCTACGCCCATCAGGGCCTGTGGAGGTACTGCATGGCCAACAAGTGCTACATACAGACTGCAAGCATAGGTAAGGCCCCCTCCCACACATGAACGCATACATAGTTTGACAGGCAAGTAGGCTGTCCTGTTGCAATGATTGTCTGAATGGATGAACATTTTATGGGCTTTAAACCAGCATAACAAATAATGTTTCTGGAAAAGAACCCCTACCTGCTTTTGACAAATGGTTAAATATTTAACAAGCACATATATGACTGTTTCATGTTGTTTGAGACATGCACAGTCGTATTTTGCACAGGTACAAAGTTGTACCCCTGGTCTCATAAGACGCCAGATTGAAATAAGAGGAAAGCAAGAATGGGTTGAACTGTTTTTCAAACAAAAGGAATTGTTTGTTGTGAAAAGAGACAGAGAATATCTGTCTGTACTGGTTTTAGTGATGAATTCCCATCTGTATCTGCAGCATACTGGAATGCCACCCAGGCATTCATGATCCTGTCAGGAATAGCGTGCTTTGCTGGCATTATTGCAGGAATTCTCTCCTTTGCCCATTTTTCCATCTTTGAGAGGTTCAGTCGCTCCTTTGCTGCAGGCATCATGTTTTTCATCTCCAGTAAGTCACACACACAGTTGTACTTGTACTGACTTCCGTATTCTTTTATGTTTGCTTGTTTTGTTTGTTTGTAAACGACCCTTCTGTACATTATATTTGTTCAGCTGTGTTTGTGCTGCTGGCTATGGCGATCTACACCGGCGTAACCCTGAGTTTCCTGGGCAAGCGTTTTGGAGACTGGCGCTTCTCCTGGTCCTACTTCCTGGGCTGGGTGGCAATGCTAATGACCCTGTTTGCAGGTGAGAGAATATAGTTTCAGAGTCTCCTGTTTAGGTTAGCTCATTTCCCCTCATGTGAAATGTGACTCCTGATGTGGCTAAAAGCAGTTTAATAGGTAGTTTAATAATCAGATAATCAGAATGTAAATGTATGTTTAAATACAACCTTTATTAACTTTGTTTAAAGTTGCAATCTGTAACTTTTTTGGTTACAAATGAACAAAAAACAGTTACTGAGTAAGTACATGACAGATCAGTGTTCAACATGATCTCCTGACCTTACCCCAGTTCACAATGGTATATGTATAAAAATGATTTATAATTTGCACTGTTGATATGATTTGTCCAAGTGTCTGTAAACAATAAGAAGATCTGGCTACTATAACACATATAGTACGGGTGCGGGTGCTGTAGATGCTGCAGTGTTTGTAACTTGTTCTTACAGCGGTTGTTCAGAATTTAAACTTGTCATCCATTAGGGCTCATGGTCTTTTATTTTATTTTGTTCCCTGAGGAGTAATTATAATATTACTTTAGTTTATTGGCCAAAAACATTCAGAATTAAGTAGTTTCTGCTCCTTTTCCTGTTCTGTCTTGTGATTAAAAAAGTCAGATTTGAGTGTTCCTCTTTAAGCACTTTTGGGTGTAATCATTAATGTGCATGATTGGCTGACGTCTTAGCCAAGAAACAGCACAGCCAGAAACAACACAGACAGGAACAACACAGCCAGGAACAACACAGCCAGAAACAACACAGCAAGGAACAACACAGCCAGGAACAACACAGCCAGAAACAACACAGCCAGGAACAACACAGCCAGGAACAACACAGCCAGAAACAACACAGCCAGGAACAACACAGCCAGAAACAACACAGCCAGGAACAACACAGCCAGAAACAACACAGCCAGAAACAACACAGCCAGGAACAACACAGCCAGGAACAACACAGCCAGGAACAACACAGCCAGAAACAACACAGCCAGGAACAACACAGCCAGAAACAACACAGCCAGGAACAACACAGCCAGAAACAACACAGCCAGGAACAACACAGCCAACCAGGAAACACAGCGAACAACACAGCCAGGAACAACACAGCCAGGAACAACACAGCCCGAAACAACACAGCCCGAAACAACACAGCCAGGAACAACACAGCCAGGAACAACACAGCCAGAAACAACACAGCCAGAAACAACACAGACAGAAACAACACAGCCAGAAACAACACAGCCAGAAACAACACAGCCAGGAACAACACAGCCAGAAACAACACAGCCAGGAACAACACAGCCAGGAACAACACAGCCAGAAACAGCACAGCCAGAAACAGCACAGCCAGAAACAACACAGCCAGAAACAACACAGACAGAAACAACACAGACAGGAACAACACAGCCAGAAACAACACAGACAGAAACAACACAGACAGGAACAATACAGCCAGAAACAACACAGCCAGAAACAACACAGACAGAAACAACACAGACAGGAACAACACTATTAATATACACTAACAATATTAAAATACTTTACATGTTGAATGATTATACACATTGTCTCTTTTAGGGATCTTCTACATGTGTGCCCACAGAATGTATGAATCGAGGAGAGCGGTTGGAAGTCGCTAACCTTCTGCGTATAACTCTGCCTTTGTGACAAATAAAATCTTAAATCTTGAATATTGTTGTATAGTTTTCTGCAAACCTAACAGTGACATGACAACAGCTAATTTAGCTTGCCAAATAACAAACCAAAACAACAAACTTTACACAAAATGTACAGCATGATATCTTCAAGCTTTGAATCTCGGCAAAGTTTTGTGGTACATGGGAAGCTGTTAAAAATATCAAGAACTCTGAAATGTGCTCGGCTAACAGGGAATGTTCTCAGAACATTAGCTAACATTCTCTAAACGTTCTCTCAAAAACATCAAAAACATTCTTCCAGTAACATTAGTAGAACATTTATAACATTATATGTCATATATATCAAAAACTTTATTCTTAAGATGTTCTTAAGTGAAATATTTTATAAATGTTGCTGAGGATTATGTAAATCAGACTTTAAATAACATTTAAATGTTACATTTAAATAACAAATACATAGCTGGATTTCAGAACATTGGCTTATGGGCAATTTCTTGATGGATGATGCATGTTTGTTCTTAATGTCTGCAAAGACAGAATACAGTAGATACAGTACAGAAAAATGTCTTCCCAGCTAACAATCTCTCTCGCTCTCTCTATATCTGATATATTAGTTTGTACAGCACTGTGGTCAACTGTTATCGTGTTTACTGCTGCTTAATGAATGAATGAATGACAACATAAACGTTTGGATGAGCTTTATTTTATACAGTGTTTAAAGTGAACTACAACAATATTAATGTTGATATAAACATAATCATTGTACACAAGGAGCCTACAATTGCTAATACCAGCGAACAATTTTAGGTTGTAATAAGGTTTCCCTAAAACTAAATCTTTTAAGATTAAGTTTCCCTAAAACTTAATCTCCTGTTTCTTAATCTCGGTCTATGATCTCACACACACAAAAAGTTTTGCATACGTGTAGCCTAGTGCTTTGTAAACAAGACAGTTTAAAACAATCATAAGACGCAATTCTTGGATAGCCATATATTCCAGTCCAGTTCCCTCCACTTCACCAGCATCAGGAAATTCTAAAGGAGTAAGAGGTGTGTGTTTATTATATTATATAAACTGAATTGTCACCCAACTCATTCAGTTGCAGATAAAGCTGAGCTTCCCCCCACAGTCTCTGTTCTCCCATTTGCCAGTTTGTGTGTTGAAAGCTCCACAGCGACAGGGCTGAGCTGGACACGCTGGTAGCCAGGCTTGATACTGCAGAGGCTTTCCGTTCAGCCAGAACCATTCTCCATCCTGGAAGCGCAGACCTGCCCACACACTGAGTGTTAGGGAGTCCATCATCTCAGTGTTTACCTGCAGGGTGTCAGAGGTCAAGCTGGCCAGGTCAGTATGGTGAACCCTGCAGTACTCCAGAGCTTCCTCCCATGTCATCTCCTCTCTGATAAGAACGATGGACTTATAGCAGTAAAAATGTAATTGAGTACCACACAAACGTTCAATCCATTTGCCATATGAGGCTACACAGTTTTGAAATCTCAAAATTGGGTATACACTTATTGTTCCATTGTACATCCAGTTAGAGAAGGAAAATGAATCTCCATCAGACCACAGGAAGCTCCTGGGGCTTTTCATGTCACTGTATAAGCCAATCCAGCCTGATAGATTGAGTCCTGCAAACTCTGAAAGCATCATCTGTTCTTTGTAACTTTGGATGGTGGAGAGGTCTTTGTAATGTTGTCTGCAGTAACTCTGAGCATCCGTCCAGTTCTTCAGGATGTTTACATAGATGTGATCTCTTATTAAAGCTGCAGTCAGTCTACAAAAGACAATGAGTAGAACAACTGTCTTCATCTCTCCAGTGAGCTGAGGTATCCACACACAAGATGCTTCTTTGTTGTGTGACTGTCCAAATGTGATGAGTAATGTGTTCACATTTGTGTAAATCATTTAGAAAATATGCAAATAATATAAGTAGGGCAGGCTCACACTCGGTTGAGTAACTTTGTCACCTGTGTAAAGTTGTACTCACTGAAAGTTTTGCAGGTGGTTATGACTGTTCTGATGTTTTTTTAGAAAAATTTAGAGATTTACCAATTTAATATTTGTCCAAGAGTCTAGCATGTATTGAATAATAAGCAGATGAGTGTTCTTTATGAGTTTTCTTAAGACGTCCACTTTGAAATCGGGGTAAAATGAAAACTTCTTTTTAATTAAGGAGATACCTGCACATGGCAGCCCAAAATGGGAAAGTGAATCATACTGGATTATTACTTATAATTACATAATTAATCATTATTAATGGAATATTAATATCCAGTTGTCAGGTATCCATGTAAACAGAGAGATCAGAGCGCTCAGTTGCTGCACGTCAGTAATTATGTCACTGTTCTCAAGTCAGAGATTAACATCTGGTGGTAGTTGGTTTCTTCCGATGATGACAATAAATAAACATGTTTCCTCACGTTTTTGCATGCACAACTTTCTCATTTCATTTTGTAGTTATTATATTCTAACTCTTGGTTTTATCACTCATCTATCATTTTAGTGAGACTGTCAAAGACAGACTTTTTGCAGTATTTCTGCTCATTTTGTATTTAAATATTAGGTTCAAATACTTCTTTTCTGTGGCTTTATATGCATTCATTTGTGCTGAATTAGATTGTTTGCTGGTATCATAAAGGGAAATATGAACTACAATGTTGTCAGATTGCTCATCAAGTTCATGTACCAACCACACACAGTTCAAAGACCACACTAACAACACAATACATTTAAGGATCTTTACTGGAATATTATTGAAGTACAAGTTCATCTCATCATCATCATCCTCTTGATGAGATCAAGAGACAAGATTCTCTTGTCTCTTTTCTCAGAGCGTTGGATAATGTTCTGTAATGGTTCTCAACGTTATCAAAACATTATTGCAGTAACTTTAATACAACTTTTTTAGTGTCATATATCATACATATATCAAAACGTTGTATCAATAATGTTAGATAGGGGTGTAACGATATACCAATGCCACGGTTCAGTTCGGTTTGCTGTGGGTTCATAGCACCAGCATTGCAAAAGAACACTAGATTTGTTAAACTTCATAATAATTTTAATATTATTAATATTAATAATTAATATTATTATAATTAATAATACCTGAGGACTGTAACTTTAGTGTAGGGGGAACTGAGTCAGAAGCTCATATGGGGATTGATGAATTTCGGGGGCGAGGCTTGGAGAAGTCATTGCAGAATAACATTAACTATCCCTGCATTTGTAGGACGAGCTACTTTTTTGCAGTACATAACAAAGAACAGTGCCTTACAAACCCTCCAGTCAACCAGCCATAGACATATATCATACTATATATTGTTATACTATACACATATACACAGTGTGTATACTATTTGTGTGTACTATGCACAGTGTGCTACAATCACGTGTTGATTTATGTTTGTAGTTGTTTTTAGAATATACAGAAATATGCCATTCATAACTACTCTGCAGTTATAAATATAGCAGGGGGTGGCCCATAGGCACAAGTTACCCTGCTCTTCCCGTACATGAGGTATGTGTTTGTTCATATGGTTTATTCTTTGCATAATTTATTTTTGGATAAAGGCCATTCTTGTGAAGCTAATGTATTCTCAGTTACTTTATTATACAGTCAAATATGATGCGCACTGGGGTAAATACTGTGTGTGTGTCTGTGTGTGTAGGTTTGTGCTTCTGCGTCACTGAGAGCAATACGATTCTTATTTTAGAACACAGAACAGAAACTGGCATGTCAGTTGTAAACCTCAAATGCACCGCAAGTCACTTTGGGTAAAAGCATCTGCCAAATGGATTAATGTAAAACAAAACAAAAAAATAGCCATCAGGAGAAAATTATTTTTACCATTTTATCACAGGAGACATATGAACCATTATTAAAGAATACAGTTGGGAAAGACAAAAGGAAATGTTACGCAGTACATGTAGTAAAAGAGTAAAGAAAATAAACACAACCTTTTTGTTCTGCTTTATATTTGAATGTGTGTCATTTAATGTTAATGTGTTTCACTAGCTAAAGCTAACACTGACATGACAAAAGTTATGAGCAAACAAGCCACTGATGCTGCAAAAATGACAATAACAGCAAAAACTGCTTGAGGATAAAACATACACAAAATGTACAGCTTGATATGAAGAGAACTGAAGGAGAGAGATAATGAGATAAAGTGTTGCATTTAAGCCTTCAAACTCAGTTCAGTTATAATCTCTTATAGCAATAACACAAAAATATTTATATACCTATAGTTAGCTGGGTAGATATTATCTGATGAGAAATTCCTTGCGCTTCATCTACAGTGTACACAGAAGGTCGGCCCTCTTCTGTAAGAGCCCTGTGAAAAATCCCTGGCAGGCTTTGATTGCAGCGTTTCCTGAGATCCAGTCCCATGCAGAAGTACAGCATCGGGTTCACACAGCTGTTGAAATAGGCCAAGTTTGAAGCCATATTCCACCCCACTTTTACAGCCGGGTGGTTTTGATTCATCAGTTTAACAAGACCCAGGATGTGGTACGGGGCCCAGCATAAGAAAAAAGCCAAAACCAGTAAAGCGAGAATCCGCAGAGGTCTTAATTTGTTAGAGAGTCGCGTTCGGCGAATCCCAACAGCAGCAAGTATGTAGCAGGTGAAGATCACCAGGAAAGGCAACAGAAATCCACAGAAGAAGCGAATGTAGTAGTAAACGTACTTAACTGAATTCCCATCCGTTTTAACATTTTCCTGCAAATTTCAGATACATGGAATGATCAGCTTTGTCATTTTTTAACAATGTCTAACAATGATTTCCCAAGTCTAGAAAAAGCCTGTGCGTAAATGACTTGTTTTAATTTGTTTGTCTGCTTATAGGACGTGGCACAATCATTATTTTAAGGTAAATGGTAAAATAAGGTACGAGATGCTGTTACATATTATGAAGGTTTGTAAAAATTTTAGTGCATAAATTATTACAATTTAATATAACTTATAAAATTGCTTTGATAAAACATTTGAAACGTCATGAAAATAATTATGGCCAAATATTTATTATAATGTTTTTTATTTTAGTATGAAGAAACGTTGATCATTTTCATAATTAATTTAATGAAAGACGGTTCATGTAAACATTGATGAATTTATCAGGTCTGACCTTCAGTGAGCACTTGCTGAAGTTGTTTTTGTTAGGGTACACTTCCCGAAACACATAGTACGGTGAACTGAAGATCGTGGCCACAATCCAGACGCCTAAACTGACCATACGAGCGACACACAACGTCCGTCTTTCCCTGGTGAAGACCGGCCGCCACACACAGAGCGCTCGATCCACACTGATGATCGCCAGAAGAAAAACACTGCAGAACATGTTGGCGTATTTGAAGAAGCCATTGAACTTACAGAGAAAAACTCCAAAGGGCCAGTGGTCAAAGAAGGCATGTCTCGTGAGCTGGGTCACTCTTGTCAGGCAGAAGATCAGGTCGGCCATGGCAAGGTTGACTAACCAGATGTTGGTCACGCTGGGTTTCATACGGAAAGCAGCCACCCAGATCACCACAGAGTTCCCGCTGGTGCCCAGGAAAACAATGATGGTGTAGAAGACAATGTCCAGTGTTGTTTTCTCATTGTTGTGATGGTCGACGGACGTATTGGAGGTCATTCTACAAGCAAGACAGATACAGTGTAATGAGATGCTTTTAGTTTTTCTTCTGTGTTTAGATCCAGGACAGCTTCATAATCTCTAGACCATTCACTTCATTTTAGATCCCAAATGTAAAACAATTCATTTGGTCAGCAACATAAGCACATAAATAAAAACGTACCCCTTTTCCAATGTGGAGAGTATTTTCCGCTTCACAGCCAGATAGAAATGATGGAGACAAACAAATATGTGTTTGCTTTGTTGTAGGAGGTGGATTAACTTACCCCGGGCCTCTAGTTACCCTGCTCTCCTCCACATGAAGTTATGTGTTCATGTTTTCATATGGTTTATTCTTTGCATAATTTATTTCTGGATCAGGCCATGAAGCCAATGGATTCTCAGTTACTTTATTATACAGTCAAATATGATGCACACTGTGATAAAGATTTACAAATGATATTTTCCAGGGTTCTTTTCAGGACAGGAAATAAATGTTTGTGTGCATGTGTGCGCGTGTGTGCATATGTGTGTGTGTGTGCATATGTGTGTGTGCATGTGTGTGTGCATGTGTGTGCACATATGTGTGTGCATGTGTGTGCGTGTGCATATGTGTGTGTGCATGTGTGTGTGCATATGTGTGTGTGTGTGTGCATGTGTGTGTGCATATGTGTGTGCATGTGTGTGCGTGTGCATACGTGTATGTGCATGTGTGTGTGCATATGTGTGTGTGTGTGCATGTGTGTGTGTGCATATGTGTGTGCATGTGTGTGCGTGTGCATACGTGTATGTGCATGTGTGTGTGCATATGTGTGTGCGTGTGCATGTGTGTGTGCGTGTGCATATGTGTATGTGCATGTGTGTGTGCATATGTGTGTGTGTGTGTGCGTGCATATGTGTATGTGCATGTGTGTGTGCATATGTGTGTGCGTGTGTGTGCGTGCATATGTGTATGTGCATGTGTGTGTGTGCATATGTGTGTGTGTGTGTGCATGTGTGTGTGTGTGCGTGCGTGTGTGTGCATGCGTGTTTGTGCATATGTGTGTGTGTGTGTGTGCATATGTGTGTGTGCGTGTGCATATGTGTGTGCGTGTGCATGTGTGTGCGTGCATATGTGTATGTGTGTGTGCATATGTGTGTGTGTGCATATGTGTGTGTGTGTGCATATGTGTGCATGTGTGTGTGTGTGTGCATGTGTGTGTGTGCATGCTGTGTGTGTGTGTGCATATGTGTGTGTGTGTGTGTGTGCATATGTGTGTATGTGTGTGCATGTGTGTGTGCATATGTGTGCATGTGTGTGTGTGTGTGCATGTGTGTGTGTGCATGTGTGTGTGTGCATGCGTGTGTGTGTGTGTGTGTGCATATGTGTTGTGTGTGTGTGCATATGTGTGTGTGTGTGCATGTGTGTGTGTGCATGTGTGTGTGTGTGTGTGTGCATATGTGTGTGTGTGTGCATGTGTGTGTGTGCATATGTGTGTGCGCTCTGTGTTTTGTTGTCTTTGTCACATCAAAGATGTTTTCTAAGTACATTGTGATATTACTTCACTTTCCAAAACTCTAAATAAATATAGTTTAAAATGGCAACCTATTGATTTTAATGCAGTAAAAGCACATCATAATGTTATAAGATTGGTTATAAGAACATTCAATATTTGATTGACTTTTTCATTTATAAAAGTCAATATTTTAAGACCAGTTGTACTATGACAGCTTAGAGGTTTAAGAGTAATTTTAGGAACAGTATTAAGGTCAACAGAGGACCAGGAAGAAGAAAGCATCCACACACAAGACAACCACAGACAAGAAACATCTGCTCGCAGTCAGTGACCCTGAGGACTCATTCAAAAAAGCCAAATCATGAAGAAAACGAAAATATTTGGCAAGGCAAAATAGACAGAAAAACAAAAACAATTCTTAGTTTTGCTCTTTATTTGTCTCGTTTTCTGTCAGGGGATTTCTGACTGTGGTATTCTGGCCTCAGTCAAGTTCCATTTCTGACTAAATTTCCAAACAAAACAATAAAAGATAATAATACATACTGAAGAAAAGCATTTAAAAACCTCCCCTGAAAATGTTTCCATCCTGACACAAAACAACTGTAGAAACACATTTATTCTGCTGCTTTTGAAATGTCACCAAATTCACATGAAGCTCAGACATTATTAACAGTAATATGTATGGGCACTTTCAGGAAAATGAAATCTTACACATAATCATCTGATAAGCACATTTATGTTGGTTCACCCATTTTTGACTGCTTTCACTTCTGCACCAGCATAACAGGGATCATATTAAACCAGCACACACAAAACTCTCTAAAATGAATGCTTAGAAACCATTTACAACATCTAAGAAGTCTGATACTGTTATGAGGAAGAATTTGTGCTTGTTTAACTAAAACTGACACATGAGACAAAATCAAGTGATCATGTAACAGCTACAAGAGAATAAACATATCTTTTCAAAAAATGGAAATAATTATGGAAATAGCTGCATTTTTCATTCCACAAAATGTGTTTGCAACAGTTTCTTAAGCATCTGATTCAGGCTCTGGTCCCGCTCTGGTGCCTGTAGGTGTTGGAAAGGAAGAGCAGCTTTCCTCGGCCATTCCCTCCCGTGACTGCGCAGCATGTCTGTCTTCCATCAGCGCTCTGCGATAAATCCCTGACAAACTTTGTCTGAAGCGCCTTCTGACATTTAGGCCCATGCAGAAGTACAGCACTGGGTTCACGCAGCTGTTGAAATACGCCAGGCCCTTGGCTATGGGAAGACCCACTTTGACTGCGTGGCTCTTCTTGTCCAGCATCTTGGCGAGCAGCAGGCAGTGGTAGGGAGCCCAGCATAAGAAGAAAGCGCAGACCAATGTGGTGAGTATCCGCAGCGGCCGTGACTTGCCAGAGAGCCGCGTTCTGCGGATTCTGACCCCCACCAGTATATAACAGCACAGGATGACCAGGAACGGTAAGAGGAAGCCACATACGAAGCGAATGCTGTACAAGACCATTTTGACTGTATTGACCTTATTTGATGCTTCCTTCACCTGCAAGATTTGGATGAAGGAAATTAAGTATTTAAGTGATTTTTACAAGATCCGCATTTATCATCTGTACACCTGCCCTAGTTATCTAGTTATTCATAACCTGTGGATTAAAATAATGGTAAATGAATGATGGAAGGACGCTTGGTGTGTGGAGACTTGGTGTAGACTAGGGTTTTGTAAATTGTTAATATTGCTTCTAGTGGTAGGATATAATTACAATCCAGAAGACTTTTATGTTGGTATTCCTTTGTCTCCCATTCTCCTTCATTGTGTCATTTTCAGGTATTTTTATTGTATATATTTTATGTATATATTATACATGTGTGTGTGTGTTGTGTGTATTTCATGGTACTATTGCAAATCCTTTACACCCCGTCCCATAAGATGTTATCTTTTTAAATGCCATCTCCTTTTTCATAAACCTACCATAAACCAAGTATGCCTAATTAGTCTGACTATTATACATCTCACACATATTATTTGCAATAATACCATGTATTCTTTGTTGAAAATGTCTGACATTTGTTCTGTATGTATTTTTTTTATTTTATGTAAATTGAAGCAATGTAATGTTGTAAAAGCGCTATATAAATAAAATTAAATTGAATTAAGTTGAATTTAGACGCCTCTAATCCCGACCCTACACCACAGACTACAGAACTGGAACAACCAAACCTTTTTCTATTACTTTCTATTATTATTGGTCTGCTTAGAACCCGGGATTATTTTTATTTAATTACTTAATCTTATGTGGCATATGCGGTGTAGATTCACAGGGTGACTGTTAACAACATTACTGAATAATGTTGTTAATGTTTCAAATAATTATTAATAATAATTATTAATAATTATTTGAAATAATGTTTCGAATAATTATTTGAAATCATACAGGCTGTGTTGTTCTCACCTCCAATGAACACTTGCTCAAGTTGTTATTGCCATGGTAGACCTCGCGGTACACAAAATAGGGTGAACTGAAGATCGTGGCCACAATCCAGACGCCTAAACTGACCACACGAGCGACACACAACGTCCGTCTTTCCCTGGTGAAGACCGGCCGCCACACACAGAGCGCTCGATCCACACTGATGACCGCCAGAAGAAAAACACTGCAGAACATGTTGGCGTATTTGAAGAAGCCATTGAACTTACAGAGAAAAACTCCAAAAGGCCAGTGGTCAAAGAAGAGCTTTCTAAGCAGCGATGTGACGCAGGTAAAGCAGAAGATCAGGTCGGCCATGGCGAGGTTGATCAGCCATACATTGGTGGCGCTGGGTTGCAGACGGAAGCCGGCCACCCAGATGACCGCTGAGTTCCCGGTGACACCCAGGAGAATGGTGATGGTGTAAAGAACAATGGTGACAATATTCATGGTGGCATCAATGTCCTCTTTAGTTTTCTCATAGTGAGTTGAAACATCATGATCGGAGGTCATTCTACAAACAAAACACATGAAGATGTGTTTCTTTATGCTTTTTCACTCTTAAAAATAAAGGTTCTTTAAAGGTTCTTCACAGCAATGCCATAGACAAACCATTTTTGGTTCCCCAAAAAATCATTCAATTAAAAGTTCTTAAAAGAACAATTTCTCTCTTACCTAAAGAACCTTTCTAAAGTACCTTTTCCACTCCAACGAACCTTCGTGAAACAGGGTGAAAGTTTACATGTTAAACATTTCTTATGGAACCAAACAGCCAAAAAGGTTCTTCTATGACTTTGTGAAGCACCTTTTTGTTTATATTAAGTGAGAAGTTTCTATAAATGTGTGGGAATGACAGGGTTAATGTTTGCTACACTATGGCAACCAGATACAGAGTCTAAACATCTTAATCTAACACATATTTACATTTCTGTGGCTTTTATACCTTTTGTTTTTCTATAATACCAAAAACAAAAGTTCCTATTATGCAAATATTTTTTCCTAGTATGCAAAAATATATTTTCACTTCATGTGACAAATGCTGCCCAGTTCTTACTCAGAGTGAGTCTCACAGATATTTCTGTCTTTATATAAAGGGAGAAAAGTGATGAACTTTTCACCGTCAACAAATACAGAAATGGAAGACACACAGTTCTGTAATCAGTTCACAGCTGCACAGATGTTTTAAAAGCTCACTGTAAAGACTGAATGTGATCTTACCTGAACACACTGTGGTCAGTAGCAGTGCATGATCAGTTCTGGGGTCAGAAGAGAAAACTTGAGTGATGTCACACTTCCATCAGTGTGCAGACCAATGTGTGCCATTCTTTTACATTTACTCTCTCTCTCTCTCTCTTTCTTTCTCTTTTCATCTCACTGAACCCTATTCTTGTTTTCTTTATATTTCAAAATGTGGTCAACAGGAAGTGGGCAGAGACGTGTCAATAAACTCTTGTGTGAATAGACAGACAGACAGACAGAGAAAAGACAGAGATAAGTTCCCTTCAGTAGTCATTTAAGTTGTTACACTCGTGAAATGTTTTTCACACATATCTTGGTAAACAATGTGGTTTTATTAGTATAACCAAATGTTTCCATATCTGAATATTTTTCATATCCCTGGTTCTCATGGTAAATAAAACAATCTTTTATATATTTCATATATATTTAATAATATTATGCATGTTTTGTATGAATTATGCATGAAAACTAAGGACTAAGGTTAAATGGCTTAATGGAAACGCGTTTTAACTGACCAATGCCCTGAACAAAACTGACCCTAAATATCGGGAAGACGCTGTATTAATATTAAACCATGGAAATGTTTGATCGTGCTGACCCCTTGTGGTGAGACGCAGCATTGCAGAACAAAATGTAATCACTGTTGGCAATAACAGACTCATACAGTTTAGAGTCATTATTCTTCAAGATTAATTTATTAACATATTTAATTGAATTGTAAACTGAAATAAGTAATATATAATTTCCAAATGGTACCTAAACCTATCAAAACAATCAGATGGAAAATAAACAAACAAACAAAAGAAGCTAAAATGAAAATTGAAACAAGACGCTACTTTCCTCATTAAATTTAATGAATTGAGAAAATGTTTAGATTATAAATGTTTCTACATTTTTCACAAGTCAATAAATCTGTAGCTCATAGAATTACATACAGCTGCTATATGAAAAGTGAAACTAAGAGTTTTCTTCAGAAAGCATATATTGTATTTTTGTCATAATAAGTGAAAAACTTCAGAAACATTTACCAGGTGAAACGTATTAACAAGCACACTTCTCAGTGTGTGAAAGAAATGTTTTCCTGTTTCCCAATGATTTTGTAATAGTAAAAGTTTACAGCGTAGTTCCTCTTTCATTTAAAAGAGTGATATTGCTGAGTGATCTTTTGACTACAGGAAGATTCCATATCAAGTTAAAGTCTGGATTATTCTGGATATTAAACAACATTAAATTGGTAAAATATTTGTTTAAAATAAATTATTAGTTGAGGTTTTTTAGATTTAGTGTCTATGAAAGTCAATATGTATTAATATACACAGAAGAAGATCACAGAAGAAGTAAAAAACAGGATAATCTTTCATTCGAGTACAATTTTCACACTTCAGCCATTGTAAATCCAAAAACATTTATTACTACAAAAACGCTTCTGTTTAAATGACCTATAACATGTTTAATCTAGATCTAAACAGCATGATAGGACCAAAGGTCTGGATTTTCATCCTATGCAGTTTGACAGGTGAGAAGTTTGTTGTTTATCTCTCTGTCATAAAATGGTTTCAGCCTTTTATTGTTGTAAATTAATCCACAAACATGTTTGTTGCATAACTGTGCTGAGCAAAGTGTGGAAGAAAAAAGAAGCAAAAGTAAATATGATGTGTTTGTGATTCAGTGTGTAATGTACAAACATGTTCTGTGTTTGCGTCTGCACAGGTGCTGTGAGCAACATGTGGATGATTAAAATGCCTCAGTACATTGATGCCATCAGTGGCTTCTGTGTTCAGATCCCCTGCAAGTTTGAGATCCCAGAGTCTTTTACAAAGTACCTCAACCAATCAGTGGAGGCAGTATGGAAACGAACAGATGCCAGCTTTGGGCCAACAGTGTTCAGTTCCAAAAGTGAGACGTCTCCTCTGAACGGCAGAGTTACTGGCAGTCTCTTAAGCAACAATTGCACAACCGTGTTTCAAAACTTTCCTGCTGGATACAGTGATACATATTTCTTCAGACTTCAAGGTTCTGTGCCTCTGGTATACACATTTCAACAAGGTGTGACAGTTGAAGTACATGAAGGTAAATTGAAGTACATTAAAAAATTGTACACTTCAGACTCGGACTAAACATGTAAAGCCAAGATGCAGGATAAATATAAATGTTATATATAGCTGGTAATGTTGAACTAGGATGTTACTAGGACATAAATAAAAGTAAAAAATTGGAAAAAAAAACATCCATCATTTACTCATCCTCATGTCATTTCAAATCTGTATGCCTTTTTCTGCTGCTGCGGAACACAAAAGAAGATATTGATGTTGGTAACCAAACAGCAGTGGCACCCGTTGACCCGTTTTTAATTGTATGAACACAAAACCACAGAGATATTTCTCAAAATATATTTTTTTGTGTTCCACAGAAGACAAAAAGCCATACAAGTTTGGAATGAGATGAGAGTGAGTAAATGATGGAAATTTGGATGTTAATGGAAATAACTATCCATTTAAGGTTGTAACTCTTCTCATTTCCAAGAGTCACCGGCTCCTATGCTGAGCCCGTATGTTAAGATTCTGGAAGTTACAGAGGGAATGAACGTGACACTCATGTGTTCCGCTGTGCTGCCGTGTCCCTCACAGCAGCCTCTGATGCACTGGAACCTCATAGTGGGAAAACTGATGACACCCACCAGACAGGTAAATTGAATGTCTGGATCAGCACATCCGTGACATCAGGATCGTGGGTGTGTGGAGTTGTGGGTTGCTGGTTCTCTCCACCTAGTGGCATCAACAGTCAGCAAGAAGGTGGAGGAGATGATGTGTTTGAAATTTGCAGCCCAGCTTTCAAAGACTATTTTTGCAAATTGTATTTGTACTTTTAATACTGTTTATTGTCAGAAACAAAACTGCCTTGTGTTTTTATCTTATTACATCATGTACAATCTCAGCAATCTCAAAATACAATGCCAATATAACAATTCATTCTCACCTTCCGACTGAGAACACTGTCAGCTGATCGGAAATCCTCGGTGGTGTCAATAGGTTTGATGTAATCACTTTACTCAGAGACTCGTTTAGGAGAGGCTAAAATATCTCCATCTGAGATGGTTCAGTTTTATTAAACAAGTAATCACACACACAACAGCGAGAGGTCTTCAGCACGAGGTTCGGCCTCGGTCGCTAGCTAATTTATAGCTGTGATGACGTTGCAGTAGTTTCATCATTCATACAACATTGTGATCTCTACACACTCGAGTCTCTACAACATTATGATTTCCATATATGGGCATAGAAACATGTTGTCTGGTAAAGCTGAACACACTTGTACCTGTGACTCTACTTTTTTTCTCAAATGTTCCCCTGCTTTGCTGCATATCTTAACATCCTGTTTTAATGACACAAAATTCATAGCAGTCTCCGTGAGGCTCTCTGGCCCCTACAGATCTATTTTAAGCTATAGTCTTCTGAGCGCTGGTTTCCTAGGAAACTTCACACCTTATTTGCAGAGATAAGCACATACATGTTCCTATGAACTTTCAGATGGCGCTGAAGCCTCGCAAGTCCAAAGCTTCAACCTCACCTGTTACATTTTCCATATCTACACAAAGGCCCTCAAGCATGGTTATTTCTTGCATTAAAATCATTAATCTCTTGTTTATTCTTCTTGTTGTCGAATCAATATCATCATCTGTCTCGCTTTAGAGATGATCCCAAGTTGACTCTTCTTTTCTTCTTTCCCCTGTCTTTTTCTTTCTTCTCCCGTTTATTGATGTCTTTGTTTTGTCTTTTCTTGTCTTATATAATCAGATCATTTAAGTTCATGTTTTGTGGTTGATTGAGAGAGCGCACCGTTTCTACTGGATTTGTTAAATCAGATACAACACCTTATAAACGTTCCTTTGTCTGTATGTAATGTCTCTTCTCATGTTCTTCAGAACCTCTTTTGTGACATCATTTATCGATGTTTCTTCTTCAGCTGGATGCATTTGGACAAGACGGTGTTGGTTTCTTCTCAGATGTTCACTGCAGGACCTCAACACAACAGCCTTAATGTGTCCTGCTCTCTTTTGTACACCTCAAAGAGAAACAGAAGACCAGTAGAGACCAGCATTACCCTCACAGTGTTATGTATGTGGAGGAAATGAGGACATATCATAAATGAGGCAATCATAAATAAATCATAAAGCATTTATTTATGAACAAATATTACTTTTACTTTGTGTGTATTATGGGAATATTATAGGAATAAGTTCATTGTATTAATGCTGTTGAAATGTATGGCTACACTTATCAGTTGAGACATGTCAAACTTATATTGACATGTTTGCATTTAGAATTTAACACCTTTTTTTAACACTTACAGGAACACCTTACATTGGTCAAATTCCAATTTTAGTGTCTAACCAAATATTTTGGACTGCTAACTCAATCTCTTCTTTCAGATGCCCCCAGAAGCACCATAGCTCTGCTC
Source organism: Chromobotia macracanthus (assembly GCA_036877525.1). Lineage (NCBI taxonomy): Eukaryota > Metazoa > Chordata > Actinopteri > Cypriniformes > Botiidae > Chromobotia > Chromobotia macracanthus. Next base: position 1,592,995 of record JAZGTH010000069.1, read on the forward strand.
AGTCCATCAGGACCAGTGTCTGAAGGCAGTGTGGTGACTCTGAGCTGTCAGAGCGATGCCAGCCCAGCTGTCCAGAGATATGAGTGGTACACACAGAGTGCAGATGGGAAGCTGGTGCTGAAGACTCAGGGTCAGATTCTAACAATGAGCATCAGCAGTAATGATTTGGGTCTGTATGTCTGCAAAGCACACAACAGTCAAGGCAGCCACCAATCCAAGGCTGTTTCCGTGGAGCTAAAAAGTAAGCATTGTCTGTTACATGCATGCACTATATATATATATATATATATATATATATATATATATATATATATATATATATATATATATATATATATATATATATATATATATATATATATATATATATATATATATATATTCATACATATGCTATATTTCCAATAGTCTACTGCAGCTAACAGGGAATGTTCCCTAGATGTTGGCTAACATCCCTAAGAGTTCTCTCAAGATTATAAAAAGTTTATGTAGTGATGTTATTAAAATGTTTTTTGTGTGTTATATATCATATATATCAAATATGCTCTGCTTAAGTAGTTAGTTGAACACTTTTAAAACTTGTTGGCCTTTGGTTATAATTCCTTAAATCAAACATCTGTTTGAAATGGTATGAGTGAAACACATGAAATCAACATGAAGACAAAGACTGGCACATTATAAGCTCCGGGTTTCATTATCTCAGCTTGCCCATAATCAGTACAGTACAGTCTATCAGCCGTATGCTTCACTGAAAATGAAACATGATTCATGGCAGACAGACTGGACAGAGAAGTCTGTGGAAATGTTTATGTGGTTGTATAGATCAGAGCCACACAGAGTCTGTGTAAACTAAGCACTAAACAGAAAACCACATTAAAAACCCATTTAAGTGAGTGCCGAAGGGCAGCTAGAGGATGTGTTAGTGTGCCAACCTCCAGAATGTTCATTCTCAGACTGTAACTGTAATGTAACAATCATGTGAACTTGAATTACAAATGCATCAATTACGCCTCTCAGTCTGGGTTCTTATGGAATGGGTTACTTTATATCTTAAGAGTGACATAAATCCAGTCACAGCGTTTGTGTTTTGTGTTTGTGGAAGGTTGCCAGTGTTCCCTGGCACCACACATCATGTGTGGAGTTCTCACATGCTTCATAATTCTCATTACTGCTGTGGATCTGATCAAATACCAAAGGTGAGTTCTAGAAAACAAACCCGTAAAACAGCTCAACTAGAGAAATAAAACCCAGCTCAATATTTTCCACAAGATACTTCAGGAGAAACAGTGGCGCTTGTTTGGAGTGATTTTGTGAAGTGTTACTTTCGACTGTTTACTGCATGTCAAACTTGTTTTGCTCTTTTTCAGGTTGTTGAAAAGACTCAAGGTGAGAATGGCATCTGTTGTCCTCAAATCCCCACATCACAAAACTGGCTAAACATTTGTTTGACATTTGAATGTTCCCGAGACATTTCAACTTTAGGGAAATGTTTTAATAACCTAAAATTGTTAGTTGGGAATATCTAAAGATGGCATGAAATTAAGTGATCGGTCATCAGGTTGACAACATTTACAAAAAAACATTAACATCCAGAGAAATAAAACGAAGAGCAATAACCTGAAATCCTAAAACTCTTTTAAAACAAATCCTTCACCTGTACCAAAAACAGCTGATTACACAACACAACACTACACAACACTACACTACACTACACTACACAACACTACACTACACAACACTACACTACACTACACACACAACACTACACTACACTACACTACACAACACAACACTACACAACACTACACTACACAACACTATACTACACTACACAACACTACACTACACTACACTACACTACACTACACAACACTACACTACCCTACACTACACTACACTACACTACACTACACAACACTACACTACACAACACAACACTACACAACACTACACAACAACACTACACAACACAACACTACACAACACTACACAACACTACACAACACTACACTACACAACACAACACAACACAACACTACACTACACTACACAACACAACACAACACAACACTACACAACACTACACAACACATCAACTACATTAAATGCAAACAGAGAATGAAACGCCATGTAGTTTGTTTTGTGTATTTGTTCTGACACCTAGTGGCGCATATGCGGCATTACACAAAAGCAAACATGCCTTCATATAAATGCACCAGCCATGATCAAGTTTAACAAACAAATGCGAATAATAAGACAAATAATAAGAAGAAGAATATCAGAATTAAGCTTTAAAAAGCAGCAACCCAGCTAACAATTGTAGGTTGTATGAAGGTTTCCCTAACGTTTCCTTTGAGTAACAGAAATGTTAAATATGTTATTTTTAATGTTCTAGGAACTTTCAAAAGGTTTCAAAACATTAATGTATGGTTATAAAAAAGTTATTCAAACTTAAGAGTTTTGGATTTATATAAAATGTGAGGTTTAAAAAAATCTGCTAATGTTACTGCAACATTAGACTCTAACCCTTTAGAGACCCTTTAATGGATGGTGTTTATTCTGACTTAAAAATCTGTCACTTTCAAAGAGGCATGACTACATTTTTAGACAGTTTAAAATCTACATTTATTCTTTATTCTGTTAGGGGGCTGAAAATATGAGAGAACCAACAACATACGCCAGTCTCCAAAAGACCAATGACTCCTCAGTGTACAATGAAATACAGGTCATCATCTTTCCTCGATTCATTTTAAACTTCACAACAGCTCCTCGCAAAATATATTATAGTATCAAAAGCTGCAGTATTTTATTAAAAGATGCAGTACAAAAGTCTTCATTTGTACTTTGAACTTGAATGCTTGGTAATCAAGTGGACTTTTAAACTAGTAGCATTTTATTTCATTTCATTTTCATTGATTTATTGATGAAGGTATTTTCATGACATGATTTAATTTAGCTTTAAAACACAAATTCCCTGAGACAGGAAATACATTCTCAGAATGCAGGAGCTTTGTAAGCAAAATACAAACTGACAGATCAACACGATTCTGATGCATATGTGCAATCTGCGGCTTTGAAGTGCACAAAAAAGTGAAAAGAAAGTCCTAATCTCACAGAAACTGTGATAGATCTGCATCACTAATGTGTTTAAAAACATGCACATATGTGCATGCCTCTGGTTTACTGCAGCTCTTTATGCACATCTCTGTATTCATCCCCATATTCAACATTACATGCATTTGTAAACCTTTTCATTTTGTCTTTGCTCCAGATGACAGCCAGCAGGACTGAAGAGGACTATGAAAACAAAAACTGGCTCAAACATTAGCTGTCGCTTAGTGGTCCTCCAGAAACAATGTGACGTAGGTTTCAACCTGGCCTGTGTCATGTCTCTGGGTTTATGTTTAATTGAGCACCATTTCCAAATAAAGCTGTAAATTAAGTGTGAAAAAACACTGTATTTATTTATGATACATCAGATAATACCAATGTACAATAATTACATTATTGTCTGTATTGTATTGTACATCAAAAAAAAATAGTTTGATGTGTCATTTCTGTAACAAAATGTTATTACACAAAATACATCATTTGAGATGAGCTGGCAAAAACAGGCTTTAGTTTGTTTATTATTTATTAAGTCCCTAAAAAAGAACATGTACACATTGTAAATGTACATACATTTACTCTCTCTCTCTCTCTCTCTCTCTGTCAGTCTCTCTCTCTCTCTCTGTCAGTCTCTCTCTCTCTCTCTCTCTCTGTCAGTCTCTCTCTCTCTGTCAGTCTCTCTCTCTCTCTCTCTCTCTCTCTGTCAGTCTCTCTCTCTCTCTCTCTCTGTCAGTCTCTCTCTCTCTCGCTCTCTCTCCTGCAGCATTCTTTGCATTCCAGTGAATTGAAAAGCAGATTCAAGATAAAAACCGTTGTGACGATAATGGAAATCCCACCCCCCCTTCAGCTATTTGTGTATGTGAGGACGTCTGTGTACGTGTGAGGACGTTGGTGCATCACCAGTGGACTGTTACTGGTGAAACACACTTGAGTAAGAGCTCGTCCCCGAGCTTCCGTCTGAACGGTGCAAGACAGAAAATTCATCGTCCAAAATAGCTGATTAAAATAACACACTTTTCTCATGATTCAAAAGAGAATGAAGATGTTAGAGCATGTTAAGAAATGTGAAAGAGGCAGAAGGACAGACATGAGAGTTACTGTGAGACTGAACACAGTTTTCCACACTTATGATGTATGATGTAAAGGTGTGAGCTGTATCCCTGACTCATATATATACACTCATAAAAATGTCAAACATGCTAGTCAGTGATCTCTATACAGTCATTTACTATTGCCTATATGATCTTATAACATATGGAAACAATTAACTCAATGTAAACACTTCAAGCTAAAGACAGTTTTACACAGAGCTTTCCTCCAAGTAAAAGAGCCATTTGTACACAAAAGATGATGAAGCATAACTCTTTATTTGTGGGCTTACACATCAGAATTTAGTTTAATGCCCCTCAATAAAGACCTTTAAGCAACTGTCTAATCCAGATTAAATAATGCTACTGATGCTTATTCTGGAAATTTGAACTTGAAATGCATACACACAAACAAACAGATTTAAAGCTGCAATTTGTAACTTTTTTGGTTAAGAAATGACCAAAAATCTGGAATTACGTACTCAACAGATCAACATAATCTCCTGACTTTACACTGATTCACAACAGTACGTTTATAACAATGATTTATAATTTAAGATGCCAGGTCCATTTTCCCAGGAAATGTCAGTTTGGCTTCATTTGACTTCAACTTGCATACAGAAAAGTATGTAAAGTAACCTGCAATTTCATGTTTCAAACAGAAATGGCAGTAGAGAGGCAACAATTATGGGTTGCCAGAAGGTTAAAAGGTTAAAGATCACTGAACAATAACAACAGTGTTCACGCTGCAGGAGAAAAACCCGTGATGATGTCACAAATGGCTCAGACTCACTGATGATGGCAGACGCCTGGATCATGTCTGAAAAATGTGTGTGTGAGCGAGTCTGTCTGTGAGCTCATTATGAGACACGCACTCATAGTGGAGCAGCGTGACTAAAACCGTCCTGTTCCAGCACGCTGGACGTCACTCAGGATGGATATTCACTGTTTTTGCAATTTCACTTGCAATGGAAAGTTTGCGGCTTTGCCAAAATCATAACCGCGTGCCACTGTGAGCCACAAAACAGATTTGAGTCAAAAAGAAACTTTTTTGCTTTCTGGTTTGTATTGGGATTCCCCCTTTTGCCAAACTCTAGGAATTTTTGGGCTGTAATCTTACCTCTTCCTCCACTGGATGTTTCCTTGTTCAAAAGAAGAAAATGAAATAAAAAAGACAATGTATAACCCTAAAGGCTAGCTCATGAATATTATTGGTCCATATTCCCAGAAGAGAGAGTTTGTAAATTTTATATATTTTATTTGTTGGCTAACAGTGAATTTTGTCAAATGCAAAATAATGTGGTGACATTAGTTGCAGTTCTTGACTGATAAATGTGTAAGCGGAGGATGTTATTTTCTGCTTGGTCATACATTCCTTTCCAAGAATTTAAACACCTCAAAGAATCCGCCCACTTGAGCTAAACGCGGCACGTCTCCTGATGCACACGCATCCCAAAATGACACAATGAACTGAGCATTAACATTCCCTCCGCTGGAAATCATGTGATGTCACTTCCAGTGTGGATTGTCTGGACACAGAATGTTGTTTTTAGAGCTTTTTTGTGGTGAAATTGTAGTGAAATACTTTTTCCCACTTTGTCTAGGAACGGCACTGAGGTGTGTTCTTCTGCAAGTTTTCACCTGTTGCAACTGTGTGTTGAAATAGTTACTGTTCATTTTTAACATTATGGAACCTAACTTTATGCATCTTAAACTCCTAAAAATAAAGGTTCCTAAAAGGTTCTTTGTTGGGGCTGTATGTTTCCATAAGACCTTTAACATCCACAGAACCTGGAGAAAGGTTCTATAGACTGAAAAAGAAAAGAAATGGTTATTTTTATTCATATTTTATTCTACTTCCTGAAGAGATGCAGGATATCACACAGCCTTAACAGCCTCTTCACTTATCGCCATGACCCTTTTTTGCCCTTCCGTCACAAATAAAACAAGAAGAAAAGATGACTGCGTGAGGAAATGAATGAAAGAGAGATGGGAGGTGTATGTGTGTGTGTGTATGCATTCAGTCATAAAGACAGTTGTACATGTCGGGTGTCTGAGTGGAAATAACAGTGAGATGTGTCAGAGGAGACCGGGTGAACGATGTGTGGGGTAAAACACTGATGGGGAGATATGGGTAGAGGGGCATCTGGTGTGGGTCCTGTATTCACTAAGTTATGGTGATCAAACGTCCCCACAAGTTTAGTAATACCAGTAAAATTTAACCTGAGGAAACAAGGTTATATATTATCACACAGAATGATATATTCTGAAAATCTAAAATAGCAGAACGTTTTCTGCAAGAGTTAGGTTTAGGGGTAGTGTTAGTGATCTGTACGATCTGTACAGTATAAAAACTTATTGGTCTATGGAATGTCCCCATAAAACATAAAAACCCAATATGTGTGTGATGACTGGGATCTGTTGTGCATTTAGTTCATCTCATAATTGTCTCATGTCTCATCTCAGTCCATCATCTTCAGTGAACTGTAATCTGATACAATCTTGAAGTCATACTGTGTGTGTAAAAGGTGACTTTTCGAATCATAAAAGAGTGTATGAAGATAAACATTGATGTCCAGGCCACCTGTTTACAGATGCTAAATCAGCCGTACACTGGAGAGTTAGATGCTTAATGCAAAAGTGTGTCCAAAAGAATCAATCCCAAAGTAGGCACAGGGGGTCTGAAGTCATCACATTAGAGGCGGAAATCACAGAAAAGACTAATTCTCCAGAAAAAAAGACATGTTTAGTGGGGGGGTAGATGTGTGATGTTTTTTCCTGAACTTGAATGACTCAGGCTGTGTCATGACCCATCATAGTATATAAGAGGCTCCTTTCACTTCTCTAAATGTTAGCAGAGTGATAACACTAGCTTGTTCACTGTATTTACTACTCTGGGTTTTGGGATTACAATGAAACGTAAGTTGTTTTTCTTCCTCATTCTGTTTCACTTTAGAACACAAGCACAATGTTTTGTGAGGGCATGGAAACTCTTGTAGACTGGTCCAGCAGGGGGTGTGCCTGCTTTCTTAGGAATGTTGTTTGAGAAATATTAACATTGAATGTAGGAACAGAACTAACCACCAAAGTAAATAAAACTAACCAGGTAGTCCAGTTTACTGAGCTCATGTTAATTCAATGTATAATAGTTGACGATGGTAATGATGTGTTGTGCGTATGCACACGATATAGATCAAGTCTGAAACATTGTTTTTTAAAAATAGTTTATTTAGATCTACTTAACGTGTTTTATGTTGATATTTAGTTAGATCTTTCTCATTTTAACACTGAGGGCTTTAACTACCACTGAGAAGTAGACAGCCGCACAAAATTCAGATCAGTTTTGGGTCTTTGGATGCTTAAATGATGTGTGATTGTATTGACGTATTTTCTCCTGATCAAATCACTCAGAATGTTTGTGGCTTTGAAGGTAACCAGCTTACAATTTTAGGTTTTAAAACACTCCGCTAACAACTTGAAAATAACATTTTTGATATGCTTGGTATACAACGTTAAAAAGCATTCTGCTAATGCTTGCAGTAGCAAGAACCTTTTGATAACTTTGAAAGAACTTTAAAAGAATGTTAGCCAATAAAAATTATAAAAAGTTCTAAAAATATTTCTTGTTAGCTGGGTAATTACAGATAACTTCAGATAACTGTTACAGATAACAGTTATGCAATTAAAATGAAGATTTTAAAGCTGATCTAGGACCAGGGTTCAACAGAATCTTTAGTCTGTGACCCTGATGTTTTTCTGGCAAAATAACATGCAACACTATCTATCAGTGTGAGTGAAAAGATACAATCTGTGAGAACTAACATCATTTTCCACTAGAACAGACAGATGATGCTCTGAGTCAACAGTGGGCCTCTAGACTCACTGAGTTAATCTGATCTCTCACTTTATCTGCCTGAAAGAGTTTTGATGGCAATCGTTGACATTGAATCTGCTGCAGTCATACACAAGTGTAATCAGTGATCTCAATTTCTCCATGAAGAGGTTTCAAGTATTTTATTTGTGCCATTTTTGGTTTAAAATTCATTTACTGATAAAAACTAAAGAAGTGAACAATGCTAAATTTAAACTTTAGGAAACTAATTAAGTTCTCCACTGAGATTAATAAATTCTTCTCAGTTAAAGATCTTATTAACATCTTGCATGTTTCTGGATGTAGTTTCACAACAGACTGGACATTTCTGGATGTTGCTATTATGAGTTTTGCTTTTATTTTTCGGTTACAGTTTGGTGAGATGTAATGACATCAGCTTCTCATACTGAGTCTGCTTGTAAACAGCATTACAGCATTACAGCCGGAAACATGCTGACTCACATCCCAGTATCCAAACAGCATCCTAATCTCTTCATTTTCTCATTTTAAAGTGATATCCCTTCAGTGACACTCACCCTGACATCAGTGATACAAAAACTTGCTCCACATAATTTGGGTTTTCATGTGGGGTGATAGACTCTTTGTCTTTGCCCCATCCACTGCAACCAATACAAGCCAAAAGGGACGAGCAAAATGAGCCACATACATGTTTAAGTTGAGTAAAGCAGCTGATGATGACACGCACATCACAACACCTGTGAACGTTCAGTAGTTCTGAATCAGACTGACTGTCAGCTGTTTGAATGACATGTAAGACTCATCTTCTTTGTTTTAATGCTTGCAGTATTAGCAGACTCCACCCTTCCCCTGATCGTCTTCATGTCTTGGGTTGAGATCTTTGACATCACTGTGGCACGTCCTGCTTCTGTTCTGCAAGGGAGAGAAGGTCTGCAGAAGATACAGCAAGACATGCGCAAGCTGTCTAAATTATTAACTCAGGGCATCGTAAGTTTGGATTCATAACTTCAGTTGTCTTCAGTTTTACTTCTATTCGTTTTGTTTATTCATTTTGGGAGTAAACGTCTCATGCAAGATAACATAGCTGAGCTTTTGGGTCATTAAGTTTGTTGTTTTACTGATAAAGTGGATGAATGTTTTACAGAATATGTCAGAGATGATGCAAGACTTTGAACAGGACCTCACCTCTCTGCCCCTGCTGAGCTTCAGAGCAAACGATCTGGAATCACTGGAGGTAACATCGACATTTGCACAGATCTTTCAAACTGCAGTCCGTAACTTTTTCCTCATCTCTGTGTGAAATTGCAGGTTGCTTGCTTACTGTTGTGAATTAAAGTAGAACAAGGAGACTGTGTTGAACACTGATCTGTTACGTACTTGCTCAATAAGTACATGATTAATTTTTGTTCATTTTTAACCAAAGACGTTACAGATTGCAGCTTTAAATAACTGTGTCTCAAACAGTCAGACCCTAGTGACATGTAGTCACACCTTTAACGAGAACCACCCAGTCAGACGCGACACTATCCTACTGACATGCAATGCAACCAATCACAGTTTTGTTCTTAACATCTGGTTCTTTTGGGCGCACAGGTGAGCACCACCTTAGCACAGCTTTACTCTGGTCTGAAGTCCTTCCTGTTTCACCTTGAGTGGCTGCAGAGTGAACAGGCTGATTGTTCTAAGACGAAGAAGATTATTCATCATGTCAAGACCATCACCTTCAAGCTGCTCAGAGAGGTAAGAGCTTCATCTCACCAACGGGTGAGCCAAAACATGTCAGAATGTAATCATGGGGCAGTAAATTGAAAGGTGTTTAAGCAGGTCTTCTGAACTTTGTTGCAGATTGGGTCTGCACCTTCTGAGCCTGTTCACCCGACCCTGCCTCCTCTCAGCACATTCTGGGACATTTACCAGGCGGATATGGAGATCCACAGGAAACTGTATTTATTCTGTGACTGGTACAGCAGAGCTCTTGGAGTGCTGAAACACAGGCAGTAGTGCTTCTCTTGACACCAGCAATCCGGCTAGCAGTTTTACATTGTAAGAGCGTTTCCCTAACGTTTCCATTAGGCAACAAAAATGTTAAAAAAGTTATTTTAACATTTTTTGTTAACATTTATTTTAAAATGTTAACAAAACGTTCAGTTTTTTAGACGTTATATTAACGCTAGTGCTTAGTTATAAGAACATTATTCAAACATTTTGTAATTCTGTAACGTTTTACGTAACATAATACGTTTCACTGACAACTTAAGAACATTTGCCAACGTTCTAAGAACGTTTCTTTTTAGCTGGCATGTGAGTCCAGGAATGGTTTCAATCTTCCAGGCATAAATTAACCGAGTTTCCTGGATTCCTTTTGTCCGGACACATTCCGGCAATTTTTCTAATTTATTTGTAAGTTATGTATTTAATGTTTAAGGCTATTTATTGAAGAGTTATTTGTTTACAATGAAGTATTTTTATACACAGAGTGAATGAGACTTTTTGAAGTTTGTGTCATTTCCACGTATCTGAAGGCAACTGCAGGCAGTTGCAAACCACAACCACAATAAGCGTTGAATTAAACTGAACTGACTGCGTGAATTACATGTTGCAGTCCGAGACTATTTATTTTCATTTTTCAGCGTTCATCACCTCATACTTTACAAAATAAAGGGGACTAATTATAGTGGCATTATACCACTTCTGTGATCCTTCTTCCATGAATGTGATAAACTTGCACATGTAACAATCTGTTGACGTTAAAGGCAAGAGATGATGATGATGATGATGAGATGAACTTGTACTTCAGTAATATTCCAGTAAAGATCCTTAAATGTATTGTGTTGTTAGTGTGGTCTTTGAACTGTATGTGGTTGGTACATGATCTTGATAAGCAATCTGACAACATTGTAGTTCATATTTCCCTTTATGATACCAGCAAACAATCTAATTCAGCACAAATGAATGCATATAAAGCCACAGAAAAGAAGAATTTGTACCTAATTTTTAAACACAAAATGAACAGAAATACTGCAAAAAGGTCCACTTTTTTAAAATAAGACCCCCTCCACTAGGCTGACTACAGGCCTTCATGATAAATGTTTTTGGCAAACAGAAACAAGCATGTGAGGGATAGACAAGATTGTAATGTTTTAACAGTGTTTAGATTATGCAACATGCACTAGACACTAGAGAACTTGTGCACAGCCTTGATTGATTAAAAGTCTGTCTTTGTGTTGTTGTGAACACAATGAAAATACAGCAGCTTGAAATACACTCAATGTCTATAAATTATATTTATTATTCTGTCCTTGTATTGTATGTCCAGCCATTAAAACATTACTATTGCAGATCTAATGTAACAATACATTCATGTGATCTTACAATGTAAGCTTTATTTTTTACAGTGTTAGCTAATTTTGGTATTTTGGCAGACAGCTGTGGATATATAGTAAATGTATCTAAGGGTAACAAAACGGCAAACATGCTTTCCTTGGTATCCAGTTATAGAAAAAAATCGTATTTAAGACAGCAAATCAAAATGCAGATTGCACTTTCACCAGTTCCATTGAAATATTTTATTCTGTTTAACACATACATGACCATTTCTTAGTCAATTTAATGACAATATGGATATGTAATGAATATCTTCTAAATTGTGGCCTTTTATCAGTTTGATATAGTTTGATTTAAACTGTACAGTTTATATATAATGCTTAATATAATGCTTATGTTATACATGTTAAGCTGTTGATGTATTCAGGGCTCATTTTAATTCTATATTTTTGATCTTTCCCTGCCTTTTAAAACACACACACATTCACTCCTCTCAAACCAAAGACAAACACATACATGTTACGACAACAAAGTGAACACGAATACTGAGAATGACTACAGATACTGAATCAGCTTTCAAAGCAAATGTACGGTTTCACACATATAACCTCCATTCTGTAACGGCAACAACATTCTTTGCAGCCTTTTCTCCCGCCTGTGCTGTTTCCATTAGCAGCCTGTCTCTAATTTTCCACATAATTATACAGTATCTTAAAATTGCAGAGGCTCTGATGGAGGAATGAGAACAACACATGACAGATGAAAAACAAGTAAGCTGTCTTAGAACTGGACCCAGTTTCCAGATGAAGGTTCCTGGCGTGATGCTGGAGGAGGAACAGAGCTGGAGAAACAGAGGGGAGAGACAGAAAGAAAGAGAAAGAAACAAGAAAACAAAGATTTACAGATTTTGACTAGTACTATCTGACACTTTCATGAAAACATTTATTTTCATTACATTTCGTAAGGGGGTGACGTCACGGTGTGGAAAGCTGGTTCATGATCAGAAATGAAGACCACCTAAAATAACGTTACCTTGCAGAGCTTGAGAAGTCACCCCACAGGTCAGAGCTGGGGTTCGACTGAACCACTGTATTAGAGTTACTGCTGTCCAGTTCTAACAGACATCCTTAAAGTAGAACAAGAAGAAATGACCAATAATAAACAGGAATAAAACATTGTTATTAAGGTTGTAGTTTAATAACAGTTATTTGGAGCATTTAGAGCATGCAGTAAGTAACAAATGACTAATGATTTACCTGTCTGTGCTTCTCCTGTGGACTGAACTGGGTTGTGATTGGAGGAAGGAGGAGGAGCTATCTTTCCCCCGGCGGAGGAGGGAGGAGCCCCAAACCTCCTGAACTCTGGGGGCGGGGCTTGTCCTTCTTTTTGCCTTGCTAAAGAAAAAGAAGCAATTCTTTAATTTTCCAACATTTTGTTTTGAACAATGTTAAGGATAATAAATGAGAAAAGTAGCTAACAGATTTCAGCTTTTGATTTACCCCGATATTCAGTGTGATGGTCTGTCCTTCTTTGAAACCCAGATCCAGTTTGGGTCCTGAGTCTGGCGCCTGAGAACTTTTGCTGATTTCATTTTCCTGTTTCACCCACCTTTCAGAAGAGTGTAAACCAACTAGAATAAGAACTGCCTCTATAACTGTGTATGTTGGAAATTAATGCATTCAACACCAGCAAACTTCAACACTAAACAAACAATGCAACGCATTATGGCATCTTGCAAAAAAGTGAAAACTTTTTATTGATAAACTTGCAAATTGTCTTTTAAAAAGACTCACTTGAAATGATCCTGCAGAGAAACGTTAAAGTCAAACGCATCCCCTCTGTCTCCAAATCCAACCCCGATGAACGCACTTCGACCTAAAAACCAGACAGCACGGGCAATGCGGTCAGTACCTCTTAACTTCATTACAGAAGTGAAGGGCCTGTTTACAAGCATTTTCTCTTATGGGTAAAACTGGGTAAAACTAACCACTGTCATCCTGTATCCGGAGAACAAAATAGCGGCTGGAATCGCTGACTGTCTCCACAGCAATGCCAGGATATTCCATCACTGGTGCTTGAGCAAATAGCTCACCTAACAAGATAAAATGAAATTTTAGCTGTATATTCAGTCTCAGACTCTTTGCCTTATGTAAATACTTCTTTACATATGGCACACATATGCTTGTTGCTTTGACAATTCAATAAAAGAACTTTTAGCCTTGTACACTTTTGTGTACAAGTCATTTGTGCACAATAATGAAAATGTGAATCTATAAGCTCCACAGATTTCATTCTGTTGATGACTGTAAGTACATCAACTGTAAGATACTCAGAATTCTAACCTGAGACTTTGTCCTCCAGTTTGATATAAGCCACTTTCCCCTTCGCTGTAATGCGCATTCGGCCCGTCCAGTCTGGAGTGTCCAGCTTCCAGTCAGCAGCCCTGCATTTACCACAACAGCAATAAAAACCAGTTCAAGACTATAAATTAGTTAAACTACACTCCAGCTAGACTGTTAAAGGGACCTCAACAAAAATTAAACAGATGTATTACTTATTTACATTACGCATTGTGTTTCTTCAAAGCTACTTACAGCACATTCAATTCAAATGTTTACATTCAATCAGTGTGAGTGTTCCCTGGGAATTGAACCTGCAACCACACAGTAAATGCAATGCCCTGCTAACTGAGCTGCAGGACCTCTCCTTCCTTTCTTTATGGCACTGAATGGCAGGTCTTGACACCCAAGCTTGTATATGGTGAGGGCTGAGACAGGAAGAAATCAAACCCATTTCCACAGGCGTATGGCATATCAACACATGGGAATATTTTTGCAATTTTAAGAATTATAACAAGATTTTAAAATGTTACAGCAGTTTTTAGTGCTGGCCCAATAAAACACTGCACAGCAATCGCTGCAATCATTATTATTCGCCATAAATGCATGATATATGAGCAGCAGTGTTGGACTGATACAGACAGAAACACAAATGTGTGTATATTGAATTATGATGTACTGGATTATGATGTATTGAATTATGATGTACTGAATTATGATGATGTACTGAATTATGATGTACTGAATTATGATGATGTATTGAATTATGATGATGTACTGAATTATGATGTACTGAATTATGATGATGTACTGAATTATGATGTACTGAATTATGATGATGTACTGAATTATGATGTATTGAATTATGATGTACTGAATTATGATGATGTATTGAATTATGATGATGTACTGAATTATGATGTATTGAATTATGATGATGTACTGAATTATGATGTATTGAATTATGATGATGTACTAATTTATGATGATGTATTGAATTATGATGTATTAAATTACGATGTACTGAATTATAAAGTACTGAATTATGATGTATTGAATTATGATGATGTACTGAATTATGATGTATTGAATTATGATGATGTATTGAATTATGATGATGTATTGAATTATGATCTATTGAATTATGATGATGTACTGAATTATTATCTATTGAATTATGATGATGTATTGAATTATGATTTACTGAATTATGATGTACTGAATGATGATCTATTGAATTATGATGATGTATTGAATTATGATGTATTGAATTATGATGATGTATTGAATTATGATGTATTGAATTATGATAATGTACTGAATGATGATGTATTGAATTATGATGTATTGAATTATGATGATGTACTGAATTATGATGATGTATTGAATTATGATGATTTACTGAATTATTATGATGTATTGAATTATGATTATGTACTAAATTAAGATGTACTGAATTATGATGATGTACTAATTTATGATGATGTATTGAATTATGATGTATTAAATTACGATGTACTGAATTATAAAGTACTGAATTATGATGTATTGAATTATGATGTACTGAATTATGATGTATTGAATTATGATGATGTATTGAATTATGATGATGTATTGAATTATGATCTATTGAATTATGATGATGTACTGAATTATTATCTATTGAATTATGATGATGTATTGAATTATGATTTACTGAATTATGATGTACTGAATGATGATCTATTGAATTATGATGATGTATTGAATTATGATGTATTGAATTATGATGATGTATTGAATTATGATGTATTGAATTATGATAATGTACTGAATGATGATGTATTGAATTATGATGTATTGAATTATGATGATGTACTGAATTATGATGATGTATTGAATTATGATGATTTACTGAATTATAATGATGTATTGAATTATGATCTATTGAATTATGATCTATTGAAATATGATGATGTACTGAATTATGATGATGTACTGAATTATGATGATGTATTGAATTATGATGATTTACTGAATTATGATGATGTATTGAATTATGATGATGTACTGAATTATGATGATGTATTGAATTATGATGATGTACTGAATTATGATGATGTATTGAATTATGATGATTTACTAAATTATGATGATGTATTGAATTATGATCTATTGAATTATGATGATGTACTGAATTATGATGATTTACTGAATTATGATGATTTACTGAATTATGATGATGTATTGAATTATGATGATGTACTGAATTATGATGATGTATTGAATTATGATGTATTGAATTATGATGATGTATTGAATTATGATGATTTACTAAATTATGATGATGTATTGAATTATGATCTATTGAATTATGATGATGTATTGAATTATGACGATGTACTGAATTATGATGATGTATTGAATTATGATGATCTATTGAATTATGATGATGTATTGAATTATGATCTATTGAATTATGATGATGTACTGAATTATGATCTATTGAATTATGATGATGTATTGAATTATGATGTATTGAATTATGATGATGTATTGAATTATGATGATTTACTAAATTATGATGATGTATTGAATTATGATCTATTGAATTATGATGATGTATTGAATTATGATGATGTACTGAATTATGATGATGTACTGAATTATGATGATGTATTGAATTATGATGATGTACTGAATTATGATCTATTGAATTATGATGATGTATTGAATTATGATGATGTACTGAATTATGATGATGTATTGAATTATGATGATGTACTGAATTATGATCTATTGAATTATGATGATGTACTGAATTATGATGATGTACTGAATTATGATGATGTACTGAATTATGATGATGTATTGAATTATGATGATGTACTGAATTATGATCTATTGAATTATGATGATGTACTGAATTATGATGATGTATTGAATTATGATGATGTATTGAATTATGATGATGTACTGAATTATGATGATGTATTGAATTATGATGATGTACTGAATTATGATGATGTATTGAATTATGATGATGTACTGAATTATGATGATGTATTGAATTATGATGTACTGAATTATGATCTATTGAATTATGATGATGTACTGAATTATGATCTATTGAATTATGATGATGTATTGAATTATGATGTATTGAATTATGATGATGTATTGAATTATGATGATTTACTAAATTATGATGATGTATTGAATTATGATCTATTGAATTATGATGATGTATTGAATTATGATGATGTACTGAATTATGATGATGTACTGAATTATGATGATGTATTGAATTATGATGATGTACTGAATTATGATCTATTGAATTATGATGATGTATTGAATTATGATGATGTACTGAATTATGATGATGTATTGAATTATGATGATGTACTGAATTATGATCTATTGAATTATGATGATGTATTGAATTATGATGATGTACTGAATTATGATGATGTACTGAATTATGATGATGTATTGAATTATGATGATGTACTGAATTATGATGATGTATTGAATTATGATGATGTACTGAATTATGATCTATTGAATTATGATGATGTACTGAATTATGATGATGTATTGAATTATGATGATGTACTGAATTATGATGATGTATTGAATTATGATGATGTACTGAATTATGATGATGTATTGAATTATGATGATGTATTGAATTATGATGATGTACTGAATTATGATGATGTATTGAATTATGATGATGTACTGAATTATGATCTATTGAATTATGATGATGTATTGAATTATGATGATGTATTGAATTATGATGATGTACTGAATTATGATGATGTATTGAATTATGATGATGTACTGAATTATGATGATGTATTGAATTATGATGATGTACTGAATTATGATCTATTGAATTATGATGATGTATTGAATTATGATGATGTACTGAATTATGATCTATTGAATTATGATGATGTACTGAATTATGATGATGTACTGAATTATGATGATGTATTGAATTATGATGTATTGAATTATGATGATGTACTGAATTATGATGATGTATTGAATTATGATGATGTATTGAATTATGATGATGTACTGAATTATGATGATGTATTGAATTATGATGATGTACTGAATTATGATCTATTGAATTATGATGATGTATTGAATTATGATGATGTACTGAATTATGATCTATTGAATTATGATGATGTACTGAATTATGATGATGTACTGAATTACATGGCCTGCACTTCACCTGTATCCGCGATTCGAGGCCCGCGGCGGGATGCGGTAAACATTGACGTCCGGTTTCACGCACAGGATCGACTCGTACTCGCCCTCGGCCGCCATCGTGCAGTAACGTAAGAGAGCTGATCGATATTTCCGTCTTCATCAATTTCTTATTGCGGGCCAGCCGCGTCCACGGGCGCCGGAGTGTCGGTGACGTCACTGAAGTCACGCGTCATCAGATCTGCGGATGCGCGGATCGACTCCCGGTCACGGAAACCGGGCTCGGTCCTCTGAAATCATGATGCTTCGGTATTTCAATAACCAACAGGCTGATGTGATGAAACCGCGTTTGAAAAATGAATATAATAATTTTTCTTGTTTTATTTAGAGCTACTGAACGTCGAGATGCGCTCGTGTGACATCAGCGCGGATTTAAATGTCCACCATTATTTTATTTATTGTGTGTTTTTCGACGTCAACGCAAAGGAACGCCCACCAAATAAATATTCATCAGGCTGATGACCAGTGCGCTCGACGCATCCCGTCCGGACACGCCCACCTCATTAATATTCATTAGGGAGGCTCGACAGGTAGCCGGAAGCGGAAATTTCCGGCCGTCTCTGGATCAGCCTCCCATCCATCATCCATCCTGTGAAAGGTTAGTATATGAAACATACATTTCTCCCAAATGTATTCATTAGAAATCTTGCATACTTAGGATTCATGCATAAGGTTTGTTATTGTCCTGCCTGTTGATCAAACAGCATCAGCTGGTGCACGATCAGACGTCTGATGCTCCAGTCTGATGTAGAGTATATTGTGTTGGTTTTCAGGGTGTTGTGTGATCTTTGATTTGATCGGTTTCTCTCTGCTGCAATAGCATATAATCAAGTATTATCGTGGCAGGCTGGATATTGATTGATGTTTTGAAAGCTATTGCAAAGAAATATTATTCTTCCATCTATCATATGAGTGTATCATTATTAATAATTCCAGTTTCATTGGTAATTCCAATGAAACTGCATCACACTGAAGAAAATCTTGCATTAAAACTTGCCTTTATATTTCTGCTGTATAGGCTGTAAGTCCCCATAGAGAGCACATAGACTGAAGTGCCTGCCTGCGGCTGAGAAATGCTGTCAAACGGTTATTTAGCAGGTCATTTGTTGTACAGAATAATACAACAAGTGTTTGCGTTTACATAACAGTGAACTACAGCCTGTGTATGAAAGCCCTGCAAGTCTTTGTTAAAACCCACGCATGTGTAGACAAGCACAAATACAATTTATCATCTGTGGTTTATTCTTCACTTAATATATCCCTTAACATTGATTCTGCTGAGCTGTGTGTGTAAGAGAAAGTGAGAGAGACAGTATGTGCATTACGGGTGTGAGTTACAGTTGTGTCGCTTGTGCACAAAATGTAAAAATCCAGACTGTTCTCATCCCCTCAGAAAAATCAGAGATAAAACCGTCATCATGACCCACTCGATGCTGCGCCGACAACTAAAGAACCTTGTTCAGAACTTCTCTGAGGCAGAAGTGAAGGTGATCTTCTGGTGCTTTCAACCGCATTCATATCGAATCAAAATTCAGCATCTATTCCATCCCTGTCCAGTACAGAACATGAAGCTTAATGTTTATATTTAGCAGGAAAATGAAATGCTGAGTTGGTGACTTTTGTTTTCTGTGACTCTGTTGTTAAGGTTCGAGAAGCGACCTCTAATGACCCCTGGGGGCCTTCCAGCTCTCAGATGGCTGATATCTCAGACCTGACATACAATGTGGTGGCGTGTAACGAGATTTTGACAATGCTCTGGAAGCGTCTGAGCGATGACAAGAATTGGAGGCATGTGTATAAGGTGAGTGTTAGAGATTAAAACATCTAAAAGAGAACAGTCTATAGAGCGGGTTTGATTGAATATTTATAGCCAGTGATGGTTTTTGTGACTGGATTGCACAGCTGATGGTATTGCCCAGTCAGTGGCTGTCTTCCATATCTAGAAACCAGAATATAAAAAAAGCTTCTGGGTGGTATGTTTTCACTTAGAACACCGTAGCAACCACCTATGAAAAAACCTAGCAATTGCCAACAACACCTTAGCAATGCAAGTTTTGCGAAGGTAATCGCTACTTACATTTTAATGCATTTTTACTTAAATTTCATGAAAATGAAATAATTAATTAGTATATACTATAGTAAGGGTTTCTTCTCTCTTCCGATAGGCTTTAACTCTTCTTGAATATATGTTGAAAACCGGCTCTGACCGCATTCCCCAGCAGAGCAAAGAGAACATTCATGTCATTAAAGCCCTGACTGAATACCGCTTCACTGACAAGGATGGGAAGGACCAGGTACAGCGAGATAATCGATTGTTTTCTCCTCATCACATTAATCATGATTATACAGCAGGTCTGGTGATGTGTTTGCTCTTCACAGGGGGTAAATGTGAGAGAAAAGGCAAAGATTGTGCTCGTACTGATTGAGGACGAGGAAAAGCGGAAAGAGGAGAGAGAGTTCGCTATGAAGACAAAAGACAAGCTGACAAAAGCTCCCAACGGTACGATTTTTGTCTGGGAATTCTACAAGTAGGTATGGAGCTTTGTTGAAAAGTCTTTAGATTTCCCTACCTCCAAAATCTCAATGTTATCTCTGTGTATATCAAATGTTTTTTTTATTTAATTTCTTTGATTCAGTTAACCTAAAATTAACATTTCATATATTTTTAAATGACAATTTTTTTGTTTAGTTTGGCACACAAACTATCATGTTCAGTTGATGGTTTGCAACACTACATTTGAGGTTTTTTTAAACATATTAGAGGTAGGGTTGGTCATTTCAGAGAGGCTAGCAATAGCAAGCTAGCTTTGAAAGCATAAGATCCCTTCAGAGTCAAGTCACCTACCCTGTGTTTTTAAAATATGTGCGTTCTAAATATATTGTATTGTATCATTTCATTTTACATTTTATTCCTTGTCTGTTTAAATCTCAGCATCTTCAGCTACAGGCCCAGAGCAGGAGAAGCCGGAGATTCCACCGTACACAGGACTTCCCTCG
The DNA here is from genome assembly GCA_036877525.1 of Chromobotia macracanthus. NCBI lineage: Eukaryota > Metazoa > Chordata > Actinopteri > Cypriniformes > Botiidae > Chromobotia > Chromobotia macracanthus. The sequence continues at coordinate 1,613,970 of JAZGTH010000069.1, forward strand.
CTGGACAACATCCCTTCAGTCGCTGATCTGACCGCTGCTATGGCCAAGAAGAAGGAGGAGCAGAGGCGACTGGAGGCAGAGAGGAAAGAGGCAGAGAGACGGGTAAGAGAGATTACAAATGTGATGTTGTCACAAGTTCTGGATCTCGTTTACCAAACTGATGTTAATATCGGGTGCAAATGGGGCTCAAGATGACCAGTCTTTTGGTAAATTTGTGGGTTCCAGGCAAAGGAGGGTGACACAGAGCCAGATCTTTGGGAACAGTCTGCCACATCAGCGCCTCCATCCGGCTCGGACCCGTGGGGGGCACCATCTGATGCTTCAAATGGATCTGCTCCTGCTTCAAATGACCCGTGGGGGGTGCCATCTGACAATGCTAAAGAATCCAGTGCAGCTACTAATGATCCATGGGGTAGATCTGCTGATGTGGAAAACAGGTCTCCATCTGCCTCCAAAGATCCATGGGGAGAATCTACCAATGCTGAGAACGTTTCTCCACCAGCTTCCAGTGATCCATGGGGTTTCTCTTCTAGAGTTTCAGAAGAAAAACCCATAGAAAAGAATGATCCTTGGGATTCTTTAGCTGAAGCACCAAAAGACTCTAAGCTTTTGAAATCTGATCCCTGGGGTGCAGATAGTCTACAGGATTCTGCAAGTGTATCCTCTGACCCCTGGGGGGTGCCACTGGAAGCCCCATCAGCCAGGTCTGACGATCCCTTTGGTGACAGTTCGAAAGCAGATAATGACCCTTGGGGCACAGCAGGTAAGGTTCCTGGATCATGGCAGTTTTGTCAGAACAGTATCCATGCAAATTTTGTCACTTATTCAAAATATTTTTTTATTCTCAGTGTCTTCACCCCCAACTGCTAATGACCCATGGGGTGCCCCATCCGCTCCAACTGATGCCATGACAACCAGTGACCCATTTGGTGATGGGGCCACATCAGATTCCTGGGGGTCTCCTCCGGACAACAGTACTAATGGGTTTTATTTTCTGTTTGTTTCTTCACTGTTCAAATAATGTTTATCTTGCTCTGTAAATCAAGTCTAAGCTTAAAGCTGCAATCTATAACGTTTGGTTATGTACTGCAGCTTTAAAATGTGCTGCTTGTGGACTATTTGCAGATGTTTGATGCATGTTGCACACAGAAATAATAAAAGTTTTTTCAAATCAGCCCGATCTGTTTGGCTAAGATGAGCACATCTAAAGTGTGACGCATTTGTGGCACTGGAGGTTTGCTGGAGATGTAGCAAATAAACAAGCACACTCCTATTTTTCACATAAAAAGTCTCTTTTTCTTCTGTCTTAATAGCATAATATCATTAAGATTTTTGTCTTTTTCTCTATCTATAGGCAAAGCTGCTGATGACATCATAAAGCCTGCATCTTTCCTGGGTGAAGCTGCTTCGTTGGTGGATTTGGACTCTCTTATGTCTGTCAAGCCCAAACCAAAACAGTCCACCCTCAACACCATCCCCACCTGTAATCAGAAAGCCCAGGGTAAGGAGGGCTGAGAGCGCGAGAGAGAGACATTGACAATAAGAATGACTGACAAAAAGAGAGAGAAAGAATTACGATACAGTCTCTGTTTATTTTGGGTGTTTGTGATCCAGTGTTTTTCAAGTTCATATAGTCTTGTGAAACATAACCTGTATATCCAATATCCCCTTCCCTGCTTCCTCTTTCCTCATCTCACAACATTCCTCGGGCTTGTACACTTTCATCCTTCCTTGGTTTTTTGATGCACATGTCCATTTGGATCCAACAATCCATTTAATTATGTGTGTGCGTGTGTTTGTGTAAATGTGTGCAAACATTTAAATATCAGTCTTTCCTTTCTGGGAAACAAAAAGCATGCAAATCCAGCCTATTTCAACCGGATGAACTAGGAAACTGAAGCCGTCATTTTGGTGTTTATCCAGTATATTATAGAATCCTTCATGGACTTTAAATTGTGAATAAGTTGGACTACCTACTGATTAGCTTGCCAGCAAACAGGTTTGGAAAAGTCAGATATGTTGTTTTGATAAATATTAGATATGAGTGGAGAATATCATGATTATGCAGAAATATAACCGGATAAGTAAGTTATGTTTGAAGATCAGAACCCAGATCTGCTGTTAAGAGTTTCCATATGCAGCATTCTGTATAACATACAAAATGATGTATATTGGAGTATCAGAAGTAAATGGTTTGGTTTGGAATTGATCTTTTCTGTGGTCCAGTATCAAAATGAATCTACTGACAGCATTTAATGTCAGTGATAATCATGTTTTTGGTTTTTTTTTGTATTATTGTTCTTTCAATTACGTTTAATGACATTCAGTTTAAGAGTGTATCAGAGATTTGTGGAGAAAACTGAAACTGAAAGAAAGTAGGCATCTGTCTAAAATGATTTATTAAGATGATTTATATATCCAGTACTTTGATTGTTGAAAATGTATTTGTATTGTTTATTTATGCTAATTTAAATAAATTATTTCACTGTTTTTATCATATTGGCTGTTGTAATTATAGGTTAAGTTTCGATTTTATTTTATTACAAATAAATAGATTTATTCTACCAGCCGTGACAGAGCTGAGGTGTTACTTGTGAAAGAGCACAATTCAAGAATAAAGTGAAGATTGTGTAACAGGATATCTGTCTGATGAATTTATTATTTATCCTAAAGGGCAATATTTATGAAAGAATGCATGAAATAATATTTGTAATGGGTCTGAATTCATTTATTAGATCCTGCTTGCCTGTCTTACTATGTATGTTTTATTTGTTATGTTTTTAGCAAATGTTCTCTCACTAACACATGAGGACCTAAAACATCTTTTTCACAGTAAAAGTACTTCAGAAATTCTTGTCACTTTTTTATTTTCCATTTGTAAATATAACAGGTCCCAGTCCTGACCAGCAACTGAATATTCAAAATAAGAATCTGCTTGAGAAACCCTTGTGATATAAGATCATTACACAACTTTACACAACAAAACAATACAAGACATGAAGGACACATTAAAAGCTTTGGTTCAGCATGAAGCATTTTTTGGATGTAATTTTCTAACACATTTATGCAATGACAAATAAGATGAAACGATCTGTTTTGATTTTTCACAGTGAAATTTACCTTATAAACAGAGCATCAGCAAGTCTAAAGAACAGTTATGAATAACTACACGCAGACAGAGCAGTAAAGAGATGAGGTAAACTGCATACACACCTTAAACAACTAAACAACAAAGATAAATAAAAGAGTTAAGCGTCTCTTTTAAGGATGCATTCTCATTGAATACCAATAAATATGTCTTAGGACACAGTGCAAATGAACACTTAATTTTATCTGACTTCTTTCCATGTCACCTAAGGTTTTATGAAAATTAGATTTATACCATATTCTTTACTTTTCAATTAATTTAAGGTATTTTTCAAATTTTATAATAACCCAGTGGAAATGGAGAATTCATGTAAATGTGTACACATCTCTGAAATCAAGCATGACAAAACTGATCATGATTTTATTCGTCATTTATTATCGTATTGAATTAACCGTAGAGCAGCTTCACTTGAAGAAACGCCCTCAACGAACTCGCCCTCTGCAAGCCGCTCTGCATGTGAGAGAGAGAATTCACTGTGTTAATGCTGTGTGTATGTTAAAGTAGGGTAGGCAATTTCAGAGAGGCAAGCAACAGCAAGCTAGCTTTGAAAGCATAAGATCCCACCCTCCCTTCAGAGCATCTCCAAAGCCACACCCCCTCCGTACAGCGTTTGACAGGCAAGCAGGACATCCTATCATTGCATTCAGACTGAATGCAATGATTGGACGAACATTTTATGGTCCTGTGTCTTTCACAGAAGATGTATTATTTATATAAATATATTTAGACAACTTTGCTTAGTGATTGCTATAAAGGAGCAATCACTAAGTATAAAAAAGCATAACAAAAATGTTTCTAGAAGAAATCACCAACACTGCCATTAAAATTGCCTGAGTAAGGAACATCTTTAGTTAACATCCCTACTGAGTGAGGTCTCCTACCATTGTCTTTTTTGTTAAAGATGGCCCAGAGTTTCTCTGCTCTCTTCTCTGGAGTGTTTTCATCACTGGGCAGTTCTGCCTGCTTTTCTTTGGGTATGAGTTTGAAAATGGCCTGATGGGAAATCAGAGACAGAGCTTAAATGCATATCCTCTCACATCAAACCGGTGTCAAACACATTCATATACAAGAACTTTCAGACACATTCAGTTGTAAGTTTAGCTCATTCTGAACATACCTCCACAAGTGTCGTCATATCACAATCCCTGCCTGTATCAAAACACTGTCCTGGCAGACAAGGTAGTTTAATCAAAAAGCACCTTCTCCAACCTCCTCCTCCCCACACTCTTAAAAATAAAGGTTCTTAAAATGTTCTTCACAGAAATGCCATAGAAGAATGCCATTTGTGGTCCCCAAAGAACCAGTCAAAGGTTCTTTACAAAATTTCTTTTTTACCTACAAAGAACCTTTCATGAAACCAAAATGTTCTACAGACGTTAAAGGTTCAATATGAAACCCTACAGCCAAAAATGGTTCCTCTATAGCATCTTAAAGCACCCATTTTTCAGAGTTTAGTCCTGGTAAAGTTCTTTAAAATGGATTCATTTTCATAGAAAAGCAGCCAATATGATGTATAAACTTTATCCTTGTGTTCCTTTATGTTTCATTTTTAGGTGAACTATTCCTTTAACAATATTATGGCATGTTCTGTGTGCTCAGCCAGGGTTATATAGTTGCTGTTTTGTAGGACTTCAGCTTATTTTATTTTTTCATTTATGCAGTTACGGTGACATTACTGTTGTTCAGTTTTGTTAGGTAACCATAGTTATATCAGCTGCTGTTGTTGCTGCTTCGATAACAATCCCATGACGCACAGAGGTGCATTTATAAATCTGTTATTTTTGTCTTTAATTAATGCTGAGTTTTATTAGATTCTGTTTAGGCTAGGTTCCACATTTATCTCTCCTCACATCTCTTTAGCTGCTTAAATTGCTATAAATGTCTTACTTTTCCATTAGAGATTAACCTGCTCATTTGGTAAAGGTATGTTTAGCTCACCCTGATATAACTATGGTTATCTAACAATAGGTGTCCACAGAAAAGAGGTGAATGCACTCAGTTTATGAGAGCGAATCCATGAAATGATGAGCTGATCATTAGAAACATCCACATGATCTTTGTATTCCTTTAAAATTTGTTCTTGTAATTGTGAGAATACTACACATCCAGCTAACAATTTTAGGTTGTAAGAATGTTTCCCTAACATTTCTATTAACTAATGTTAGGGAAACTAATAAAAGTGTTATTTTAAAAGTTCCAGGAATGGTAAAAATGTCCTTTTTCTTAACATATTTTAAATTCTGTAACATTTTAAAAATGATCTACTAACAATTTAAAATTAACGTTACTTAAATAGATGGTGTACAACATGAAAAGCGTCCTTTCAATGTTACTGCAAGAACACTATTTGATAACATTTGAGAGAACTTTAAGAGACCATCAGCCAACATTCTGAGAACGTTCCCTGTTAGCTGTCATCCTCTTACCTGGCAGAGTTCACACACTTCAGTTTTTGTGATGTAGCCGTTCTTGTCCACATCAAACAGTGAGAAGGCCCACTCCAGCTTCAGGTTCGTCTTACCCGTGGAGGTCATGTGAAGAGCAACGATGTACTCTCTAAAGTCCAACGTCCCATCGTCATTGGTGTCAAAGGAGCGGAAAACGTGCTGTGCATAAGCTTTAGCATCACTGTCGGGGAAGAATCGAATGTAGATCTCTACAAACTGATCTTGTGTGATGCGACCAGAAGGACACTGCTTCTGGAAGTTCTCATACCACTGCACGATCTCAGCTTCCGTGAACCTGGTGTTCACCTTCAGGTCATCCAGGATCTCTTTGGAGAGCCCTCGTCCTTTCTGTGAGTTTCCCATGACCTTACCAAAGAAATCTCTGCACCAACAAAGGCTTGAATTGTGTCCTCAGTAAAGATCAGATGACTTGTTAGTGTCACAGAGTCTCTAAACTTCAGAGAGGCCTGTCAAAACGGTAAAATAACACTCCATCATCATCCACAATCCATCATCATCCATCCACAGATGACATCTAATCATCAAATCACATAAAAATGATTCTCACATAACTGGGTCATATGTCACAGACAAAAATATAGGAAATCTATAGGAGTTGAAATGCACCTGGACATGTTTTAATGACATCCACCATAGACAGGACCCCATCAGTCATATTTAATTAACATTTCACATCATTTGTTTATAAAGAGCAGGCAGGGTTTAATTTAAAGTTACAGAATGTTTTCAGTATAAACGCCTCGAATATACTGTAGGTAATATTGTGTCAGTGTCAGTAAAATAAATGAAGATACTGAAAAATATTTAAAAGAGAAAATGTGAGTACAAAGTCAAACTGTTAAATAATAAGGAAACACTGCACCACTTTTTGCTGGTAGCAATATGAAAATGGTAACATACTCATCATGTGTTTGTGTGGTAACTTCTGTTAACTACTGACAAGATTTTAAGTGTCAGTGGTCATGACTCTGTGACTCCAAAGTAATAAAAAACAGTAGCTTTGTAATGAACTACAGTAAACAAAGTATTTTCTAATCCACAAACGTTTGCCAAAGCTTCATTTCAAGTGTTGTATTTAGAAAACTGTAGGCAGTAAAATATATATTGAAGTCATTTCCTGCTGTACGTTGATGAATGAATGTAAATTAATGCAAAAAGATCGCATGGTTAGCTGTAGAAAATAAGCAAACAATGAACATATCTGTATGTGTAATAAGCACATGCTTACCTTTAGTGGTGGACCAAAGATAAAGGATCAGGGTGCAAGTAAACATGACAGACTGAGCAGTAATGCAGTAGTGCTCATGGGGAGGAGGGTATGTGGGTTCTTCATTTGGGTTAAGTCACTTACACAAGCCTGCAGAAGTCTCAGCCATCAAGAGATTTACAGTTATTGTATCTTTGATTCTGTGTCTTACAATATTCTGTCAATGTTTCAGCTCTCCAGTAAAATCACTGCAGTAAATAAAACATTTAAAGAAAAAAGCAAACATTTCTGATGTCCCGAGACCTGACAGAGCCACATATAATAAAACGTGTTTGTTTTATTCAGCTTCTTCAAAAACTTGTTTCTGTAATGCAAAACTTGTTGCATTTTAAAGGTGATCGCAATTTACGTTGCTTTTGATCTGTCAATTTTATTTAATACAGCTTCTCTGACAAAGACAAAAACAAGATATTAACCCCCAAAAAAGTACTTGCATGTCAGCGGTTCATATAAATCTAATAGTACAGATTCACAGGGGCTTAATGTATATTGGTGATCTTTGACCTACGAACTGTTTTCTGCTGCAGTTAATACAAGAGCAGATGACTGCACTCACAGTCCAGTCTGTACTGTATTTAGGGGAACTCTATAAGTGGTGATGTAAGGGCTCATAGGATCTTTGCTTTTTAATATTGCTGTTGTCTGTCTGATGCAGCCGTGAGATTAAATGGATTATACACGAGACATGCGATTTACTCACTACATTTTCCTTCTGGGCCCATATCTTAACAATGTCTCAGACTGGACTTGGATTGGCAAGACACCAAAGTCTGAATAATCTTTTGTCTGTTTGTGGTAGACACTTGTCTAATCAGATTAGAGGATCAGATTGTGTTCTCTACTGGATGTCATTTTGTGTCTGCTAAATGACTTGTTACTAATATACACAATTGTTTAAATGCTGATAAAGTTTATTGGTCTTTTCTAACCTACTTTGAAACAAAACGGTTCAAGAACCATCAGCTTTAAACGTTGCCTGCTGACATATTGTATGAGCTGCCCTTACAGTTCATTTATACCCAGCTAACAATTTCTGATTGTAAAACCTAAAACGCTTCCATTAAGTAGCAAAAGCAGTAAAAATGTTATTATCAAAACACGTTTTTTAAACATTACATTATTCAAGCATTTTTTAATTCTGTAAGGTTGTTAAAACGTTCCATAAACTACTTCTATTACATCAACTAGTTCTAGTAAAATCACTGCCACAATGTTTTTGATACGTTTTAAAGAACTTTTAGAGAACATTAGCATCCCATAAGAATTTGGATCCCAAATGCATCCTGACAATCTTTACCTGATCAGCTTAACTACTCTACCTCACTTTGCACCATCCCCCCCGACTTGAGCGGTTTAAAGAAGACATGTGCCAGGTAAGTAAGCCAAGTTAACTGTACACAGGTGATTTAACAACTGCTATCTAGTTAATCACTTCCACCCACTCTTGATTAAGTGTCAACCTAAACATGTCGCTTTACTGTCAGCCGAGAGTCAAGGGTCTTGACCCTGGAATTACACAGTTAATGCCTACATGCTATATATCTATAGGGTCTAATGTTCTATATAGAGGTTCTGTATACGTGTGGTTGGCACATATTTTTGTCATCTAAATTGATAAATAAGGCCTGACAGTTTTTTCCCTTTTCAGTTTAACCTTCTTTTCAAAGTTTTAATCTCATAGATATCAATCTTTTGTCTTATGCTTTTAAAATCTGTTTTTCTAGAGAATTAATAACTCCCGAATATAAATAGATGAATATAATGATAATAAAATATATAGCAGTCTTTTAGCTCAGTTTGTTTGTTACATAGATAACACCCATGTACTACTTTAGGATTAGAAGAATTACATAAATATATTACAGTTTTGTTTGTGTTTATTTTTATTTACAACACTATTCTCACTGCACAGATCTTCCTTACACACTGCAGTCTATGCAGCACAGAATACACCATTTATAGAGCACATGTGCTGAGCTGCGCCTCAATCGCATTAGAGGACTTAACACAGGAAAGTCCTCTAATATACAGTGTAAACCAGGAAACACCCCAGAGCTAAATAACACCCACAGTTTGCTCTGTCTTCGACTGACAGTAAGCTGCTTGTTTGTTTACTGGAGACATTTTTATAAGAGGCAGACTATAATAAAGGGCTCTTGTGCTTAGACCCTTAAACTTTTCCTTTAATCTACGACGATTATTAAAGCAAACACTATATAAGAAAACAAAACATTGTTATATGTAATATTTAATACCTTAAAACAGTCATGGAACATAGAAAACAACACACAAAATGTGTTTATATACAAAGAAAGTTACAATCACCACTTTGTAAATTAACTGTTAAATATAAACCCAAATAAACTACATTTAAAACCAATGAGAGCACATTTTCATATGAGATAAATGTATATAAAACTTCCAGAACTGAAACATGATAAGTAACACTATTATAAAATATAATAAAAACACACAACACTCAGTACATGTCTTTTAACAATTTCAGTTGCCATGGTAACCTCTGTACTGTGAAATGTTTACAGTAATATAACATATATTGTTATAAATGTACAGCACTTCTCTCTCTCTATATATATATATAAAACGGATAAGAGACATACACCTTTAGGCTGGGAGAATGTTTCCCTAACGTTGCGATTAGTAACCAAAACGTTGAAAATGTTATTTGGGATGTTCATTTTTTAGGTTGTATTAACATTATTGTTTGGCTTTAAGAAACTTTTTAATTCGGTAACGTTTTAACCTTTTAAACGTTCTGCTAATAACGCAAGAACAACGTTTTTGATACGTGATATATAATGTTAAAAAACGGTTTGCTAACGTTACTGCAAGAGCGTTTTATAACGTGGAGATAACCTTTAAAGAACGTTCTGAAAACGTTCCCTGTTTGACGTTACAGTCAAACAAAAGTACATTTACAACAACACAAACATGCAACTTCCTAAAATGAGAGACGCCAGATCATTTCTAATGTCATTTATCAGAAGCAATAGCAAGATTGATCCTAAACAAACACATAAATAAATGTTGGGTATTGAAACGTCTTATTTGCACATCAATACAGTCTGAATAACTATAATTGTCGATTGAAATATCGTGTTAATTTATAAAAGATTAATTGAATTAATTCAGCCCGTCTCGGACCGGAAACAGCGCTGCAGTGGGCGTGTCTTCTTCGCCGTTTGTAGTTTCACGAGCGCGCCACGCGTGACGCTGATTTGCAAACCATCCGGATAAAGTCCCGCACCGACGCTGTCGAGCAGCCGGTCGATCCGCCTCACATACGGATCAGCAGACAAACAAACGCTCGGAGCTTCTCCACGGTCAGATCAGAAGTCGCGATTGCATTAAAGTGCAAAAGTTTTGCGTCCTGTAAACGGGGTTTATAAAGTAAGCGATGCATTTGAGTGAAGCTCTCTGTTTTATACATGAATTATGATTTAATGCAACTCGCGTTTATTGATTTAATGCAACTCGCGTTTATTGATTTAATGCAACTCGCGTTTATTGATTTAATGCAACTCGCGTTTAATGATTTAATGCAACTCGCGTTTAATGATTTCATGCAACTCGCGTTTAATGATTTCATGCAACTCGCGTTTATTGATTAAATGCAACTCGCGTTTATTGATTAAATGCAACTCGCGTTTAATGATTTAATGCAACTCGCGTTTAATGATTAAATGCAACTCGCGTTTAATGATTTCATGCAACTCGCGTTTATTGATTAAATGCAACTCGCGTTTAATGATTAAATGCAACTCGCGTTTAATGATTTCATGCAACTCGCGTTTATTGATTTAATGCAACTCGCGTTTATTGATTTCATGCAACTCGCGTTTATTGATTAAATGCAACTCGCGTTTAATGATTTAATGCAACTCGCGTTTAATGATTTAATGCAACTCGCGTTTAATGATTAAATGCAACTCGCGTTTATTGATTTAATGCAACTCGCGTTTATTGATTAAATGCAACTCGCGTTTATTGATTAAATGCAACTCGCGTTTATTGATTAAATGCAACTCGCGTTTATTGATTAAATGCAACTCGCGTTTATTGATTTAATGCAACTCGCGTTTAATGATTAAATGCAACTCGCGTTTATTGATTTAATGCAACTCGCGTTTATTTATTTAATGCAACTCGCGTTTAATGATTTCATGCATTCATCTGTTGAATGAAGAAAGCTGACAGGATTGTTCTCTGATGGTTTGCAGGTTTGTGGATGTAAGTCGGTTTCATGTCACCGATGTTATCATGAATGACCCGCAACAAAACACGAGGAACCGCAATGGTCAGTTGTTAAAGGGTTTTTTTATCTATAAATTGGGATCTGCCACATTAAAAGTGAACAGTTGTAATGTTAGACGTGTGTTAAGGCTTTGTTGAATAAAGTGCTACATGGTCATTTTCTCTTCCTGGTTACAGATCTGAAGAATGAACATGGGTATGAAATCTCCATTCCTTTTGAGGACAGTAACGCAGATGAGTCTGCGTTCAGTACTCAGAATGACCAGGCCTTTGATTGTGAGTGTTTGCATTCAATGTTTTATACATTTGACACTTTTATCCAATGTGACCTACAGTGCATTCAAGCTGTACATTTGATCAGTATGTGTGTTTCCTGGGAATCGAACCCACAACCTTTTGCAGTGCTAACACAATGCAACAAGTCACAGTTGCATGTATGATTCAGTCCCAGTCCCCTCTGTTGCGTAAGAGGGCCTCAGTATGTTCAAAAAGTAGGTGGCCTTAAAAATGCCTGAATGATTCTGTTGTTGATGTGAAGCAGATTCGCCCCCCAGCCCGGTTCCTCTCTGCAGTCCGTACCTTCTGATTTCCAGCCTCAGAACCCAGCTGCAGATTTCTCTTGAGAAGAACTCCTGGCTCCAGAAGCGCATCGAAGATCTGGAGGAGGAGAGGGACTTTCTGCGCTGCCAACTCGACAGATTTATTTTCACCACCAGGAGTCAGGAGATAAATGGTACGTGTTTGTACAGACTGGTGAGTTTTAATGTGACAGGTTTGTTCAGGCTGTTAGATCAGATACTATAGCTGTATTGTTAAAGGACAGTTCACATTTGCTGTTAATTCACTCACCTCCAGGCCATCCAGGGTGTAGGTGACATGTTCTCTTCAGTAGAACAATAAAGCAGATTTTTATCTGAAGTTGTTGTTATTTCTTATTCATAAAAAGCAGGTCTTCGGGTGCTGCTTCATAAAATTAAAAACGGCTGATACAGAAAATGAATCCCTGCAGCTACAAACGATGTATTAAAGTCTTATGAAGCAAAAAAATCGGCCTGTTCAAGAGCACACCTGTCTCACATACACCTAACTAATACTTAATGCTTCATTGTTTGACTTTGTTTAACCTTGATCATAATAAAAAAACCTTTTTCCCCTTCTGCTGTTTATTCTGTCTCTAGCAGCTATTCCTACTTATAAATGTAGCTTAGTAGACCAGGCTTGTTGACTCCAAAGGTACAAAGTTAAATGTTCTCATTTTGTAAGTCACTTTGGATAAAAGTGTCTGCTAAATGAATTAATGTATTTACAATATTATTAGTGGTAATATCACTGCAAACTTTATTGTTTTGAAACAGAATCTCAAGCAGAAGCTGTACAGCAGTCCACCGAGCAGAAGCCCATCACCCAGAAGTCATGCAGTCCTTCACCACCACCCATGACCACACGCTCTGGCCTGGTTCTAACACGCAGCCAAAAGCGCAGCAGAAAATGCAGCGTGCGAGGTTTGTGCAGTTCTGCTTAGTTCAAAGCTTTTTCTAAAGCTAAAATGTATGTAATTAAGAATATTTATAATAAGTCTTGCCAATTGTAATTTAATGCTGTTAAATGTTATTGCAAGTTTATGGCAGTAATTGCAAACAGTGAGTGACAGATCTGAAAAACATATTTGAACAGATCTGAACACTTAACATTATGATAAAGAGGTGTTATTGTGTGTTAAAGTTAAAGATGTTTTGCTTGTTCATTATTCTCTTTAGATGGAGAAGAGGAGGAAGTGATTGAAGAGGAGGAGTATATAGAGGAAGAGGGCTACTTAGAAGACGAGCTGGTGACAGATGATGATGATGATTCTAGTTGTAAACTTTCACGGAAGGTTCGTTCTGGGCAGCAGAACGTCCATACCAGGGTGAAGAGAAGATGTGTTTATCGCATCTCCCGGCCCATGGAAAGACAAAGAGGTGAGAAAAATATTACGTTGCTATATGTGTTGAAGCACAGCTCCTGATTTATCTAAGGTCTTTTTGTGTAAAGTTTAGCCTCAGTTTTCTATTTTCTCATTTCCAAAACATTGATTCCAGTTAAAGACCCGGCAGGTGTTCTTCTGCGCTACAAGAAGATCCTTGTAACCTATCAGAAACTGAAGAGCATGTCCAGAACATTTCAGGTCCACGGGGTTGACCGCAACACCGTGGCCTCCACGACGCCTATCGCTGAGCTGCTGCTGGTGGTCCCTGAGAAGTTAGCAGAGGTCGGTGAATTTGAGTCGTCCAAAGAGAAGCTTCTGGATTATGCGAGGCGCTGCTATAAAGCTCTCGATGAAGCTTCTCATGCAAAGATTCAGGCCATGAAGAAGAACAACCTACTGCTGCCCATTTCATACAGGTTTAGACACTGAATTGCTGAATGTATTTCTGTAGTTGTGGGAGGAGTCAGTGAAACTGCGTTTGGAAAATTTGAAAATGGTCCATCCAAGAAACTAACGGGCTTATTTCTCTACCTCAGCTCTGAATCAACTAATTTAGGAGTTAAAGGTCCCAGTTTTGTGGCATTTTGTGAAAATGGTCATTTAACAGTAAAATCATGCAAGAAGGATAACTGTATACTGTTATAACTGTAAATAGAGTGACTAACATTTCAGTTTGTATTTATGTTTATCAGCTAGACTGATGTCAGTCAGAATGTTTGGGCTCTAGAGAATTGTGTGTTGGACCAAAATTTAAAAGATTAAAAAGGTCTTTGGGTAATTAAACAATTTGAGACGAGGTTTACTGAGTCCAAATATTTGAGATAAGTAGTTACTCAATTTGCAGGGTTACTCATTTTATATATGTTCATTATTGTAAAGTTTGGAATAAAGTTACTGTCTCACTCAGTAAATATGAGAGAGTTGTCAGCATATTATCAATGATTACCTCATTATTTCTAGTTGGAATCATTATTAAATTTATAAGTTAGGGACAATATGAGAAAACGCATGAGATTTAGTATTTTGACCTTTGTGATGGTTTATTTTTTTTGAAGACATGACTGGGGCTGAAGATTATGTAAAAAATAAAGTTCTCAGTTGACTACAATCTGACCAAAAGAAAGTTTTGTGTTTTATGTTGATCGCTTAAAAAAGTTCAGTAAAAAAGATCCAAAAACGAAGAACACCAGCCTTACCTCTAATATGCTGTCGTTTAATTCAGTAAAGAGAAACCCAGTAACTGAAGACTAGTTATGCAGTTTACCTGAGGAATCTGTTCATTTCTGGGGTTTAGTGTATTGCTGTCATACTACATGACAGTGATCATATACTGTGTTTGAGAGTTTAGAAATACATCCCCTCTTTTCTTTATAATATGAAAAGCACACACATTTATCATATCAGCTTTATAATTCACTTAGGAAAGTGATGATCATAATCAGAGACATTGTTGACTTTTGTGTAATTAATTTTGTGTACACTTTGGCTGCCGGTTCCTTGACTTCTCATAAGGGTTCCAAAAGAAACTTAAAATATCTTTATATATTTGTTTTCTGAGATCTTATTGTTGATCAGAAATATTTATGATAGATATGGTTTGACTCATTGTTTCTGTGTTTCTACTAGTCTGCTCATTTTTATTATTATTATTATTATTATTAATCTGACTGTATGAGATTAAATAATTCTAAAATTGTGTTTGTAAACTATCTTGGTTGTAAAGTAACAGTTTAGAAGTAGATTTTGTTTGTTTGTTATTGTGATATCTGTTTGTATGATATCCTATATTCTGCAGTATTATTAAACATGTCTTCAACACAATATGGAGAAAAACTCCAAATTTACTTTTAAAGAAAATTGCGCACTCTAATCCAAAAGTATAATCTGAGATCAAATACGATTGTCTGCGAGGACTGATGCAAAACAGGTTTTCAAACTCATGCAAAGTCACTTGACTGTTGTGGTAAATTACCATTTTACACGTTTAAATATCTTTATAATGATTTTGGTATCTTACCATAAGGTATTTTGGTATTGCAATTAAACCTATATTTCATTCATACCATGACAAGGGAGAATAAGGACTGCTGTACTAGGAGAATGAGTATGTATTTTTTATTTCAATGTATATGTATTGTGGTGGGGTTTATCGTTGATCATACCTGTGTGTGTTTCTGAAAGAAAAAGCTTTGTGAATCCCTGGTGTAAAGGGACAATGTTGTTTTTTAGTGGTCATTTCTCTCCAGGCCTGCAGGGGGCAGGCGCGACCGTGGCGCTGTTGCTGGGCATAATGTTCAGCGCGCTGTGAAGAAACGCACAACTCGTCCGCCAGCGCGGAATCAGCGGTTAGCGTTTCACCCGAGACGATCTGAACGCTCTCAAACATGAAAACGAGCAACATCTGATTATCTAGAGACACATTTAAGACGCGTATTAATATATCTGAAGGGTTTGTGTACCTTTATTGCCATTTAAACACTCTCTTCCTTACCGTGCGACGGTGCGAGTTAGCATTAGCAGCTAACAACAGCCTGCGGAAAAGTGTTTCTTTACACGCCTGCCCGAATTGAATTCTCTTTCAGCAAAGCGTGTATGCTGGTGTTATCTTTATAACATTTACAACTTTGTGTCCGGCTCTTGACTTTGGGTAAGACAGAAGCGACTGTGTATTAGTGTAATAGCGTATTAGCTGTTGGGTTTGAGTTTGGGTGAATTCGCAACACCAGAATGTCTGATTTTGACGAGTTTGAGAGACAGCTGTCTGAAAACAAGCAAGGTGAGTGATATACGTGCACCAAAAGTGACTGATACACAGATAACCACGTACACAATAAAAGCAGGAAGTGGTCGTTTGTTGTCATTGTGAATCCGGCTGCTTCACATTGAACTTATAACTATAGTGATCTTCAAACCTCTAGACATGCATGAATGTTGGACCATTTTGTTGAGTTTAATTGACGGACAATTAATGAATTTAGTGGGTTAGTGGTAATACAATCACAACTGATCCTGTAAAAACAAACACTTCAGGCAGACACTGAGTGCACAGGCAGACGTGTGTCAGTGTAAAGAGCTCACTTTCAGCCTGTTTATTAGTTTTAAGTTTATTTAAAGTGTCTTACAGCTTTATCAGTGTATGCATTTTATCTAAGGGTGTGTATTCTGGGAATCGAACCTGTGACTTGGGTGGATAAGTGTCTTGTCTGTTACGTTGTCACGTCCCATTTCATCATTGATGCGTATACTGTGTTATGTCTGCACAGTATTTAGGCATTCATATGTGTGTAACCCATTGAGTTCCATAGACTGCCTGTGTGTGATTTTTAACTCTTATTCTCTTTCACACAGGTGACAGCTTAAACGGCCATGGTGGGTATCACAAAATGAGGAGCACACACAAACTGATTCATTCGCTTCCTTCCTCCTAATTTTTCTTTCTCTCCTGTAGATTCACACAGTGAAAACTGACAGTCACACACTGCATACAAACTGTTTAAACTTCAGTTTTCAGATTGTCTTTGTTCTGCAGCTTGAATGGGCTTTCTGTCTCTAACTGAACAGCATGAGGCTTCTCTCCTCTCTTGAGCCTCCGGTTGCTGAAGCTGACACTCTTTTCTCTTGATTGTTCTTATTTTTCCTCATTTTGTCTCAGAGCGGGACAAAGAGAACCGACATCGCAGGCGCAGTCCGTCGCGCAGCCGCAGCCGGGAGAGAAAGAGGAGGAGCAGGGAGAGGAGGAGCAGAGAACGGCGCAGCGGCAGCAAGGACCGTCGCCATAGACGCAGGTGAGATAATCTCAGATGGATTCTGATTTGTTAAAATCTCATCGTTGTAATAGATTAAAAGATCAGTAGAATGCAACAGTTTTAATATGTTTAAGAAATAACTTCCAGAACCAACTTTAAGTTATAAGTGTAAAAAAAATCAATAAATACATTTAAAAATGTGATAAGTGTGATTTTGTTGGACTGTGTTGTTGCACTTTATACGAATGCAAATTTTAAGAAAAATAATTTCTGTAATTCAAGACATTTGTATCTAGACTAGGAATTGTATCCCTTCCACTCACTACACACTACACAAGTTGATTGTGTCAGAATGTTGTTGCCCTCATGTAAGCAGTACAGTCATTAATTTATGCTCTTTATCACATTCAGATGATAAATATGTAAAGCATGTGTTGTGTACTGAGGTTAAAGCTACTGTGTGAAGTAGCTGTTTGTCATACTCTGTTCTTATGTCATTTCAGTGATCACACACAGAACCAACACCAAGAAACTGTCAGGTAACACAGCAGATGGACTGAATGAGTCGAAGTATGACTGTTCTTTTTACTATGATCAGATTCATGTGCCACAAATCCATTCAGAGAATCAGTGGTTGTGTTTTAAAGGGCGAGTGAGAGTGTTTCCCTACAGAGGAAGAGAAATAATTATTAACAGGGTTGTTTTGCTAATGTAATTTTGTTTGTAGCTAAAATAACGAAGTGACTTTTGGGAAGAACGGTGTTCTGTCAAGAGCTGCGTATTGATTAAATTCACTACAACAAAAACAACCTTTTCCTCTGCTTAAAAAAGTAATGCGTTATTTTTTGTTAGCTAACGTGTTTTGACTGATTAATTCTTTATTGTAATCTAATTTTAATAATAGTTCTTAATGTTGTTTTGTGACTGTGTGTGTTGCCCTTTTCTTTTATTCCTATTCTTTATTTCTATTCTTTTATTTTCCTTAATGTTTACTGATTCTTGTGAATAAATAAAATGAATCTAAACAATGATTTAATAACATCATGTTGTATCTCATATGCATGACATTAATGGATGTTCCAGGTAGTTTCACTAATGTTTTTGTTCTTTTTTTCTTTCTCTGGTGCTCGGACATAATCGTCTCAGTCGTTCACCTCACCGTGAAAAGAAGAAGAAGATCAAGAAGTATTGGGATGTCCCGCCTCCAGGCTTTGAGCATGTTACACCCATGCAGTACAAAGCCATGCAGGGTGAGGGACATGCACTGTTTATCCTCTCTGTCCTTTATTTCCTGATTTAGACCAAAGATTATAGAATTCACAAGATGCCACAGTTCTTTTACTATGAAGTGCAAACCACAGTATGGCTGCTGTAGTGAATGAAGTCCCACCTTTTCATATAATTAGCCTATCACTACACAGTAACATTCTCTAGGGCAGGGGCTCTGTACAGAATGTTGTTGAGGTACTGGAAAAACTTTTTTTCCAGCACAGTTTGAGCCCATTAAACGTAATTTATGTCAGGTTTTAATAGATATGTATTTCCCCATTCAGGCTGATTGAACTTTGTCTTGTTGCAAAGATTGCCGCTGAGTGCAAAGACTTCCTTGAAAAGACTTTCTTCAGACCTTTATTGGCATCCTAATTGTATTGGTTGGTTGGTTGGTTGGCTGTAATGTATGGTATGTGTTTCTCTCTTCCAGCTGCTGGTCAGATTCCTGCCACTGCTCTGCTGCCCACCATGACGCCGGACGGCCTGGCTGTGACTCCCACCCCGGTGCCTGTAGTGGGCAGTCAGATGACTCGACAGGCTCGCAGACTTTACGTTGGCAACATCCCATTTGGCATTACAGAGGTGTTGAATTAACATGTACCATAACTAGAATGCAGGGCCTGTAAGAACTTAAGCTCTGATAGTTTTACTATACAGAAGCATTGTAGTGTGTTTGGATGTCACATAGGAAATGTGCCTTACTGGTTTCCAGATTTTAAAATAAATGTCTTTGAACCTGTAAAATAAGACATGGAAGTATGTAGTGACCAGAAAAAGACACACAATGTAGATTAGTCTTATCCTGTAGTTTACTTTATTCAGTGTAGCTACACTGTGCCCGAATTACAGCTCAGCTCAGAATAGGTACACATATTCTGACCTCAAGAGGTGCATCCTGTGTGTTAAATTTCCTACGTTTCCGTTAGAAATTAATTTCTATTTGTTTGCAAAACTAACTTGGCATGTGTCTTCAGATCAAAAAATGTTTAAGGTCACCAGAAATATTAATTCAGACAGGTATGTCAAAACTCATTATTGAAACCTTGTTTAGACCTCTAAACTTTGGCTGTTGACACATACAGGTTGCAATAAAGCCCTATGACACACTTGAATTGATATGCTCAGATATCTGAACTCCTAGAGGTTTCACAGTTTTGTTTTTGAGAATTTCTCCAGCTCTTCTAACACTCTTCTCCTTCAGGAATCGATGATGGATTTCTTCAATGCTCAGATGAGGCTCGGAGGTCTGACTCAGGCTCCAGGAAACCCTATCCTCGCCGTTCAGATAAACCAGGACAAGAACTTTGCTTTTCTTGAGGTATATGCCCACACTGTATATATGACATCATCATTGCGATTGGTGATGTCATATACAAATATGTAAGCCTGGTTCTTAAGTTGTGTGACCATCTCTTCTTCAGTTCCGATCAGTGGATGAGACCACACAGGCCATGGCATTTGATGGCATCATCTTCCAGGCACAGAGTTTAAAGATCCGCCGGCCACATGATTATCAGCCTTTGCCTGGCTTGAGTGAGAACCCCAGTGTATACGTGCCAGGTTCGCCCACTTTCTGATTTCATCATTGTTCTCTGACAACCACAAACATGACATGCAGAACAGTACAGAGTAAGCTACTGAAGAGCTTCAGCAGGAATCTGAATTATATTAATTTTAATTATCTTAAGAATATAAATTTGTTCCCAGACTATTCTTCCTCTTGTCCATTTTAGTTTTCAGTCTGTGCATCTCTGAGATCATTGTGTGTTAATAAATGTATGTCTGATCTACAGGTGTGGTGTCCACTGTTGTTCCAGACTCCATTCACAAGCTCTTCATTGGAGGTCTGCCAAACTATCTCAGTGATGACCAGGTTGGTTAGAAGTTAACTTGGCCTTTTAACGTTATCCTTGCCTTTATTACTTAAAGCTGCAATCCATAACTTGTTTGGGTTAAAAATTACCAAAAATCAGTTGGGTAACTGAAAATCATTGAGTAACTATTGAGAACTCAGTTATTGTGTCTATCTAGCTTGATATATATATTGATTTATATTTTTATATATATAAATATAAATATACGGCATATTGAGGTGTTATGAAGCGAATCAGTCAGCCCGTGCAAGACGCTAAATGATATTTACAGCAGTAATTTTCATTATTCGATGAATGATCTCTTTCCAGTTTCAGCATTCTCTTCATCTCCTCAGGTTAAAGAGCTGTTAACCTCTTTTGGACCTCTGAAAGCTTTCAATCTGGTGAAGGACAGCGCAACAGGACTGTCGAAGGGCTACGCTTTCTGTGAATATGTGGACGTTAACGTCAACGATCAGGTGAGCTGGCAGAGTTAGTTTTCCTTTGTGCCCGTGGATTGTAAGATTTGTTGATTCACAAAATGAATGTGTTAATATTTTCTGCAGGCTATTGCAGGGTTGAACGGAATGCAGTTAGCAGATAAGAAACTGCTGGTGCAGAGAGCAAGTGTGGGGGCCAAGAATGCCACATTGGTGAGAATCCAATTCAGCTAAGAGAGTTTAACTAATTCAATGTACTCATAAGGCATCTTTCGTTGACATTTTCTTTAAAATGTTGTCATCTGTCCACAGATGAGTATAAATGAGACTCCAGTGACGGTGCAGGTGCCGGGGCTGATGACCAACCCCATGGTCCAGATGGGTGGTTTACCCACAGAGGTCCTCTGCCTGATGAACATGGTGTCTCCTGAGGAACTTCTGGATGATGAGGAGTATGAGGAGATTGTGGAGGACGTCAGGGAGGAGTGCTCCAAATATGGCCAGGTGAAAAGCATCGAGATCCCTCGACCTGTTGATGGACTGGAAGTCCCTGGAACTGGCAAGGTAATGGAACCGGTTTTTGGTTTATACCACACAATGAAACCAAGGGTCAGGGGTCAAAATTTGCTGTTCTTTAGGCGTTGTGTAGCAGATGATGAAAGCAGCTATTAACATCCGGTGGCGTTGCACTAAACACGCTTTTCTCAAGCATCTTGTGTTCTGTTTTGTTCTCCAGATCTTTGTGGAGTTCATGTCTGTTTTTGACTCCCAGAAAGCCATGCAGGGCTTAACAGGGAGAAAGTTCGCCAACAGGGTGGTGGTGACCAAGTACTGCGATCCAGACGCCTACCACCGCCGAGACTTCTGGTAGATGCAGAGGATGAGAGAGCAGCAGAAATGAGATGAAACAGCAGCTGTGTGAAGTTAGATCCTGAAGACAGGGGGATGAAAGGGTGGGACATTTTTGTACTCTTAAATAAGGCGATTGTTCTATCTTTTGTTTGGAGGGTTAAATTAAAAGATGATTTGTGAGCAATTCGGGAATTTTTTTTCTTTCATTTCTATTGCAAGAACATTAGCGTGAGATTGCTTATTCTGTTAATAAAATTGTTACTTTTTTAATTGTATACTGAAACGATGTAAAATCATGACACTGCTGCCCAACAGAGAAGCATAAAGGTTACATGAAAAATATGTTTGATGTTGCCACTGTCGTATTCAGACAGGTCATTCAAATGAAGATCATTTGGTCCTGAACCTTGTTTTTATTCCTTTTTATTCCACTCTTTGATTCAGAACTGACTGATGGATCCTTTTCATGAGTCATTTGTCTTCTCTGTTGGACAGCTCGCCATGTTTCCCATCTTGTAACATTTCACAGTTCCTATCTTCAGTTATTAGAATGTCCCAAATCTTGTTTTTGGTATAAAGTTGTTGGTTTTGTTCTTACACTTTCTGTCTGTCTTTTCCATACATAATCACCAAACAGTCTGATGACATCCTGTGTGGAAGAGTTTGTGTGACTTTCACTATAATAGGTCTCTTTTGATAATAAAACTATAGGAAGTATCACTCGTGTCTGAGTTTTAGTGGCTTGTAATATGCCGTGTCACTGAATGCTACTCTGTTTCTAAAGGAGCAATATGTAGCATGTTTTATTTGTTTTGTAATCATTGTTTTTGTGACTGATCAACTGGCTAGTCTCTAAACCGGGGCAGGGCTGAGTATACATAATTTTCTATGTAACAGTATCGCAATCATATCTTTTACTGCTCATTGCTTCTTCAGTAGTCAAGCACAACTCTTAGACTTGTATCTGATGATTTAACCTACTGTTTGGACGGATCCTAGAAACATCTTTGTTAGCTATGAAAGCTATTACCTAAAATGAGAAGTTCAAATTACTGCATTAATGTGCCACAAGTGAATGTTTTTCTCAAGGACTCATTGAAATGTGGGATTTATTTGACCTCATTCAATACCCGTGAAGCTCAACTGGTTTAAACCTCATTGTATGGGCTGAAAAGTTCAGTAATGCATGGAAGCTTGTGGTTTAGACTGCAACTGACAGGTCAGACTCAGCTGAAACATTGAGATGCTCTGACCGAACTGTGATGATTGTGTTGATCTGGTTTTACGAAGAACTTTGTGAACTGGAACCAAAGTTAAATCTCTCTCTTTGCGTTAATGTTATTTTCCTAGTTCACATCTAATTATGGGTCTCCTGTGGTTTCAGCATCGGGGCTGGTAATGAAAATGATAGCACACTGTTGTTTGGTTGTTTTTTTTGTTGGATCAGCTATGTTAGTAGTGTGTTGATAAATATATTTCCATACCATTCTTGATGTTCATTAAATACTTTTGATAATGTCTTGATTTTATGCTTATGCAAACAATAGTAAAACGTTTTACAACAATGTATAGTCTTTAAAGATTAGTTTTTTAACACTTTCCCTTGCATGCATTTACATAAACAACAATGCAAATTTATGCACTTTCTTAAACATGATCTCAAAATGCTGTGACAACAGCAGAGCATAATCATCTGCCCAATAAAAAATATTTGCCAGTCTAAACATTGATTATAAAGGATAAAGTATTCTAGTTAATTCAGTATATTAATGGCAAGCTGTTCGGTAACCATGGTAACGTGGTTGCAAAAGCCTCTCTACCGCCATCTACAGACGGACATTTCCCATGAAATCGGACCCGACATGTCATGTTATAAACATTATTATAAACTTACTGTTGTGAATCAAGATAAGATAGGTATGATAAGGAGATCGTGTTGAACACCGATCTTGATCTGAATTGATTGATTATGCATAATTTATCATGTAATTATATTTATTATATTATTATATAGTTTTGTTCGTTTCTAACCAAATAAAGTTAGGGATCACAGCTCCAACTGTGTGGAAATGATCGTGAACTCTTCTTATATCACCTCTGACATTAAACTTTGGTCCTCAACGCAATATTAGAGCACATCCGGTCATTTTAACACCTTTAACCTCCCGCACGCACCAACCATCGCTCGCGACGCGCGGAAGCCGTCAAGCGGGGAGCGTGAATTGACAACTTCCCTCATCCAATCAGAGGCGAGCGCTGACGGCCGGCGTCCAATGGCGTGTCGGTGGGCGGGACCAGGAGCCTCCGGCGGAGGAGGTGTTCCTGGTGGCCATCTTGGATGCGCGAGGTGATTGTTTGGCGAATTGAAATAATAGGAAATAAAAATACAGCGAGAAAAGTTGCAGGATTGAACCGGAACCGAAGAGGATACGGAGAGAACAAGCGCGACTCAGGAAAACAAGGTACAGCGGGCTCGAGTCGCGGGAGCGCCGCTCTTAATACGTGACTTTTTCTCCCAGTTTGTACCTCAGCCAAACAGCTCCACCGGTCGCGTTCACCGGAGCCGCTCGGGAACCGGAGCCGCTTTCTGCCTGCTGAAGTGATCATACGATCACATCCAGTACAAGTACTGCAGCTCTCAGTCCTACAGCAGACAAGACGCGAGCAGCCACACGCATGCAGACACAGCGGCAGCCTCTGCGTTCACATCACTCGTTACCCTGAAAAACATCCAGCCGGACCAGACACGATGAGTTCTGCTTTTACTCCAGACTGGACTGACTGGTGTTAGCGATGGACAGCTCAGAGGTGTCTGAAGGCGCGACTTGGTGTCAGAAAACTTTGATTGACAGGGCAGCTTTGATTGACGGGGGAACTCTGATTGACGGGGGGACTCTGATTGACGGGGGAACTCTGATTGACGGGGGAACTCTGATTAATAGGAGAACTCTGATTAATAGGGGAACTCTGATTGACGGGGGAACTCTGATTGACGGGGGAACTCTGATTGACGGGAGAACTCTGATTGACGGGGGAACTCTGATTGACGGGGGGACTCTGATTGACGGGGGAGCTTTGATTGACAGGGGGAACTCTGATTGACGGGGGAGCTTTGATTGACGGGGGAACTCTGATTAATAGGGGAACTCTGATTGACGGGGGAACTCTGATTAATAGGGGAACTCTGATTGACGGGGGGACTCTGATTGACGGGAGAACTCTGATTGACGGGAGAACTCTGATTGACGGGGGAGCTTTGATTGACGGGAGAACTCTGATTGACGGGGGAGCTTTGATTGACGGGAGAACTCTGATTGACGGGAGAACTCTGATTGACGGGGGAACTCTGATTGATGGGGGAACTCTGATTGACAGGAGAACTCTGATTGACGGGGGAACTCTGATTGACGGGGGACTCTGATTGACGGGGCAGCTTTGATTGAGGGGAACTCTGATTAATAGGGGAACTCTGATTAATAGGGGAACTCTGATTGACGGGGGAACTCTGATTAATAGGGGAACTCTGATTGACGGGGGAACTCTGATTAATAGGGGAACTCTGATTGACAGGGGGACTCTGATTAATAGGGGAACTCTGATTGACGGGAGAACTCTGATTGACGGGAGAACTCTGATTGACGGGGGAGCTTTGATTGACGGGAGAACTTTGATTGACGGGAGAACTCTGATTGACGGGAGAACTCTGATTGACGGGGGAACTCTGATTGATGGGGGAACTCTGATTGACAGGAGAACTCTGATTGACTGGGGAACTTTGATTAATAGGGGAACTCTGATTGACGGGGGAACTTTGATTAATAGGGGAACTCTGATTGACGGGATAACTCTGATTGACGGGGGAACTCTGATTGACGGGAGAACTCTGATTGACAGGAAGTAACAACGTGTCTGCGTATGACTGTATTTACAGTACGGTCTTTAAATAAACAGCATTTTTCTTCTGATGACTTTGATTAAATCAAATATAACTATAGTATTATATCTATAACCAGTATTGATGAAAGCACATCGATGCTTCATATATTGCCTTTCTTCATATTGTGACATAAAGCGGATGTCTCTGTCTCTGTGGATTGCAGTGACTTGATTCATGATTATTTGTACAGGCTTGAATCTGGTCATATAAAGCTGAATGCTTTTGGTGAGACAGTATCAGCTGTTTGGACAGAGTAAGAAGCTCTTTTAAAGAAGCATATAAACTATAGTGTCTTTTTCAATATAGAAATCTTCGTTCCCATTTTATTTGTTTGTTGTGTATTGTGGGACTGTACTGTACTGACGTCTTGAGAATTGTATTAGGCGAATAGTTTAAAAATAATCCGTCCTGACCCTAGCTTCCTCTCTTTTGTTTGTATAGTCTTTTTAATGCTGTTTCAGAAGTGCAGTACCTGTGAATTCTGTGTGTGAAAGCTGATTTTCTTTCAAAAGGGACGACAGCTGTTATTTACTTATGTAGGGATTCAAAGATCATTCTGGATGTCATGGACCCTTGCCTTTACATAGTTTTTCTGTTGACCGAGGGTTCGTCACACTCATATAGGCTTAAAACAACAGTAATAATAAAAGATTCTGCCATTGCACACTCAAATGGCTATTGTTCTGTAAACACCAGGAGAAATGTGATAGAAAGTCAACACTGCTCTTCTGTACATACAGTTCAAGTGAGATGAGCTGTAGTGCAAATAAACATGTCAAAATGTTTGTTAAGCTTTAACCAAGTCAGATGTGCTGGATTAATGGATTAATGCACGCTCTAAATGTAGACCAAGGTAGCATGTTGTTATGTTTCCCTGACATAATTCTGTGGCTCTCAGTGTGTGTTTTTATTATATATATATATGTGTGTGTGTGTGTGTGTGTGTGTGTGTTATATACAACATATAGAAATAGTGCTCAGTGTCTCTTCTGTTTTATTTTTTTTTCCAGTAGAAGAAGGCATGAAGACAGAGCCGAGACATCATGGCTGATAAAAGAAAACTTCAAGGTAATCACGTCATAACTGAAGAAAACATTTGGTGTGACTTCTAATGTGATTTTTCATGGGCTTATAAAGGATATATATGTTTTTTTATATATATGTTTAAAGGCTGTCTTGAATAAGATCTGAAGGCTGCTCGGTTACTTTAGTAATATCCATTATTTAGTATTATCTGCTGTATTCCGTCTTACCCTCATGTGTGTTGGTGTCTCACAGAAAGTGTCGTGTTTTCATTCGCTTCGGTTTGACTCCTCTTTCCTCAGGTGAAATAGACAGATGCTTAAAGAAAGTAACAGAAGGAGTTGAGCAGTTTGAGGACATTTGGAAAAAGGTAAGAAACGTGTACACATTGGCACGTGCTGAGCTCATTTTATCCCGTTCGTTATATCCTAAACACATATATATTGATGTTTTAGGAATCAAATTGTATGTAACGTTGTGCATATCAACACCGTTTCAAAGTGAAAGAATGTGAATTGATAGATATGTAGATCAGTAATTAAATCATTGCACCGTTTGAAATTGAAAACCTCTTTCCTGTAGCCATTTTGAAACACATGCGAGGTGTTACATAGCAAACACACAGTATTTATGATTTCACACTAATATAACTTTGCTCAGCATGTTCTTCAAGCCACAAAGCACAGAAATAACTTAAGGGCTTTAAATCCCTTTTCCACAGTGAGCAAATTTAATGAATAAAGTCAATACAAGAAGATTGTGTTTCCAACGTAATTTAGTGTGCTAGCTACTTTATCATTTCTCCTGATGCACAGAAATGTGGTCGTACACTGTTTCATTTCATGGTTTATTTTGGAAAATGTGGGTCCATGTGTGTTCTTGCCTGCCTGTAAAGCTGTCTTGCTGGAGAGTGTACGCTTGGGGCAGGATTATCCCCTCATGTGTCAACCACACGTCAAAACAGCCTCGGCCAATTTGAAGTATTTGATCCTGCTGCCCGACCCTTCCATACAGACTTGATAATCTTTAGACAATGTTTTGAGTCCTCCATGTTTTGAGGCTCAAATGCAAGACACCAGAGACGCCGTGATATTCCCCTCATCTGTAGAAATGTTTATGTTCTGGTCAGCTGTGTGTCTGTGCTTTTGTTCATCAGCTCCACAATGCAGCCCATGCCAACCAAAAAGAGAAATATGAGTCTGACCTCAAGAAAGAGATTAAAAAATTACAGGTGAGACTTTCATTTGATCACATACTGAACGCATGCCTTGAGTTCAGTTACCAGTGTTGTTTACTGCAGGTGTTGACCCCAGCTACCAAAATATACAGTTTAATACGTTGACTTTCAATGCTCAAGGTGTGTTTGTCTAGTATCCATGTGGGTGTGCTACCCGAGCAGGCGTCCACGTGTGCGTCCACTGTGCTTGACTGCACAGGACGAGTCCATGTGTGCTTGATTTCAGGCGTCCGACTCTAAATTTTCTTTTGTTTTCTCTTTCTTCCATTTTCTTCTTCTGTTTGTTTCTGCCTGCATTGCTTCTGCAGCGGCTGCGAGACCAGATTAAGACGTGGGTCGCCTCCACTGAGATTAAAGACAAAAGACAGCTCGTAGAAAACAGAAAACTCATAGAAGCGGTGAGACAAATGTAACAAAAGGACCTGATGCTAATGAATAATGAGTCCTTAGACCATCTAACATCAGATTTTAATGTATGAAGGACATTAGTAATATTTTAAGGTAGGTTAGGAAATGTGGGTCATATATTTGCACTGTAAGACATTTTTCTTTGCTTTGGGGGTTCATGTTTATGCCACTGGGTTGAGATACTACTGTAATCCAACAAACAAATCTACATTTTAAATTAAAATAAGCAGAAAAGTGCTTTGGCAATACGTTAAAGCATTGTTTTATGGGAATTTTACGGGAAGCAGGCCACGATTTTTACAATTGTCCTCACCCTGATGATGACTCTGAAGGTTTAGTGTCTGAAATATAGTAACTGCAAATTAAAAATGCTTGCATGTTTTAACAGCAAATGGAGCGTTTTAAAATTGTGGAACGGGAGACCAAAACTAAAGCGTATTCTAAAGAGGGACTCGTTCTCGCTCAGAAAATTGATCCTGCTCAGAAAGAGAAGGAAGAGGTTGGGCAGTGGCTAACGGTGAGAAAGGATAAAGATTTCACAGCATTCTTGACTCAACATAATAACATTCTGTTTAAAGTTCGATAATGTACTCATGTCACTTTTCTGCTCTTGTTCTGTATCTTGCTTTCCTCAGAACACGATAGACACTTTGAACATGCAGGTGGATCAGTTTGAGAGTGAGGTGGAGTCGCTGTCTGTCCAGACCAGGAAGAAAAAAGGAGATAAAGAGGTAAGTTACCGTTCACTGTACTCTCAGTATGTAATGGAAAGTTTAAAGAGTTAAGCTAGAGCGGTACAAGTCTAACCGAATTCAATGATTAGACAAACATTTTATTTTTTCTGCACCTTTCACAGAAGATATATATTGATATAAATATATTTAGACCACTTCACTATTAGGATGTGAAGAGACTTCCAACCAACATAACAAAAATGTTTTTTGGATGGTAATTTAAAGACCAAATATGTTATTACCCTTCTATGTTGTTTTGCTAATGCCCACATGCAGTGCACTTGTGCAGAAACATTGTTCGTTCTAATACCATCAGTGTCTCATTAGAGTTCTCTCTCTCACACTGTGACCTCAGAAGCAGGATCGGGTCGAGGATCTGAAGCGACTGATCGAGCGTCACAGGTTTCACATTCGCATGCTCGAGACCATCCTGCGAATGCTGGACAATGACTCCATACAGGTGGAAGGCATCCGCAAGATCAAAGATGATGTGGAATACTACCTTGATTCCTCTCAGGACCCTGACTTTGAAGAGAACGAGTTCCTCTACGATGACCTTGATTTGGAGGATTTGCGTACGTTTCTATTGATGTGTCTTTCAGTGGGGGGTCCATTGAGTGTTCTGTTCCCAATCTGAATTTTTTATCTTGTTTTCCCTTCCAGCCCAGCCTCTGGTGGCCACATCTCCACCAGGTCACACGGAAGATGACATTTTCCAGCACTCCAGCTCTACTCCGACCTCCACGACGTCGTCTTCTCCCATCCCTCCCTCTCCAGCTGTTTGCACTATGGTGAGCTGCTGTTCCTCTGTTATCTTAAACATTAGCTACAGTGATGGTAACATCTGGGCTGTGCTGTCGATAGTTGAACAGCTACATT
The DNA here is from genome assembly GCA_036877525.1 of Chromobotia macracanthus. Classification (NCBI taxonomy): domain Eukaryota; kingdom Metazoa; phylum Chordata; class Actinopteri; order Cypriniformes; family Botiidae; genus Chromobotia; species Chromobotia macracanthus. The sequence goes on from JAZGTH010000069.1 coordinate 1,643,475, forward strand.
ACATCCATTTCTGGTATATAATGTGAAAGTTGCTGAGTTTACCATCTTATACCACACATTTGTCTCATTAACATCTTGTTAACGGTTATGTTGTGATTATGAATGAGTTAATCTGACTGTGAACTAGTCTAATTTGATTTAGTAGGTGATTTTAGGCTTTAGAAGACAATTCACAGATTTTGTTTGGTTTTCTTTTGTTTTGTGGCATTTAGAATTCGGAAGATGAAAAGAAAAGAGGTCGTTCAACAGACAGTGAAATCAGTCAAGTGAGAAAAATTTCTGTTCATTCTGGATGTGTTAGTCTTTGTCCTTTTAGATGAACATTTGGTTTACAAATGCTGTCGTCCTCTTACAGTCACCTATCAAGAACGGAACTCCGTCTTCATCTCTGTCCTCTTCATCCTCTTCATCATCCTCATCATCCTCGGGAGGCTCTTCAAACTCTTTTATCTCCTTGGTAACTATCACAAGCAGTGGAAGCTCGACATCAGGGGGCGTGGCCTTCCAGAACTCTGGCAGCTACAGTTCAGCAACCCAACAACAGCACCAGCCCAAAAACACCTCCCAGTCCAACGCTAGCTCCACGTCCAACAACAGTATCTCACTTCCTACACCCACCTCAACTTACCTGCCCAGTACCAGCACACCCGGCCCTCTAACTGCCATCTCCCAGAGCCAGCCTCTGTTGGGGACGGGTCCCACCTCTGGTCTGGGTCTGGGGAAGAGTACAACAGCAACAAGCGGTGCGAGCCAAACCCCCAGCATGGGGCTCTCAGGGATGCAGGCGTCCTTGAGCAGCGTGACTGGGTTTTTGAGCAGCTCGACTCCAGCACCTTACGCGCAGGCGGCTGCCACAGGTGCCATGGGAGGTGGCCTGTTGGGTTCTCTAGCAACAAATGTTAGTAGTACCAGCACTTCAGTGGGGACTAATGGAAGTTTTGGCAACACAAACCTCTCAGGCTCGGGTTCTGGTGTTTTGGATCTCGGGTCCACACAGTCCACTGTGGAGCCTCTGGTGGTTTCCAGCTCTGCCATAGGAAGACTGACCTCAGGGATCAGTGTGGGAGCTATCGGAAGTAACACAGTGACCTCTGGGACAGGAAGCACACCAGCTATGGTAAATGCTGTGTTACCACGACCACCCAGCGGACCAAAACAAAATGGTGGTACAAGTGAGTTCAGAACATTTGTCTATTTAGAAAAAGCACAAAAATAATAAAATAACAAAATAAATTTGTTATTCTGTAATGTTAAATTTGGTGTCTTTTCAGGTTACAGTGCCGTGGTTGCAGACAGCACATCAAACACCCTCATCAACGACAGCCAATTACAAAACAGCCAATCCTCATCCTTAAACTCCTCAACAAATCAGCCGTAAGTGTTGGCTGTTTTTATTGTATACAAACCTGGACTGCTATAGCACTGCATGTGCCTTTATCTTTAAGAAATGTTATAATCGGGTTGAGTTAAATCTCAGTGACCCAAGTTGTTTTGTCACATGTCATTTGTTGCTCAGGCCACCATCGCAATTTAACAAATCCCTAAGCCTAATTTTCAAGACAGTAACCAACCAGCTGCAACACAGTAGAAACTGCATAGCAACGTGTTAATAATCATTCCAAACATTTTAGAAACCACATGTATTGGAAAGCACCACTCACAGTAAAGTTGTAGTTGAGGAACAATATAGTTGCACACAGCTATAAATAAACTGATTTGATTTAAAAATGATTGCTTTCCCTTTAAAAGTGCTACAGCCATTACAGTGCATCTAAATGCTGCTCTTCTTCCTGTCTGAACAGTAAGGACAGCGGGTTCAGTCTCCTGGGGTCACAGACACTGCTGCCCAGCTCGCCCTCTCCGTCATACAGTGAGAGTAAAACAGGTGCTGGAGTTCTGCTGAATGGCCCTCACTCATATACACAGACTGTGGACTCCATCAAGGTCAGAAACACAGATCACCTCATGCTCTTAACACAGTTCACTTTATTACATTACACTGCATCTAACTGATTTGTGTTTGTGTGCGCCCATTTGTCAGTGACTGGTTTTTATGAAGCATTCTCAGAGTGCATTCTGGGAAATCTCTGATTGTTAAACAAATCATAACATTGATGCTGTAATGAATGTTTAGCTTTTCACCCTGGATTAACTTTTTATTAAATGTGATATTTAACCCTGGGTAAAGCAACAATTCACACGTGGCACCCGCTCTAAATATTATTATGCTATGTTTACTTAAAAATGTTTACGTCTATATTTAACATTTTAACTATAGGAGTGTGTTCAAAACCATTATTTAGGTCAAGAATGGTAAAGATTCACTGCTCATTCACTCTTGAAATGTTGTGACAGTGACAGCACTAGCCTGTTGTATAAGTGTTGTATTGAATGTGTATTTTAAGCCTCTCTTCCTGTTTTGCCTCAGGAGTCTGCAAGCTCTTTGAAATCGATGGCAGAGAGGGTGGCCCAGGGCTCAGGGTTAGAGGGAGAGCTGTCTGCACTACATCTCAGCAGTGGTAAATATCACCACACGTTTCTCTTTTTCTCAAACAGTCATAATTCCATTATTATTAACAACTATCACTAATAATACAACTATTACTATTAACAATTCCCTCTGCTAATTTGATGTCAGGTGGCCAGCCATGGCAGAGTGCCATTTACACACAAACTTGTGTCTACAATGTTTTAAAAATATCAGTCCATAATTATATCCGTTTGGCTGAATAACGGTGTTAATTAAGTGTTAATTTTGCCTGTTATCAGATCCAAGGTCTACTGACCACCCATGAAAGTCCTGTGTCTGACTTGTGGTGTTTAAGGTTTTTGAGTCATAACTAGCTGGAAAAGACCACTTTTGATTGGATTACCTGTTACCAACTGTAGGCAGGGTAATCTCTCTATTGTCCATGATGTTAGATGTTACCTCACATGAACTCAGACCTGAAGTTATACTGCTTTCGCTTCAGATATATTCCCCAGTTCCACGGTTCCTTCAGGGACTCCTGCTGCTCCTCAGCTCACTCTGTCAGAGGTGAACATTCCCCCATCATTGGGTGTATGTCCTCTGGGCCCCGTCCCTCTTTCCAAAGAGCAGCTGTACCAGCAGGCCATGCAGGAGTCTGCCTGGACACACATGCCTCGACCGTCTGATTCTGAGAGAATCAGGTACACACAAACACACATACAGTTCCTTAGTGCTCACTGATTCTGACAGGTGGCTACACACATGCCTTGAAGTTTGGGAAGTTTTTGGAATAATCTCCTGGATGTTGTAATTATTTTATGTCAGCGAATAATTTTCACAATATGTCAGGTAACCTTTAGGAGGTTTTAGATACTGCAAAATAAAAATATAATTTCTGTTATTTGGTGTTTTGTGTGCAAATTAACTTTATTTGGTAAAATGCCATGAATAATTAGTTACTGTAATTATTATTCCCTAATTATTGCTGAAGAAAGTTTTGATTTTATCAGGTGTGTTAAACAATAATTGTGGTGTTGTAATGGAATGTTACAACATGAATAGGTACGTTGAAATAATCTAATTAAATTATTAAAGGAAATGGGTACATCTAATTATATTATATATTAGTGATTTATTTTACATTGGTCACCCATATTTGAAACATGTTTCTTTTTGTATTTAACTTTGCAGCCACGCTTGATTGTGTTATCATGCAGTAATAGTCACTTTTAATGCACGTCTGCACACAGGCAGTACCTGATGAGGAACCCCTGCCCGACACTGCCTTTCCATCAGCAGGTGCCACCTCCTCTCTCTGACACTGTGGAGTTCTACCAGAGACTGTCTACTGAGACCCTCTTCTTCATCTTTTACTATTTAGAGGTGCGGTTCTGTCTGTTCAGCACTTACACAGCTGATTGACCAATTCACTTCCTTATTTGACTCCTCAGTAATTACAGACAGGTTGTTTTGTTCTTCAGTAAGCATTTATGGTTTCATTTGATTAATTGATTGGTAGTTTTTTGATGTCCACAGAGCATTTCAGGATAACGGTCAGATTACAGCCCGCTGTTATTGATGTATCCCTGGTAAATGACTAAGTATTCCTTTATTCAAAGGGGACAAAGGCCCAGTATTTGGCAGCCAAGGCCTTGAAAAAGCAGTCCTGGAGGTTCCACACAAAGTACATGATGTGGTTCCAGAGGCACGAGGAACCCAAGACCATCACTGATGAGTTTGAGCAAGTATGTCACACTTTGTCATATGAACAGCAGATTTGGAAACTGATTTTTGTTTGTTTTGCTGACTAATAAATCCTATACTAAAAAATTGATATATTCAGTTAATGAAAGTGTCTGATAATGGCGGACATCAATATAAAGTAAGTTTTACTGGACAGGTTACATGGTAATACTTCTGCCTTTCATATGAATCATTTCTGTCTTTCTACAGGGGACGTATATTTACTTTGACTATGAGAAATGGGGCCAGAGGAAGAAGGAAGGATTTACATTTGAGTATAGATACCTTGAGGACCGAGACCTTCAGTGACAAACAGACAAATGGCAAGAACGAAGTTCTACTGTCGACATTCTGCACTGAATCAACACACACATACACACACTCTTTCAGTCACTAAGGTGGAGATTCAGATGCATCTGGAGCTCCTCCCACTCTTTTGCAATCATCCCTGACACGCCACTCCCATTGTGACTCCGCCGTCTCATTCCATCTGACTTAACAGCGTTAAATCCTGACTTCTTACACCCCCCTTAGATCTTGCAAGTTTATGGTAATTAATAAAAAAAACTTAATTAATATGGACCTGCAAAGCCTTCACCCAATTAACAGAAAGATTACAGCAAAAAGCATAAATAGGTCTGCATAATTTATTTAGGCACGGCTATTGTATAGTGCAGAACCAAATGAAACCGTTTTTGAGCTAACGTTGTTACCGTTAAAGTGAACAAGAAATTGTAACTCTTTGGCATAATTGTTTGTGCATAATTCTATCCAGAAAACAGTGACAGCTAAAAGCTGCTGTTGTTAGTTTGTTAGACCCTCGCATTTTAGCTCTGACTAAAGCACAGGTCTAAATTCATGCAGGTGAGTTTTGAAGTACATGCTGACAGGATACAGGTTATAACATTTTGTTTCACAACGCAAAATTTTCAAAATTTTATGCACAGTGTTTTGTTTTCTATTTTTCTTTTTGCTGTACAAATGTGCAATCACAGATAATTTAACACAGATAATGCTGTTGAGTGGGACGCAGTCAGTCGTAAATTTCTTTAAAATTGATCAAGAATGGGGCATTAAATACCCAGCTTTCAAAATGCCTGCACACAACACCGGTTTTTATTATAATGTTTATCTTTCCTGATGAGCGTGTGGAAGAGAACAGAAATGTGAATTATATATTTTTTTCCTAACTGGGAAAGTGTTGTACAGAATGTTTTTCTTTTTCTGTTGCTCTTCCCAGATTTTGCTCAAGTGGCGAGAAATTACTCTTGAAAAGTAAATAAAACACTGCACAGGTCTGTAAAATATGAATAAAAGAATTACGTTTCAAACAAATGGACACCTGGGTTTTTGTCATCACAGAGAATCTGAATTACTTTGAAACCGACTGAGTGTGAGAGACTGAGTGTGTGTGAGAGACTGAGTGTGTGTGAGAGACTGAGTGTGTGTGAGAGACTGAGTGTGTGTGTGAGACTGAGTGTGTGTGTGAGACTGAGTGTGTGTGTGAGACTGAGTGTGTGTGTGAGAGTGAGTGAGTGAGTGTGTGAGTGAGTGTGTGAGTGAGTGTGTGAGTGAGTGTGTGAGTGAGTGAGTGAGTGAGTGAGTGAGTGAGTGAGTGAGTGTGTGAGTGAGTGTGTGAGTGAGTGTGTGAGTGAGTGTGTGAGTGAGTGTGTGTGAGTGTGAGTGAGTGTGTGTAGTGTGTGTGTGTGGTGAGTGTGTGTGGTAGTGTGTGTGTGTGTGTGTGAGTGAGTGTGTGAGTGTGTGTGTGAGTGTGTAGTGTGTGAGTGTGTTGAGTGTGTGTGTGTGAGAGTGTGTGTGAGAGTTTGTGTTGTGAGTGGTGTGTGGGATTGTGAGGGTGTGTGAGTGTGTGTGGTGTGGTGTGGTGTTGTGTTATGTGGTGTTGTGGTGTGAGTGAGTGAGTGAGTGTGAGTGATGTGTGTGTGTGTGTGTGAGTGAGTGAGTGTGTGTGAGTGAGTGATGTGAGTGAGTGAGTGAGTGAGTGAGTGTGTGTGGTGAGTGAGTGTGTGAGTGAGTGTGTGTGAGTGTGTGTGAGTGAGTGTGTGAGTGTGTGTGTGTGTGGTGTGTGTGAGTGAGTGTGGTGTGAGTGAGTGAGTGAGTGAGTGTGTGTGTGTGTGTGTGTGTGTGTGTGTGTGTGAGTGAGTGTGTGTGTGTGTGAGTGTGTGTGTGTGTGTGTGAGTGTGTGTGTGAGTAGTGAGTGTGTGTGTGAGTGTGTGAGTGTGTGAGTGTGTGTGTGAGTGTGTGAGTGTGTGAGTGTGTGAGTGAGAAGTGCTTGTGCTCCAGATCCTCCTGAAC
>JAZGTH010000069.1:1655000-1700000 GCA_036877525.1 Chromobotia macracanthus
GAGAGAGACATTATAGTGTTTGCTTGTCGTGTTCCACATTGACGAATGAATCCAGACTTGTTCATGTCTGTTCAGTGGGCTCAACCATGCTGTCCTGCCAGAACCGGGCCCAAGCCCCCCTTGGTTTTATTCTGTTGGGTTGAGCTAAACCCAGAGCAGAGACACTCCCGCAAGAGGGTCCAGCATACATAGACCCTCTGATCGACAGACCCTCCATTTCCTCTCTTCTCCTGAACGCTACTTCCTTTCTGACTTGACTCGTGTCGTCAAACCAGAAACTATTACACCTGCTGCTTGTTAAACTTTGTGAGTGCCCTAACTCTTCCAAAGCCTTCGTAATGAGCCTTTGTCCTGTAGTGTCGCCTTTAGAGAAAAGGTCAGCTCTTCCTTATTTTGAAGTTCTGAGGTTTGGTTTGTAAACTCTTAAAGTGGTTCATTGTTTCATTCCACCCTTATTATCTCTAGCCTCAATAACTTCCTTCTGAAACCTAAAAAATGAAGTACTTAGTATTTTTCGGTGTGACTTTATCGAGAACTGACACTGTTAGCTTGATTATTTTGCGGGCTGCACAACAGAACCTCATGACTTTGGCGCTTAAAAGGTGTTTTTGTTAGACTTTCGGTCGTTCGTATTGTCATCAAAGCCTGAAGCGCTGACCAACAGAGATTTGTTTACAAGACAACATCAGTTCTTGGAACTTCCGATGATAATTGTTTACAAGTCATAAGGAATAACTAAGTGGTAGAAAGTGGTAATAACTAAGTGGTAGTTTCCATGAGGTTAATGTACTATTTCTTTTAATTGACTTGTTTAGTGAGTCGTTGTGTAAAACAACTGAAGTGCCAACCAGACTAATGAACATTTGTAAAGAGAGTCGACATTGATAAACAGTTTACACTCGAGCAGAAATGTTTACATGTTCCCACTTAAATGAACTCGGATTGAGTCTTGAATGAATCAGTGCCATAAATCAGTTCAGTTCTACAGATTTAATCAGCTTTCAAAGGAAGTTGTACACGTGACACTTGACACTTTGTAAAGTTTACATCGTTAACATTTTGTTTACAAGAAGAATTGCTCTAAACAAGTCACTTGTTTTTCTTTTTGCATTTAAATCACTTCCATATTTTTATAGCTGTTCTTTATGGAATTGAGAAGAGTGTAATCCAAATATTTAGTTTTGTGCCAAATCAAAGTTTTAAACATTTTTAATGATCATCGTACCCTTTCAGTTTAAGCAAGCATAAAATGTATAGAACTTCTATAGATTTACCTCATTGTTAATAATTTACACAGAAATGTTTACGCCCTAACTAAGAGCCTCACGTTTTTCTTTAATATTGAGGAATTAGCATACTAGTGTATGCATGTGTGAAAGAGAGATGAACATGTCTACATATATATTGCCACACTGACCTGTAACTTTTGATAGACTTTGACTTAGTACATCAGCTTTTGTAGGCCTAAGCAGTCTTTTGTACAAAGGCTTCGCATTTTTCATCTTTGATAATAAAAAACGGCCCTTGCATCAAGATGGCACCTGCTGGCCTCCTGGTTTTCTTCCTCTTTGGCCCTGTGGTCTCCACGGTGACTGTGACCTCTGTAAGTGAGGGGCCAGTGCTGCTGCTTCTGCGTGGGCGTGACCGCAAAGGCCCTCCCCCTCCGCCCGAGGTGCGGGGCAAGGAAGCTGCCGCCATGGCAGCAGAACCAGAGGCCGCCGAGATCCCTCCGAAACCCCTCCCACAGATTATGCTACCCCGCAATGTGACAGCCGATGCCCTAAAACCCCCCTTGGGTGCTGCCCAGGTGGCCCCACCTCCTCGCCGACTGGTGGATGTGGATGTTTGTCAGGGCTACTACGATGTGATGGGGCAGTACGACAACACCTTCAACTGCACCAAGGGCACTTACATTTACTGCTGTGGCACGTGCCATTACCGCTTCTGTTGTGAACACCAGCGCAATCGCCTAGATCAAGATTCCTGCTCCAACTACCGCTCCCCTGACTGGGCCATCACAGCCACACCCATCACCCAGCCCCCGGTCCGGAACGACCCCGATTTTGACCATCTGCAGCAACAGAGCAACAACACGGCTTACGTCATCGGGGGAGTCATCTCATTTACGATTGCTGTGGCCATTGGGGTTAAAGTGACCTTCCATAAACTGACTCGAAGACCGAGAAACAGAGACATCAACATGCCCAGGTGAGTTCAAAGGTCTTGAGGAAAGTGGAAGGAGATGATGATGCTGAATTTTATCTGCCCTCTGCACCTGTGGCTGCAGTTTTAAAGATCCCCAGTTTTTAATGTTGTTTAAATGTTTGTCTGGTGTTCTTTAAATGCTTTAAAACAAACCATGTGCAAATTCATCAGTCAACACCATTGTTAATATTTTTCTTCTTAAAACTGCAGTCTACCAAAAGACAGTCTGAACAATGCGTTTTGTTTGTTTTTGTATGTTACAAATGTAACCAATCCAAGATGAATTAACCAAACAAAGATGACTTTTACGTGATAAAATCAATTACAGAGTTCTTTAAAGATTGTTAGCAGTTTGTTTTCACTCACTCTCTGCAGAGCGCTGGTGGACATTCTGCGTCACCAGTCCAGTCCTGTCCAACCAGGAGAGAGAAACAAGACCACGATCCTCACAACCGCCACATCCAGCGAGGGCACACTGGGATGGCCCTCCAAAAGCTTCTACACTCCCGTCCTTCAGAAGAAAGATAACCGGAGTGAGTCTCTCACTCACACTCCACACACAGTAACAGAGCTAAAACATACAAAGTTTGTATGATAATGACAAAATAAAAAGGAGTCAGAGATGTAGAAGACTATAGCAGAACCAGAACAAGCTGCAGGAAATGAGCAGATGTAAGGATTAAAGAGCTTGCCAATATAAGACTGAAGAACAATTGTGGAATTGTAGAGCCAGCAGTACATAAAATCTGGAGGCAGGAATTAGTCGACAAATTGACAGGCTGGAGTGTATGAGGTAATGTAGAACAGACAATTCGTCAGAAATGAGTCGAAGACACGTCATCAGTGTAACCAGACGTCCCCAGAGATCACACGAGCTGATAAACTAGAAACCTTAAATAAAATTTACATTACTTTGGATAAAACTGAATTCAACAATAAATGTAAAATCAGATGCAAGTACAGAAAGAGGTAAAAAACATGTATTACCTTCAGAGCTAAAAGTCACATGCTGGAAATGACAGGAAAACATTTAAGACCGAGATACTCAAAACACGTGCATACGAGGGAAATTTAGTAAATGAGGTTAAACTAAAATAAAATGACCTAGTAAATGTTTGCTATTATTATGAATATTTTTACTATGAATGTGAGTATGCTAGACTTTCTATGTATAACTGTGTTAAGTTGTCTGTCGCACTTATGGAACAGTTTAAGTATCAGTCTGTTTTGTGTTGAAAATGTCGGCATTTGTTAACATCACAAACTGTTATTGCTAAACACAAGTTGTTCAGTTTGAATATGCTGCATCAATGAGTGATTACAGCATTTACATATTATTATTTAAAAAAACATGACTTAATGAACTGCATGACCTTTTGTGGATTAATCGGATTACTCTATCAATTAAACTTTGATTTAATTAAATGTTATGATTTATTTATGATTGTAAGACTTGGTCTAAAAACACATTTGGATCGTGAGGGCAGGTCACTGAAAACTTTGAGTGTCTCTGATCTAAGATATTACAAATGCACAGAGGTGTAGCATGTATTTTATGAACTGGTAGTCGGTCAGTGTTTACTCTGCTCTCTTCCAGCTGGGAAACACAATTTTGTCCAGTCTGGGTCCAGTCCAAAACACACAGCCACTATCGGTAAGCTGAGGTGCTCTGTGTGTGAGCAGCAGTGAGCAGGAGGCACTCGCTGTGTGTCCCAGATCTGTGTGTGTCCGTCTGCCTCTGCCTGCGCTTTAGCTTGGTCTCGCTGGATTGAGTGTCCCAGCTAACAAATTTAGGTTGTTAGAATGTTTCCTACTTAACTTTTTATATTAAGTAACAAAACATTACAAACTCTTTTTGAATGTTGTAGGAACATTTAGTTAAAAGAACATTATTCAATCTTTTTAAGTTTATAATATTTTCAAAACATTCCACTAACACATTAAGAACAGAATTTTTGATATATGTGATAGATATTGTTTCTACAAATTCTACAAATGTTACTGCAGGAACATTTTTGATAATCTTGAGATAACTTTTAGAGAATGTTAGGAAACGTTTTGAGAATGTTCCCTGTTAGCTGGGGCGTGTGCTCATTCCCTTCCACTGTTGCCACTCTGATCTGTGTTCTTGCTGTGTGTCCGTCATCCAGTGCTGTTTGCAGTGGCCACTAAAGCTTCAGCACATGTGAGGCATGAGTACTGAGAAAATGCCAAAATCATGAAGAAAAATATACATGTTTCCTTCATGTTTATGTATAGTATATTTATATATAGTTGTTGTGTTTATATGATTACTAATATTTGGCTCATAGAAGATAAACATTTGTTACAGAGCAATTTTTCTGAACCTATTTATTCTGATGTACTATTGCAATGTGACACATTAATCATAAGATTAAATATAGACCTTTTAAATTCTAAATGTAGAATCTGAAACATCTGTTTGAAACAGTCAATCTGAGGGCGTACACTCTTAAAGGTGCTTCACAATGCCACATGAAAACATTTTTGGTTGTATAGCTCCGTCAAGAACCTTTAACATTAGTAGAATGTTTTTGTTTCACAAAAGATTATTTGAAGTGGATAGTCTAGAGGTTCTCTAGACTGTATAACGTTAAGAAATTATTCTTTTAAGAACCTTTGACTGAATGGTTTATTGGAGAACCAAAAATGTTTCTTCTGTGGCATCGCTGTGAAGAACCCTTTAAGCGCTATAATTTTTAAGAGTGTAGACTTAATATCTGTTTTATTTATGGGCCGTCTTTTGGATAATTAACAGTGATCTTATGATATGATACAACCTTCAGCTTCCACTTAATAAGTCACATACTGTGTGTCATGATGAATCAGGGGTTGGTAATTGAAAAACTGGACTGCTAACCCAAGGTTCAGATCTGGAGAGGGATGAATGGAGAGTTGCTGAGTTCCCCTGTTAATGCTGTTCTCCTGCCTACATGTAATCTGCAGTTCTTAACCTAAGCTTGCTCCAGATGGATGGTCCCTGTAGTGAGTTTAGCTAATTGCTTGGAAGAAAAGTGTCTGCTGATGAACAGTTTTCTGAATGAATAAGGATATTATCAGAACATATCTTTTTACCACATTTATCCTGCCTCATATAAGGCAACATTTTCAAAATTACTGAGAGGCATAAACTATTTTGCGCTCCTTTTGCACACAGTACCAGAAGATGTAGCAGACATCTAAACATATTAATAAAGGTAATTCTCAGATGCTCAGCTCAGATATATAGTTCTTAAGGTTCTTCACAGTGATGCCCTAGAAACATTTTGGTTCCCCAAAGAACCATTCAGTCAGAGTTTCTTAAAGAACCATTTCCTTCTTAACTTTTGGTAGTCTAAAGGCCCCTTTTCTACTACAAATAATCTTTTGTGAAACAGAAAGGTTCTACAGATGTTCAAGGTTCTATGTGGAACCATACAGCCAAAAAGGTTCTTCTATTGCATTGTGAACCCCTTTTATTTTTAAGAGTGTAAATCTGTCATGTTCCTTCTTCTCTTTTAGAGCGAGTTCCACGCATGAATAACACCCAGCTGGCCTCCACAGGAACGTTGGTCTCCAGCAAGCACAATCCCTCCCTCTCTCACTCCTTCCACAACCTCGCTCAGCTACCTCCATCATACGAGACCATCATGAAACCAGAGCTCAGTCACTACAGCTCGCTCAAGAGACTGGGTGAGTGCTGAAAACAGAGAGGAGTGTGTGATTCCAGAGCTGTTACTGTAGAGGGTCTGTTTGCATGTGCGTGTGTGTTTGTGTGTGCTACTGAGTGAATGTTGCATGACCCAAAACGTTGCAGTTTATATTTAGTCATGTTTGATCACTGATTATGTTGGGAAGGGTCTCATTTCCCATTTCAAAATTTGGGAGTACATCAAGAATTAAATAGACTGAGAATATTCTTAATATAAGGGATAAATTAATCCCAAATTTTTCTAAATTACAGAGAAAAACCTGGATGAATATTCTGGATATTACAACTCGAAGAGAAGGTCTAACAATGCTCCGCCCAGCTTCCACTCCTCACAACACCACCTGCCCTGGGGAGGTGACTTCACACCGGGTGCCCGCGGTACCCTCCCTCTAAACACATCCCGCACCCGAATCCACGTGCCAAGTTCTCCTTCCACCCCCAACCCTTACCCTCTTCCCCAGTCACAGTACAACCCCACCTTCGACTTGATGAGTAAGCCGCCCCGTAGGGTGAGGTCTCAAGACCAGCTTCTGCCGCTGGGGGAGGGAAACACTCTCTCACGCCTCTCCAAGAACCAGCAGTATCAGTATTACAAACACATGGCCACCAGCAAGAGCTCCAACACACAGGCTTTTCGCAAGCCTCACGAACGCCTCCTGGTGTCACCGGACCACCTGGAGGAGAGAATTATGGGTAGCGGGATGGTAACCTCCATGTCAAGTCTCACCCATCACCAGAAAGCGCATTCCCAGCAGAATGTGTGCGTGACGCCCTCACTCGAACGCCATCACATGATCAAAATGAATTCACACCCCACCTCTGGACGCGAACAAGACCACACGGCCGCCACCATGTCGTCTGGTCACGGGGGTGGGGCTTTGAGTTGGGGGGAGGGTCACGGTTCCGGGGGAGGTCCCGGAGCAACGGGCCACAGCACACGACGGATGGCCTTCGCCTCGAAACGCCAGAACACCATCGAACAGCTACACTTCCTCCCTGGAGGAGGGGCCAAGGGGGTAGGGGGAGGTGGTCAGGGGCTAAGAACAGGGAGCAAGAATGAAGTGACTGTGTGAGAAATGAAAGAGGAAGAATGATGGACAGATAAGGTGTGATTGCAAAAGCTGAAAGGGAGGGAAGACAGTGGAGTATAAATAAAGCTTTTGAGTGGAGGAAGACGTGAAGAACGAAAATGAGGAATGGAAACAAGATTTTGAGATGAGGAGGTGCAGGCAATGAGGCCTGTCTCTAAATTGCCAAATTCTCAATAAATACAAATGTGAAGTGGGGGTCAAGATCCTCTGAATGTTTTGACAGCACCATTCAAAAACGTTCTGATAACATACAAGCATAAAACAAAAGAAATAAGTTAATTATTAGAATAGGGAAAGCTTTTTCTAGTTAGATAATTTCAACGCTGTCAATTGGCTTCAAGTTCAATAAGCTTTTCTTCTCTCAGACTTCACTGAAAGTTTAAAGATTTCTGGTTTGTGATTCTACAGAATGACATCACACACAGAGTCATTCAAATGGAGATGTGTCTCAGTTATATAAGAGAACAATGAGAAATGCTGGATGAAACTGAGAAGGTTTATCTGAAGGAGACTCAGACTGGACCATTCTCAGAGCAGATGACTTGAGAATGGAAAGTGACTTGAGGATGCGTTGTGCACAGTGAGGAGTTTGTCATCCAGTGACATCTTTAACAGAACTACTGGTGATCCATTGCACAGCAAAAAGCAGGAAAATGAGAGACGTGAAACTGGCACTCGTTTTGTGATCTGACTCTTTAATCTGCACTGTTAATATACATGCAAATGTCATCAGCCATATTAGAAGCTTATTCATGTGAAATAAAAAAACATTTTCACTGGGCAATGAGAGTTCATATATTAAACTAATGATGAGAGATTTATAGCCTCTTATACTGAGACTGTAAATGTTTTTGTTTTGCATTGTGGATAAAGTTTTGGCTGCTTTATATCTTTGAAAGGCTGTCAAATTATATATGGGGAAAATCAGGTTATGTTAAAGGCACTAAAAATTGCAACCAGAGAAAACTAAAGCTATCTGTAATTTGAAAACTGATTTTACTAAGTAATCTCAGCCTTTATATTTAAAACTGATAGTTCAAATCTTATAGAAGTCCCGCCTCTTTCTAGCATGTTTGACCAATCAAAGGACAGCTTAGTGTGACAGCGTCAAACATTCAGGAGTTGTTATGGTTGTTCTGTTATTTACAAGCATTTAGAAGCAGAGGTTTAAATATGGGCCTGCAGTAAATAAGACAACAATCTTCAAACGTTCACATTTGCAACAAGCTGTTCGCTGTGTAAGGTTGGTTATACAATGGACAATTTAATCCAAGGGCTATTCTGAAACAAACTTGTGTGTCTGTGCTTCCTTGTTCTGATGGCTTTTTATCTTTTTCCCGTGTTGATACGGGGGACTCAGCTGTGCAGAACATAAAGGCTACATGCCAATGTGTGTATAAAACAGAGAATTCTGTAAAGCTTCAATTTAACACTACGATGCATTATTATCTAACTGATGAGTTAGGATTTAGAAGTAAAAGGTGTCTTGTTTTACTATATTATATTATACAAAAATGTATTTTTTGTTAGCAGTTTTGGTGTTTTTTCCCGCTGTCTACACATCAGATGGACAGCCTTGTACTGGAATGTGTGAGAATGACTTGGCTGAAGATGATTACCGGGTCAGTTCTTTAGTACTTCAGATCACTCTGCAATGTTGAAACTTTTATCAACTTTAACGGAAGTTAAATGCATTGAAAAAGATGAAAAATCCTGAATGTTCAAACATGTACACATGCCAATTTATCTGCATATATACAGTATATATATCTATATATTGTCATCATTATTATTAACATTCTTGATTACTATTATTACCATTTAATTTACATTTTTTGCTCTGTGCTTTTTAGGAATTGCTTTTAATTTTGGTTTATCTTTCATTTGACTTTCTTGTGAATTCTTTCCCTTGTCGACAAAAAAACAGATGCAGTCATAGAGAAAAGACAAAACGCATGATGATGTCAAAGCCAGTGTTGATGATGTCATATTGCTGACTTCTGATGTCAAGGCGTGTATGTGTCTGATTTGTGCATCTGTTTTTGTGTGCTTGTATTTCAGTGTCTGTTTCTAAATGCTTTAGCTCACTTTTTATCTGACCTTGGATTTATTCAAGTCATAGAATGTGCACTTCAGAAAACCAGAGGGATAGTTAACCCCAAATATTGTTTTATTTTTTAAAGTTAGTGTCTCTCTGAATGCAAAAAAGAAACAAATAAAATCATTTTTCATTGCTGCATTCACCAAAGTTATGGGAATAGAGCTGAGTGGGGACGTCAAAGTATTTTTTATTTGAAGTCATCTTGAGAAGACGTGTTTCTTGCCATGCAGTACACAAACCTTGTTGTAAATGTGTATTTTCATTTTGAAATGAACTACTTACAGCAGACAGCTTATTATTTCTAAACATCCTTGCGACTAGGACAGAAATGTACTGAAATGTGTTAACATTACACAGCTCTTACTTTACACAAACACTTTTTGGAAACATGTTGACTGAGGAAGAGAGAGAGAGAGATGCCATGTCATGATGTATGCTGATGTTAAGAGCTGTTTCCCTGTATTTGCATTACATTGCTCAGGTCTGTTTCATTTCTGGTTCGGTTGAAACACTTAAATAACATTAAATAACGTTATTTCTCAAATCTCCTGCGATGCATCTGTGATTCTGTTTGTTGCACCAGAGGACTGACGTCCAGCTCTTCTCGTGTTTTAATGCGACCTTCACGGCGGGCGAGGGTCGCTGCGGGACGCCGGCGAGGCTTCACCGGCTCTCGCCATTTTGAGGGGCAGGGTGGGCGAGGACCTTCTGTTCGGGTAGGGCTGATAAAATGGCTTCAGCTTCACCTGCATGCAGTCTGAATGCAGGCCGTGTCTCAAATCATCGTCTTCGGCTGTTCCGGCGGCTTTATTTACGTTGTTTTTGCGTCTCGTGCGCTTTCTACGTCATAACGCGGCGAAGCGCGCGCGTTTGTTTTGTTTTGTTTGCGCACGAACAGCCCCGTGAATCCGTTCCGTGTAAATTTAACACACACACACACACACACACACACACACACACACACACACACACACCGGTGACCGAGCACGACGGCCGGTCCGCCGCCCCGTTTTTTTAACCGCTGAGCTCAAACATGCCGGACGCTTTACCGCGCAGCACCACCCGGAAGTTGTGCGACTGGCCGGAAACGACCACTGCGAGGCGAACAGAAGGACCCGAGGGGAGACGGGGGCGCTGAAATTGACACGGGGCGGAAAATCTTCGGCCGACGGGAAAAAACGAACCAAACGGGAATCGAAAGTCGTGAGCGAAATCCCACGACGGCATCGACACGGTGAGACGCCGAGCGTTCGCGGGCTCGGCCGCCGGAAATCGGGGGTTTGTTCCACGGCGATGGAGAGGCCTGCGAGAGTGTTTTTCCACGGGATGAGGAAAAACGACCCGCTAACCTGAAATCGGAAACCGCCTTTGTGCACGTCTGCTCGCACGGAGCTTTTCCCCGGCGGCGGCTCTCCTCACGCCCGCTCCCGCACGGACTTTCTCCGCTCACCGCAGGTTTGAAATTATTTAGCTAGCTCACGGGCTAACGCGGTGAGGTGGGCTGACGGTCCGAGTCCCGCTGACGGGCGGACGGGCTGTCTGCTCCCGCGGGCACGCCGTGTGGTTGGCCGCTGCGCAGCACGTATCGCGCAGGCTGTACGATACATCCGGCTGATTGTTGCCGTAAGTTTTTGTGTTATTTCCAAACTTTTCGGTGCGCCGTAGAGGATGTGAGGAACCGGGGAACCGGGCTCTCCCCTCTCCCTCATCCCTGCACCGTCAACAAAACAACCGTCGGCGCATTTCCTCCAGGCTGCAGAAGACTTGGTGAGTTCTTGAGGTTTTTAACAGTGAATGTGTTCATTGTCTGGGTGTTTGTGGAGACTTCTGAAGGTCTGCACGGTTTTGTGCACAACTGCGTCCTGAGTTTCTTTGTTGAGAAGTCGTGCATGTCCGGCTCCTCACAAGCTTTGTGTTGAGTGATTTGTGGAGTAGTGGAAACTGATGGATGGTATAACGGGCTGAGACTTTCTGATGCAGTGCATGAAGGTTTGCAGTGGTTTACCTGCTGGAGCTCAGTGGTTTGCTTTTGTTTATTTTGAGTGAAGCTGGATGAAGAAATGACTTTTTTTTTGCATGAAGATCATATATTATTTTTGCTTGTTTCTTAATAAAGGTGTGCTGTGTATGTTAAACTCGCATACTGCTGAGGTGCATAAAGCTTCTTTTACCTGAATGTGTTGTTATTGATTTGCTTGATGTATTTATTGATTTATTTGCAAATGTGGCATTTGTGGTATATACATTCATTTGTGGTATATACATTCATTTGTGGTATATACATTCATTTGTGGTATATACATTCATTTGTGGTATATACATTCATTTGTGGTGTACATGAAACTGTGTTCTGCATGGGAGACATGCAGGTCATCTTTGCCCTAGCTAGAGTTAATATCCTCAGACTAATTATAGACCTCAGAAGTGAAGGATTTATGGCTCGGGTAATTTGCCAGTACTGCTGTACTGTATTTAAAGTCAGCATTGCTCCTTCCTGCTATTCTTATTATTTCTGTGTCAGATTTTTTTTTATTAATTGTTTGTTTTTGTCAAAATGATTTTTTGCTGCTTCTGATTATGGTGTATGTTATACATGGATAATGCGGCGTTGTATAGTGGTTCGTTGTACCGGAATTTGCTTTTATTGATTTTGCCCTGCTTTGTTTAGTTATTTATTTAACATGCTATTGCAAAACAATGAGTTAATGACAGTTAATGCATCAATATTTTATTACTTGGTTCTTTAGTCAGTTATGGGATGTATATACAAAAAATGCAAAGTTGCTTGGAATATTTTTTGTGCATGTGTGTCGTAAACCTTGTTTATTTAGCAACAAGAAGGCACAGGCCTCGTACTAATGTAAAATAAAACAGTTAAAATAATTAGAAGTCAAGGATTGATTTGAGTTCTGCTTCAGACTTATGTTTGCTTCTTCTTCTGTAATAGACACAGAAAAATCATAAGATTATCTATGTCAGCATTATTTAAACTTCATGTCAGATTTCCTCCTCCTAAGTTCTGCTACAACTGTTTTTACTGTTTGTAAGATTCTGCGAGTACATTTCAGTATTTAATGTCATTTCTGCATTTTTCCTTATTACTATTATAACTGTTACAATAGCGTTTTTGTTGTTGGTTTATTTTCACATTACAGTATTCAATGTCAACATTCCTGTTTGTTATTTGTTTGTGTGCGTCAGCTTCTTAAAGCTGTTGTTGGTAAAATATCTGTTATAAATGTTTTTTGTTATTTCTTTGTCAGTCTTCTTTATCCTGGTCCTTTGCATTATTTTGCATATAGAAAAATATTATTTGTCTTAAGGGTTACTCTGGAAAGTTATGCAAATTCTTTGCAAAGTATTTGCATGTAGTAGTCATTGCTTCTCAGATTTGATTGTAGAGTGTTTTTTTGGGTTTTGACATGCTTTGATTCAGAAGATAATGATATTTTTCACTTCTTTTCTTTTTCAGTCAGGACTGACAAGGTGTTGTTGACACAGGAGGAGGAAGAACTACTTGGTCGTAACACTGTGCTGTGTTTGTGGCCTTCCAGCTGAGGTGGATACACCCTGTGGACAATCTGACCTTTCACCTTTTCACTCCAGTTCAGATTGTTGAAGAAAGTTTCTCATTAGATGAACACAAGGACGTCACATACTGGGACCATTTCAATCAGAGTTTTTTTTTTTTGAATACGTGAAAGACATTCCTTTATTCACTTTTAAACTGCTTTTAACACTAAATGATTTGCTTTTTAAGTATAAACATTTTGTGAAGCAGATTTCACATGGTATTAATACACATGTTTTTACTGTTTTAACTGTAGATGTTCTCATTTTGAAAGACTAACGCAGATTTGTTTATTGCATGATATTGTGAATCATCTTTTGCTTTTTTGTTACTTATTTATAGTTCATTATTTAATCCAAGACTTCCAGAGTTTTAACACATGTAGTGGCCCACTGTCATAGCCAAAACCCTGTTTTTCTGGGATGAAAAGTAACAACATCAGATAAATAACTTCTATACAAGCATTTCTGTTAAACACCTGAGCTGTTATACGTTTCTCTGCACAGCTATTAGTTTAGGTAAAGATAACATTGTTCTCTTTGCTGCAGTAACAAAGGAACAAGGAAGAAAATCCTACAAACGTCCCTCAACAGTGTGAGGGAGATGTTCCAGTTTGGAAAGTACCCTATGGACATTTTAGAAATGCTCAGTGGACACCAAGCTCACCAGTTCAAAGGGCTGGGGCTGGAAAGACAGCTGCAGCACCAACAGCAGGTCCAGCTTCAGCACCAGCAGCAGCTTCAACATCAACAGCAACAACAGAGTGAGGCCTCCGGGAGCCTGCTGTCTGGGCTTGGTCTTGGTTCCCTTCAGGGATCTAGAAGTAATGCATTTGCTGACTCTTCGTCCCTGTTTGCCAAAATGAGTGCACCCCCTCCACCTCTTCCACAACAAACACAGTCTTCATCTTCACAAAGCACACGCAAATCCAGCAAGATGAGCAGCAGCAGCAGTGGGAGTGGCAGTTCAGCCTCTGGCTATCCACAGTTCTTGCGTACGTTTCACCCTGCTGAGGCCGCTCTAGCCCAGGAGCAGCTTCACTCAGGAATGGGACGTTTTGATTTCACTGGAGGAAGTTCTGGAGGAGGTTCTGGAGTCATTGGAGGAGTTGTAACATCTGCTCCACCACCACCACCCCTACATCCTGGCCTCTCTGTTCCTCAGCCATCTCCTGGACCATCATCCTCATCACCCTCCCCTTCAAGTTCGGCCAACACCTCTAATAATCCCCCCAGCAGTAGCAGCTCAGTGGCTGGATTGGTTGGAGCCCAGTCTGATGCAAGAAGTTTACACCAGCAGTTTAGTTGCATGCTTGCTGCAAACCAATACCTTTTTTCTGGAGTGCCCACAAATGCAAGTTTGGAACAGTTTCTAGTTCAGCAGGGCCCCCATAATCATCTTGGTCTTGGAGATTCCAATACAGGTCTCGCACCTCCTCCAGCCCTCCATCCTTCCCACACCCATGGCCATCCAGCTCCTCAGCCCCAACAACAGCAGCAGCAACTTCCACCACATGCGTTGTCTCACCCTCACAGCCACACCCATCCACACCACCCTCTTCACCCCGCCCCTCAACCATCACCCCTGGGTGGTTTTGATTTTCAGGGCATTCCTGTTCTTTCCTCCAATCAGTTAGCTTCCTTAATGCAGCAAGAAGCTGGCCTCCCTTTGCCACTCCCACTGCATCTCTCTGTACCAAAGGATGATGGAAAAGGAGATAGCGGATCTGGGGCTGGAGGAAGTGGAGGTAGTGGCAGCAGGAGAAAGAAAGCCATGGCTGGCTACCTGCCCCAGAGAAAGGCAGATGGTAGCATTAGCAGCAGTACTAGCAGTGCTAACTGTCATGGCAGCTCTGGGGCGCATGGTCATGATGGGTCCTCTGGTCTTGTTGGAGGAGGTGGAGGGGTTGGTATGAGGGGTCTTGGTGGTGACCCCTCCTCCATCCTCTCCTCGACAGCACCATCCTCCTCCTCTTCTTCAACTGTCTCATCCTCTTCTTCCTCTGCCCCATCCTCAAACTCTGCCTCTGTGCTGGTATCAAATATTTCTCAGAACCCCAAACCTGAAAACCAGCAGTCAATGACTCCTAATATCACACAGCCTGAGCAAGAACCCATCTATCATTGTGGAGAGTGTGGCAAGTCTTTTTCTCATCTCCCTAGCCTTCGCAGACACATACGCTGCCATGAAGAAGATAGTAATGCTCCCAATAGCAGCACAAACACAAGTCATCAACATCAGTCAGATCTCCCCCATTCAACACAGGATGGAATTTCTCAAAATGCTCATCACCAGCATGAGCAGAATCCAGACCCAATGTCTTCAGCTTGCTCAAGTCCAGATAAATCTTACTGTTGCAATGAATGTGGAAAGGGGTTCAAGAAAAGAGGACACCTCCTCCAGCATGGTATCATCCACTCTGGAGATCGTCCATATGCTTGCTCTGTCTGTGAGCGTTCGTTCAACCGCCGAGAGTCACTCACTAGACATGAGAAAATTCATGAAGAGAAGCCTTACCGCTGTCCAGCATGTGGCCGCTGCTTTAGAGAGAGCACTTCTTTGCTCAACCATGCTGCTTCTGGTAATTGTGGCAAGCCAGGGAGGAGATCTAGAAGCAGTGATGGTAGCTCAATAAGTTCAGTGGAGGGCAAGGTTGAAAATGATTTCCCAGGTGGACAAATGAGTGATGCAAAAGACCTTGTGTTTTGCAAAAATGAGGATACCACAGCAGGGATGTCCTGTGACAGTCTGTATTCCCAGGCAAGAAGTGTTAATCAAAATTCTGTTGTCAAACATGAAGAGAAGTATAATCCTGAGTATTCAAGAGATCCTTTTCAAACATCATACAGGGTTGATGACTATCGTCGCCAACAAGGTAACCCATCATCCTACTCTGGAGACCCCTGTAACAACAGCATGTCAAGTCCAGCTCTCAGAAAAGCTCCTTTAGCCCCAACCCTTCATCCACACCCTCAGAATCAGCAGCATCATCACCAACCACAGTCCCATCTTCCTCTCTCCTCTCTTTTGGATGATTCTGAAGATGAAGTCACCAGTAGTGCCATGTCTGCCATTGCTGCAGCCGCTGCTGCCTCTGTCTTGCCTGCTGAGATGAACAGTACTGGGGGACGAGAGGAACGGAGAGACATCATTGGAGGTCTGTTAGGAGGGCTTGGCTTTGGATCTATCGGTCCCTCTTCATCAACATCTGCAGATAATAATGGGAATGAAGAATGCCTAAGTGGATCAATGATACCTTTATCTCACCCCACTCAGCAGCAGCAGCAGCAGCAGCAGCCACCTAATACACAGAATGCCAATCCTAATGCCAAACCCAAGCGGCCACGAAAGCCAAGGCAGAAAAGAGAACCTAGACCTGCTGGGGCTCCAGGAGAAGGAGTGAAACGTCGGAGAAGCAATCAGAGTGGAGCTGCTGGAGATGGTTCAGAAAAACCTTATTTGTGCACTGTTTGTGGACGAGGCTTCAGCAGGCGTGAAACTCTACGTCGTCATGAACGTGTGCATACAGGCGAAAAGCCTTTTCATTGTGACATCTGTGGAAAAGATTTCAGAGAACCTTTTCACCTTACCAAACATCAGACTGTTCACACGGGGGAGAAGAACTACAAGTGCACCCTCTGTGGAAAAGATTTTGGATATGCCCAGAGTTTGAAAAGGCATGAAAAGCTGCATCTAAGAGGCGATTTTAAGCCAAGGCGGAGTAAAACCAAATCAGCTTCAAATCAAGGAGGACCTGCTAATCAAGATCAAAGTAATCAAACCAATCAAACCAACCCTGGCGCTTATTACTCTTATTCTCAGGATAAAGTTCAAGGATCTAATGCTAGCACAAGCAACCAACCCCCTCCTAAGTTATACACATGTGAGATTTGTTGGAAATCTTTCCGCCATCACTTCCACCTAACTGCCCATCACCAAGCCATTCATGAACATGGTGGGGAGAAACTTTTTCGTGTGAAGTTTGTGGGAAGGCCTTTTCTTACTCCAACAGCCTGACCAGACATAGATTATCTCAACATGGATTGTCCCGTACTGTACCAACAACACAACCAACAGGAAGTGAATCTATTGGAACTGCCCCTTCTGTCTCAGAGAGTGAGGCTGCAACCAATGCTCTCCTTCATATAACACCTGAAAGTGGAGGTCACGGAGTACAACAGCCCCATTCAACCATTGCCCACACACAGCATCCTCAGCCTTCTGGTTATTCTCCTCTTTTCTACACTCCTGAGTCAGGACATCACAGTTCAAATGTGTCTTCACACCCCCAACATCTGCACTACTCAAACCCCAGCATGGCTTCCCTCCAACTTCAACAGCCAATAAACAGTAAGGGGCAGCTAATTTATTCTGGGGTTCAGGGGAACACCCTTCATTCCACTCCACCTCACATCCATATTTCCCCACCCCAGCACTCTCAACACCACCAGCAGCAGCAGAACCCCTTTTCAATGCAGTCCCAACATCTACAACAAAGCCCTCAGGCCCAAGAAGATGCCACCCAGCGGAAGAAAAAAAAGAAGAAGAGAAAATATAAACTGTCCAGTGGTCTGCCATTGATGTGTGGAGAATTCACTGCATCTGAAATTGCCAGGAGGCACATCTATCTAAAAAAGAAAAAATGCAGGCTTCAACAGCAGCGAAAGAGGAAGAAGTGGATAGCTCAGCTCAAGTGGGCCAAGTTTACTGGAGGAGGGCTATCAGTGGGTATCAGTGTAGGTGGAGGCACATGGCGTGTGGGGCAGTTAAGGTTTAGAGGCCTGAGGTCTCTCATTGTCCCCTTGAAGTCATACTCTTGCCCTGTCTGTCCCTTCACCACATTCACAAGCCGAATAACTCTTGCAGTTCACCGTGTAACCAGACATCCGCCAAGAAAACATGGCCGTCATGTCCGCCTGCGCTGCATAGTCTGTGGGAAGCGCTCTCGAAGGTTACTGTCAGCTCTTTGTCATCGGGCCTATCACCTTTCTCAAGGGGCTTTCTCTTGCTCTCAGTGTTCCTCTCGCTTTTGGAATAACACCCTGCTGCAGCGCCACAGATTTGCTTGCCAGCGTGTCAGTAGAGGTGACAAAATCTCAGTAAAGGGGACTAACATTCAGAAGGCAGAGGACCAGACTGAAAGATCAACAGTTGTGACAGGGTACAGGCACTAGAGAAATGTGACATCTACAAGAATCAATATAAACAAATGTTTTTGGAGGCAAGTATAATGTGAAAGTAGGCGTAGAGAACTTTAATGGAAAGTGCCACACATTCAGCTCCTTAAATGTGTGGATACTCTTTAACCAAGGCAGTTTCTCAGCAAAAAGACTTGACATGAAAATAAGCCTGTACCTAAAGAACCATCCATTATAGACATGGATCTCTAACAAGGTTTCTCCAAAGGGGAAGAATATTCTAGACTTTTTTTTTGGTAGCACCTTTGTTGTAATGGTAGCATCTCTATCCTCTACAATTACATTATGTATTTTCTTAACTTTATTTGTGCTGCAGTGATGGATGCGTACCAGTGAAAGTGAACTAATCTGAACAGTAACCATCTAAACTAGCACCCCACCTCCCAGTATTCTGATTTGAATGGTATAGCCTTTGTTTACACAGATATGCATAGCGTTTTGTTTCTTGTGGTGTTGTTTTTGTTTTCCCCATTTTTCTGTCTTCATGTTAAAATGTTTGACCTGGAACTGAAAGTTACTGGTTGGGAAGCAGATAAAGTAGTTTGTGCGTTTATTCCCTTTGATCAGCCTTTTATCATGACACTTACTGTTCAGTTCAACTGTGTCTCAAAGATAATCCATCAGAACTGACTGCAGTAAAACTGTCAAAGTGTGCAAAATGTCCTGCAGAGCTGCTGCAGAGGGGACAGGATGGTGTTGTTAAGGCCTGTTCCTGTGTTTATTGTCACCTGTTTTTAAGAAATATGTAATGAACCTTTGCAGGTGTTTGTATGGCAAGTGTTAATGTCTTTGTGAGATTGGCTGGGGGGAGAGAGAAACAGCCAATCTGTACTGTACAATACGTATTATATTTTATTATGTTAACAGTTGTGTTTCTTTCTTTTATTATTCAAACTATATGTTCTTTTTTTAATCATTTTTACTATTTTAGGGGTGGGCGGGTATGTGGCAGGGTCTTTCATTGTAAGATGTGGGGAATTTATGTATCGGTGTGATCTTTTTTCCCTGCCCCTTTAACCCAAACCACAGTTTAGCCCAGCTTTCCCAACACTATTGTATACATTCTCAAAACTTTACTTAGCTCTACTGTTCCAATGGTTTCCCCTCCGTAAACTAAAATACAAAATATAAATACTAAACACCTGTTCTTCTTTTTCTGAGTCAGCAGAGATGTTGAGTTCCTCAGAAAACAAATAAAAAGATGTAATGAACTTTTGTTGGAGTGTTTTGAATTACTGTATGTTCTTGTAAACGTTAATAAGAAGCAGAGCTCTGTCTCTCCATGATGGTGACCGTCTCTTGATTGGATTAATTTTGTTATTTATGCCATATAGGTTAGATGATTTATAAACATCAGATGAGTGTTAAGCACCAGGTGCTGTGCTCTGCTGAACGGCTCTGTTAACATGTCACGTGTGTCGGCACATGCCCTGCAGTGTCACACCCCAGCAGAGAGATGGAGGTAAGAATCTCCTTAAGGGTGGATTGGTTTTGTGTCAGAGGAATGCAACAATCTGCTCACTTACACTCTTAAAAAAGTTCCTGAAAGCTTTCTCACAGTGATGTCATAGAAGAACCATTTTTGGTTCCCCAAAGTTTAATGAGTTCAGCACAGGACATCATCTCACATTAGTCGAGTAACAATGAACATGAAACTGAACTGGCGGTCTGTGTCCTCCAGGTGGCGGTAATGTCTTCTCTTTGCCCTACACGGATGAAAAGATAATCATACACATAATATTTCTGATTCTGTTGATGTGCTTATTTTATACTGTTGATTAATTTAATACTTATGAAATTAATCATGTTTTATGGTATTAAAGGGATTTTCTTGTTCTAACAAGTTATTTTTTAACTGGCTCAACCTGTATTAGGTGTCACACCAAGAAATGTCCAGGCGATTTCTCAGCTGCTGCCACCTGATCTTCCAGCAGGGATCAGCCCACAGCTCGGACCTTCTAACCCTGCAGGTGGAGGACAGCTTCTAGCCCTGCAGGTACCATCACCAAATGTCACAAATCGCTTCAGCCGCCTACCAAGAGAAAAGACAGCTGTGAAATAAAAGGTGGTTTTCTCTCTCATCCACTAATCCACATTTGTTAGTGCTATAGGAAGTGTTAAAACATGTTTTCCAGTACTGTGAAAAGCAAGGGAATGTCTATATTGAATTTTCTTGTTTCCTCTGCTGTGAAATATCCAGATCATGAAATTACTTTGTGTTTGTGAGGAGTGCAACGTGCAAGCCTGATGAAATGTGTTTATTAGTACACTATAATAATTTAAATACGAATCTTCAAAAGATTGGTGCCTGGCCCTTATATGGCCACAAATGTCTATATCATTTTTGTATTTTTAAGTGAATTACTAGTCAAACAGTGGGAGAATCTTGCACGGGTCCTTAAAGTTATCGAATGTACTGCATATTTAAAACAATGAAGTGGCAGCGATGAAGAGTGCATTGCTGTTTCCTTCTACCATCTGATGAAGAGCAGATATGTGAACATTATTTCAACCTTCACCCCATGAAACGTTTGCCACTGAATGCAGGTGCATAATAAACACTCCTGGCTCATGCAGATAAAGCGCATCAGTATGGATGATAACGTCCTGTTTGTTTTGCCTCTGATCTTCTCATCTGACAGGAGATGATCCACAACATCTCAGCAGGCCTTCTCGTGTTGTTTCACTCCGTCTCACGCGGCACTGGCATGGGCGGAACCAGGGGAGGAGCTACTGACCTAGTTTTGACCAATGGGATGTCGCGGAGGCAGACACTGACCTACTTTAAGCCAATCGGGTGAAGGGGAGGCCGCCGGTGGGTAGCGACCGCGCGTGCCTGCGCCATGTGTGTGGTGCCGCTCGTGAAGTACATCGTGTCGGCCGGACGAAAGCGTCACGTTTGAGCTTTTCAAGGCTTAGTGATCAGGCTTTGGATCAGAACACGACAGATGAATACTTATATGCAATGCATATGATTGCGTTTGTAGAAAGCAATTACTTATGTCCAGCTTTCTTATCGTGTGATCCGAGCGTTTGTCTTCCTGCTTATAACGTTCCCACATCGTAGTTCACCAACCAACAGCGAAACGAGCCGGACGTGGTCCCGTTTTAATATTCATGACGGGGCGCCTGCTATTGGCCGGCGCGGCTCATTTATCACGCCGGTGGGCGGTGACCGAGGAGGTGTGTGTCATGAATAATGCATAGCCCCGCCCCTCGGCGCCGTTCCCCCGTGAGAGGTGACGTCACGAGCGCTGCCCGTGTACGTTCCAGCTGACTCTCGCTACGATTCCGAGCGCCCGTTTTACCGAGAGAAGACAAGAAAGAAAGAGAGAAAGAAAGAGAGAGAGAGAGAGAGAGAGAGAGAGATGGTCGAGGTTAGCTAGAGAAATATCGATCGACAGAGAGAACGACAGCCGCCAGTCTCGCCCGTGACAGCTCACGTTAAATCGTTCATGACATTTTAAAGGAGGAACCATTTTTATTTGCGCTCGTTTGTTTGAAGTCGTCGGTCCGGTTCGGAGTTTTCCGACGTCTGACGATTCGGTTTTGTTGTGGTTTGCTCGCAGTTTCCTGCAGGCTGGTCACGGTTTCATCTCTATGCACGCTCGTCCTGTTCGCTTTTTCGGGGAATATGTGCGTCCTGGTCGGGACGAGCACCGGATGAAGGCGACTGCATATGTGAACAAATGAGCCGCGATCCCACAGAAGATCCGAGAAGCAAACATCACCAGAACATTTCATGAAGCAGGAGAGAAACCTCCAGCGTTTCCACTCGAGCGCCCGTCACTTCACTTCACTTCTCTGATGAAAACGGATTCATGGAGGCGCTTTAGAAGAACCTGAATGCGTGTGAACCTTCATCTTCCTCCTGATCCTTCATTCATCTGCCAGACTCTGTTCAGTGCGTTTCTCTAACCGGAACATCGTTCGAGTCGAGCAGCTCCACTATCTGCTGATCTCAGAAGTCAATTGAACTGGTTCAGCCTGGACTAGGTGTTAAACCAAGAAATGTCCAGGCCGATTTCTCAGCTGCTGCCACCTGATCTTCCAGCAGGGATCAGCCCACAGCTCGGACCTTCTAACCCTGCAGGTGCCTCCACCAATGGCCACCTGAACGGCTCCATGGCCAGTCTGAAAAGCCTCCTTCAGCTGCCTATTAAAGGGGACCAGAGAGCAAAAGACTGCTGCGAGATGAAAGGTGACTCTCTCTTTCTCTTTTTCACATTTGTTATCGCTTTGACAGTAACTTCTCTTCTGGCATGTCTAACCTGGGAGACATCAGGAGAAGTTTTGTCTGCACATCTGCCTCTCTGATGTGCGCAACCAGGAAGCGTCTCCACGTTCACTCGTCTGGTTCCTCAATCGCAGGAGAGATGGACGACAAATGTTGTGAATTTGCGGGCCAGTGCAGATGAAGGAGAGGGTTTCTCCTCCGTCTTAAAGGGCTTTCTGAAGCTGCCATGGCTACCGTTAAAGGGATGCCATCTAACATGAGCGACTGTCGTCTGCTGATGCGTTTCTGTTGTTTCAATAGCGCCCTCGTGTGGATACTCTGTCACATGACATACTGTAGAAATGTTACTAAATAAATGTTACTAAATAGTCAAAATTAATTTGTTTTATTTATTAAATGGCCAAATTGAAGCTATTGGTCAAGTTGCTTCCGATATGCCTCTCCATTTTAAAGTGTTTTGTTTCCTTGGTCAATTTGTAGCACCATCCACCCAGCTACACAGGGAACGTTCTCGGAAACGTTGGCTAACGTTTTCTCAAAGTTATTAAAGACTGTCCTTGCAGTAATGTTAGTAGAACGTTTCTTTAACGTTATATATCATATCAAAAACGTTATTTTTAAGTAGTTAGCGGAGCGTTTTAGAAACATTACAGAATTACAGAAGGTTTGAATAATGTTCTTATAACCAAGAAATAATGTTAATACGATGTTTAAAATCTTGAGCGTTTGTAGAACTTTCAAAATAACCTTTATAATGTTTGGGATTCTTAATGAAAATGTTAGGGAAACGTTCTTACAACCTAAAATTGTTAGCTGGGCATCCATCTCCAGATAAAGCTTTTCTCTTCCCTTTTGTCAGGACACTGTTGTCGGGTAAAACAGCTTTTTCAGCTATCAGATTCCCCAGCCTCATCTTCAAAAGCCCCTGTGCTGAGGATGACAGCTCAGCTCGCAGCTCTGAGCTCTTCCCACAGAGGAACTCGTGCATCACTCTCATCTCGCCCCAACCCAGTCCCTCATCTCTTTATCTGAGTGACGGGTGGGGGGGGAAACTGCCATCTTGGCCTCTGTCACTGTAGTTCAGTGCTTGACATGATGTATTTCCCAGTCCACTGCAGCTGTGCTGCCTTCATGCTCCGAGTCGCGGTTCAAAGGTCAAGTTCTCCCATGAGCTTTGTTTATTCATTAGACTCACTGTACTCGTATATGCACCGTGTTTATGTGTGATCTGGAAACATGAATACAGTCGTAACAAAATATGAGCTCTTTTATTGAGAAGAGCTATGTGGTTTTAAAACCAGGGTTGGTTTTCATGGTTGAGGGACCAAAAGACCATCACATTTTCAGAGGACTTACAACAGTAAATTTTATAAATTTAAAGTAAAATATATAGTCAGTTGATTACTCCTGCTGTTTGTGAGCTGCTTGAATGAAGAAACGTGAACAGATTTTTAGTTCACATTGTGCATTTGTCAGACACCTTTATCCAGAGTGCTTGTCTGAACCCATGACCTTGTTGTTGCTAGCACCATGTAACCCTGTGAGCTGAGCTACAGGACCATCATGAGTGATGTAAATACATTTTGTCTTTTAATGTCCTGTTGTACCGCCTGCACAGATAAGGAGAAACCTTTGGACTCGGATGAGGATTCGTTGGGAGGAGTCCCAGGAATCAACGGTGGCAACGGCTCCCTGCGCTCCACCAATCAGCCTGCCTTCCTCGGACCGTTGCTATGGGAGCGTTCGTTGCCGTGCGATGGCGGCCTGTTCCAGCTGCAGTACATGGACCTGGAGGAGTTCTTGACGGAAAACGGAATGGGCTGCATGCCGTCGGGAAACACCTGCAGTACGGCCGCTCAGGTTCCTTCCCAAAGCACACAGTCGGCCGTTCCCAGCCAGAGTTCCCAGTGCCCTCCATCCTCCTCTCCGCCCTGCTCTTCATCGGCTTCCTCCATCTCATCTCTCTCCTCTTCATCTTCATCGTCTTCACTGCTGGGGCTGGATGTTCCGCAGACCCCTGGACTGCTGGGTGGTCCTGAGTGTCTGCATGGTAAGAACACTAATGAATTATCTGTATGTTTGCACACTTGCAAGGCCTGTTTCTTGTTATTGGTTCATTTTGCACTGTGCTCAAAATCATCTTTAGAAACTTTCCAAAACAGCCACGTGACAATTTACAGTGTGTCTGTGGGACAGCATTTTATTTGCATGTGTTTTTGTGTGGTTTATGTGTGCATTGGTGTGAACATGAACAGGACTGTCTCTGTGCATCGTGTGGTCTGCACTGATACATGATGGGATGGCTAAAACTGGCCTCTAATGCCAAGAGCAAAGCAGGCTTTGAAGCAGTAAGGGCACAGCTGTGTGTGTGTATGTGTGTGTGTGCAGAGTGGAAAAGTCTCTTTACAGCAGAATCATCAGAGCAGATAATATAATGTTATATTTTGGGGATGTGCCAAATTTAGCTTTACAGTACAAAAGAAAACCTAGCAAAATAATAACTAATACAGCACATACTGAATTGAAATTAATCTTGATTTAACTACAGATGACAGTTCCGCAGACTGCTGTATTATTAATAATATCATTGTGCACAATATGAGAACAACAATGTCTGCTTGAATTTTCAAAATGGTGCACAGAAAAAGGAGAGAGAAAGAGAGAGAGACATGCAGGAGACGTGCAGGAGACGGGGACTGTGTTTCTCTCGCTTGTTTTGAAATCTCTCTCTCTCTCTGTGTTCCCTTCCTCCCGTTCTATCACACGCTGGGGCCATGTGCAGGCGACGCGTCACGTGCTGCTGCAGAGAGAGAGACTGAGGGAAAGAACAGACAGGGAGGAGGAGAGAGAGAGAGAGAGAGAGAGAGAGAGAGGGGAACAGGGAGAGAAAAGATAAAGCTAAAGTGATAGCTGCAGGTTAGAGTGATATCTGTGCCTCATATCTGTCTGCTGGTCATTATAACTTGGCAAAACAAGTTATTGCGATACAATCAAAGCTCTAAAGAAGATCAAGTTTTTGTCTTTTGTCTATGGATGTGTGGCTCTGTAAATATTTTGTCATTTTACAGTAATGCACAGTACAGTAAGAGTGTATATGTGTGTGTGCAGAGAAGAGAATAAGAGTGGGGGATGGATAACAGACAGACAGATTTATTCTCGCTTTATTCTCGTGGTAGTTGTGAGATAGACAGGTGTTAGGACAGAAAATGGACTTCAGGCTGAGTTTGATTGGAGGGGAATGAGTTTTATGTATCATTCTTTATTACTTTGGGTTGTTCTTTATTTTCTGAGTGTTTATTATAAATGACCAAAAATTTGATTGTGTTTACAGGAGAAAACAGGACGTTCAAAAGCTGTTTAAGTTTAATGTTGGATTGTTCTGCTGTTAAAATAAATGTATTGCAACAATTACAGGCAGTATTGAAAAATCAGTAGAACCACAAATGCTGTACATGTCAAATTTGTTTCTAATTGTATGTCTGTTGTATCTGTGTGTGAAAAAACTTAGAACTGCTAAATCACAAACTGCCCTTACAGCTAATGTATCATAATTAATGTCTGCTGTAAAAACATATTTCAAACATAAAGAGGAAGAATACATGCAGTGTGCAGCAACTGCTGGACGTGGCAAATTCACATGATATTGAGAGAGAACAAAACAATTTGATGATGTTTTTCTGGATGTTTAAACACGGACTCAAACTGCAGATTTGCTTGTCAGTATTGCCCAACAGCTGCTGACATTGGCGAGTGTCCACGTTGGCTTTTGCTGCACTCTGGTGGTCAATATGAGCCACTGACCATCAAGGAAAATCCACCATTATTGTTGCTAATCCTCTTTGCCTTTAGCCCAGACACATGATGGTTATTCCATCTGCTAACGTGTGGCTATGAGAGAGACCGTGTTTGTGTTTTCTCTAACTGTTCCTCCTTTTCTCATCAGGAGCTCAAACTGTACCACCTGACCCCTCTCCAAGCCCCTCCCACCCACCTCCACCTGTAGTTCCTCCCACCAACGTGGCTGATGTCATGGTGAACTTTGACCCTGACCCCGCTGACCTGGCCTTGTCCAGCGTGCCGGGTCAGGAGGCGTTTGATCCGCGCAGGCATTGCTTCACAGACGAAGAACTCAAGCCTCAGCCCATGATTAAAAAAGCTCGCAAAATGCTTGTGCCAGACAACCAGAAGGTACCACACTGCACTTCATTTTAAACATTTGCAAACATGTGCCAGACATTAAATAACATGCCATCTCATGACCACAGCGGCTTTCTCTGAAAAAGAAAGACATGATTGAAAAGAAAGTTTCTGATTGGTCAGAAGGGGCAAGTCTTTCTCATCATACACAGATGTGATCTCATGACACCAATTCTGTATAAAAGTAAGATCTAAGATAAAAAAGATCTTTTAGATAAAATCTGATAAAAGAGAAAATCTGTCAAATAAAAGAGACACTTTATGTCAAGGGTTTCCAAATGAATTGCTACAGCACCTTATAAAAGCTCAAATAACCTTTTCAACAAGTCTAAAGCATATTTTTACTATACGTTTCAGAATAATAATAATAATAATAATTCAGTAATGGTAATGAAGCCGCTGTTCAAAACAATTGATTCTTTCTTTTCTTTCACCTGGTTGCTCATTCTTTTTTCCTCTCACACCTAAAGGACGACAAGTACTGGAGCCGGCGCTATAAGAACAACGAGGCGGCGAAACGTTCCCGCGATGCTCGCAGGCTGAAGGAGAATCAGATTTCCGTCCGGGCAGCTTTCTTGGAACGGGAGAACGCTGCTCTTCGACAAGAAGTGGCCGATATGCGGAAAGAGCTGGGCCGCTGTCGCAACATCATCAACAAATACGAGAGCCACCACGGAGACTTATGAGAAGAAGAGAAGAAGGACGGAAGCTAGAGAAGGACATCTGAGATTGAAATGGCATTTTAAGGGGTGCTCGGATTGTGCTAAAATAGCAATTCTTTTAGCATTTGTTTTAAATAAGCACTACGATACTGTACAATATTCACAAACTGACAGTTCTTGGTAAGCACAGGAATCGGTTGAAATTGCTGCCAGGGTGCTTGATTGAAACCAGTTCTTGGAAATCGTGGTTTAATGTTGAACAGCTGCAGTATAACGGATGTCCACACGGTCTACACGTACATCGCTGATGACGTCACGTGGGCCTTGTGAACATCCTCCACCCACAAGAGATGATTTTCTCAGAGAGAGAATTATAATGGAGGTGGTAGAGATGTAATTTTTTTAATGATAAAACAGTGTATATTTTTGAACTGTTAGGGTCAGCTGTACAGCTATCATAGATTAGAAGAGTAGGATGAGGAAATGTGGGCGACAAGAGCATGAAGAGATTTTGACAAAGGAAACTGTATATTTTTATACTTGCAGAGGGAGGCAGGTGATGAGATTTTGGAAATAATCTTTTTGTATATTTTATATATGGGGGCACGGGAAGCTGGACTGAACAGGGCTGAACAGAGAAGTTAGAAATAAGTCAGGATCGCTATAATTAATATATATTTTTGACATCAGGAGCAGTTAGGCAGGACAGGAAGAAATGGATTAAAAGGGAAGAATTTTAATCAGAGTGAAGAAACAGGAGAGCCAGTGAGAAAACTAGGACAGAGAAAAATGACACATACTTGGAAATCTGTATAGTTTCAAATTTTTCATCATGGACTTCAAGCACTTTGGTGTTTTCTGTTTGATTTCTTTCTTAATCTTCAGGTGTGTGTGTGTTTGTTTTCTCCTGAGGTGAGAGAGGAGAGAGAGAGATTGACAGACTGTGACATTATGTCCTTTCACTATGTATATATTTATTTATGTCCCACACACACACTTTCTAAAACAAACTGGACGTGGGATTTCATGAGCAGTATAATAAATGAACAGAAGACCTGTGAACTACAGAACTGTTCAATCCAGCAATATTTTCTTCTCTCTGTTTCTGCACCTCTGTCTCTTTTTCAAGTTTTTGACGTGTTGAACTGCACTGGTGCTGGTATGGCGTATCTCACCCAGGTTGAGTCTGAGTGAGTGGGTTGCATGCTGTCGCATGCTTGCATATTTTTCGGCGCAGGAAAACACTTTTGTTTACGACTGTCGTTTTATATGGTGCTCACCCAGTCTCTTGACCCAAACGCACATAACCCAACAGTTACAACCTGTTTGCCTATAACATTATTTTCTTTTTCTTTTGTTTCTTATTGTTCATTGTACAAGGTATCTATAGACCAACATGAGTACATCTGTACTTATATATATATATATATATGTCCTCTAAAACTCACATCCTCAAAACAGACCTGCACCCTAAATACTGCTGTACCACACAACGTTAAAAATACAATATTATATTAAATATTAATCTCTTCTAGATATATGTGTACATGAGTATATGCTTGAATATGTGACTATAGATGTAATTTACATAACTTGAATATATAAATGTAATACCTTTCTGATAAAAAGACAAAACGGATCTGATTTTTCATCAGTTTTCTCAGGTGTATGAGAGGACAGAATTGTGGATTTTTTTTTGTTTTGCAGTCGGCTAACAGTAGGTGCAGTGTTTCAGAGAATAATCCACAGAAATGTCTAATAAACTACCAAAATATTTTTGGAAAGAGTCTGTTTAAAAAAAATGACAAAAGAAAAAGGAAAAAAAACAGTGCTGGATATGTAACTTTACTCATTTACACACAGGAATTAACGTCTTTTCCTTTTTTAACCTTGTTGATTATTATGATTGCTTGGATTATCGCTGTTGTTATGATTATAATTCTCACGTTTCTTTTTGGCATCTTCTTGCAACAGCTTTTCGACAGATGTGTATCACTGTTTTACCTTCCTTGTAACTGCAAGACCATCTTGAATTACTCGGTTGAGTCTGTTCAGTGTTGGAAACATCCATCAAGACTGTGCAAGGCCTCGTGTGCTGTGAGGGCCGGGGCCATAATTTTGTGTGTATGAATTTGATATTACCTTAAACAACCAACAGACTGTTCCTTGACTGAACTTCTGTCACTTTTGACCTGGTGCTTCTTTTGAGGCCATGTCACAGCAGTACCGTTTTTGTTATCCTAGAACTGTTTAAAAAAGCTTAGAGTAAGTTTTAAAAACACGAAGGTTGAAACCCTAAAGAGTTGAAAACTTTTGACACTGCTATTTTTCTATGTAACTGTGTGCACATACTCTTTTATGGGCATTGGTGGCACGTCGTTGCTTTGTGACGGCGCGCTGCTACATGTTTTTGCGGGTATTGTATTCCTCATTTGTTTCCACATGTTGATTATGAACAGCCCCCGCTTGTGACTGTTATGAACTACAACTCCCACGAGTGCACCACTACCAAATGTCACTTAGTAATGTCTGTTCCTGCCTGTGGGAATGCTGGGAGATGTAGTCTGGCTTTTTATCCTGACATACCAATAAATGATTACCCCATTCACTGACAGAGAATCCATTGTGCTGTGAAAACAAATGAACTTTATTGGTCAAAAGCAAATAAAACAAGGAAAACATTAGCAGATAAGAGACCTGTTAGAATGTAATCAAGAGCTGGTATTTATAAGCCAGAACAGTATACCAAACTCAGAGTTATTCAGATATCAGTTTCAGGTTTTAAGAACGTTTCCATAACAAAAGTTTTTGAAATATTCAACATGTCCAGTTTTTAGATGTTGTGTTAACATTATTGCTTAGGTATAAAAACATTATTTAAACAAAGTTTTAATTATGGAACATTTCTGAAATGTTCCAATAACTGCTTAAGAATAGTGTTTTTTATATATGATAAATAACATTAGAAAAACATTCTACAAACGTCGCTGCCAGAACATTTTTGATAACATTGATAATTGAGAGAACTTTTAGAGAATGTTAGCCAACATTCTGAAAACGTTCCCTGTCAGCTGGGTAGTCACCATGAGTGAAATGGCAGCTCAGCTCTTGCTTGTGTGCTGCTCTGTTTATAAGCTCATGATATGAAGGTTAACAGCAGCTGTCACACCCCATCTGATAACTATCCAAACCAGTTCAGTCCTCCTAAAGACTCTTTCACTGCACACATACCATCTTTACGTCAACACACTCTACAGTACAGTGAAGATTAACTCTCTGTACAGACGTAACTTTAACTGTACAATAGGTGAAGATTTAAAGTAACCAATCCAGACACATCATCTTCATCTGCCCTGAAGGTGATTTCCAATATGACTGTTCTTGCTTTGTTTTATCTGAAAGGCTTTCAAATATCACGAGATCCATCGTCACACTGATGGTGAAAAACATGAGATCACATCTGGAACCGTGTGAGACCTCATTCCATGTTACTGAAACCTCTCATAATGACTCTAGTTATGTCCAGGTTAGTTCAGTTTTTAATTAAGAGCTTTGTGTACAGGAGATCTATATGATATAAATGAATCATATAAAATTATATAAAAGGTGTAGTTTCTTTATTGAATTATCCAGACAAGTCAAGATCCATCTTCTACCCCACTGGAGACCAAATGAAATGAACCTTCTTCTGCTGTTATCATGAGACAACAATAAACAAGAAAAGGAAATAGAAAAATAAAAAGGAAATTACAGGAGTGGACAAAAATAAATGGGACATTAATTTGAAATGCAGAAATGTGGTGCTCAATACATGGTATTATTGCACTGTTGAGAGGAGATTTATTACACTAAGGTGCGTACTGTAATTTCATACACACGTTCAGTCTCCACTATTCTAGTAGATGTGTAAGGTGGGAGGTGTGGAGGCAGTGACTATGTGCTATATGAGGTTATGTTGTATCTAGTGGTTATAGAGTAAAAGCAGCAGTTATTGATCAGCTTGTGTTGGATGTGCTGAGGGGGTCCCAGGACCCTCGCAGTCAGTCTCTGCTGTGAGATCTGGGGGGCCACAGTATGCAGTTTGTACTGTGTGTATGTGCCCGGGGGGTCTGGTGTTCAGGTATCGTTTGGGTCTCCAATCTCACAGCCTGAGGCTTTGGGGGGCCCTGGGAGTCAGAACCCCCCACCTGCCCAATCTATCAATCTAGCCCTGGTCCATATGCAGTATACAGACTGCCTTTGTATGTAAAGGTTCTTGTATGTAATGGTTCTTAATTTGTGTGTAAAAGTCCTATTCATTTACACTGTTTAATGTGCCTCAGCAGAAACCATATGTGAAGCATACTACAATATTATCTTATACATTAAAAATGAAATTCACGCTCACTTTATCTCTTATTTCATGTCTTCTCACACCTAAGCCCCCTGCCTCCAATTTCTGTCTCCTTAGCAACTGGCTGGTAACTCAGAGCTGTTAGGAACATTATTCAAACACTTTTAATTCAGTGACATTTTTAAAATGTTTCACTAACGTTTTTCATTTATTATATTTAACGTTAGAAAAGTTATACAAACAGTACTTCAAGAACATTTTTGGACAACTTTAAGAGAATGTTTAGAAAACGTTAGACAACGTTTTTGAGAATCAGGATCAGATGAAAGGTGGCTGTTATTTAACCGCTGTAAGATGTGAGAGGTTTAGTAAATAAAGAGGTCAGACATAATCACATTACAATGTTAATTTTTCATTATTCTCATCTGTAGATATAATAAATCGTTTCCATGACGTGATGATCGGACTCATCCCAG
Source organism: Chromobotia macracanthus (assembly GCA_036877525.1). NCBI lineage: Eukaryota > Metazoa > Chordata > Actinopteri > Cypriniformes > Botiidae > Chromobotia > Chromobotia macracanthus. The sequence continues at coordinate 1,686,784 of JAZGTH010000069.1, forward strand.
ACTGTACAAATGAACTGTTTAATGTTTTGTTTAAAGTCAACACACGTAATAATTATGTGTTATGAAATTATCTGAACATTTTAAATTGCTATAAATGCAAACAGCGGACTGTCTTTCATTTATGTTTTTATAAGATCATTTACACGGTTAAGGAACGTCACTGTAAGCCGTTTATAGGCCACACGTGTCTGCTAAATGATTCAATGTTCATTTTTTAAATTTTTTTTTATTTATATGGTCAAAGAGCTTTACAGGCGAGTGATTTTAAATCATAACAAAAAGATGCATAAACACAAAAATATGAAAAAGATACATAAAAGTTAAAATAACAGTAAAAAATTAAGAAATAAAATCATTCACCATCATTCACCTAAAATCATCAATCAACCCTTCCCTGATGACAGTCGTGTTAGTGGGGCAGGTGATGGAGCTCGTGCACTGCGCATGTCTTTCAGAAACTCTTCTTCATGCACATCATCCTCGAGGTCCAGACGAATTCTGCCCTCGTACCACACATCCCAGAAGCAAATCAAACTTTCATATCGTTTCATACCCTGTAGACTTTTTCTGGTAGACAGTTCCTACATTGACTCCTATATTTTCATCTCCGCTTTATTTGTTTTTTATTTAATAAAAGTCTTTCTAAGGAGTCCCCTCACTGCTCCCTCTGTCTGTCTCCACTCTTCAGAAGACAGCTGTGGACAGACAACAAGACCTCTGGCTCACTGCTCGAAGCCATCGCATAGCAAACAGGGGAGAAGAAGCTGAGACGCGTCCACCACCTCTCCATTTATTCAGGTGGTGTCTCTGAAGGGTCTGCAGCAGAAAGTATAAGCACCTTCAGCTCAGTGCTGAAGCCTGTAGCCTTCAAATAACCCAGAGAACGAGACACACCTGGGAGGAATTCCTCAGACAGAAGTTATTGACAGGTATGACTATTGCTCTGACTGCAGATTTTAGGGTATTATTCTGTAAGAACACAAGTGCACACAGTTTTTGAGGTGTGTTGTTGTTTTTCTAAGCAGACTTAATTTTTAGGCCTTTTTTGCATTTTTCATGCAGTGTGCAACACTGTGTGCAACCAGTGTGCAAGCAACACACACAATTGCTTCCAAAATATAAACATTTATATTTGTTCGCAGATACTTCATTAGTGAATACTGTACGATATCAGCAATTGTAAGTTTTATGTTACTATTAAACTGCAGTATGTATACAGTATCTTTGCGTTATGCCGGTCATCAATGGTCCAGCTTTCTAGATATTCGTATGACAAATTAACCTTTGAACTTTGACCTCAAACTTTACACTAGCGGTGCTACATTACTTCTCTTGAAGTGTTTTTCTCGACCGTCTCGTCTCGTGTTCCTCTTCTGGCATTCTACTGGCTGGCCTGTTCAGAGACCTGACTTGATTGGCTGTTGCCATGGAGACCGGAAGGGTAGTAGAGAGAGCCCGTTTCTCTCTGCTTAGGTGGATGAGGAGGTGAGGAACCTTGTGTGTGTGAGAGAGAGAGTAGAGTAATGAGGCCGTGTTTGTCAGCTGATCACCGTTGCCCAGCAGCATGTGTGAGTGTGTAACAGTGTCCTGTGTGTTAGTCTGCCGGGAAAAGTGGTTCGAGTGTGTGATCGTCTGCATTGTTGAGATCTCGGCATGCATTTTAATTGAGCGCCAAAATTGAGCTCTAAATGTTCAAGCGAATAAATTTGCACCCGTGTGACCTAAACAAGAGGTTTTCCTGTGAGAGAACGACATGAATGTTCATACTGGTGTGTTGTGTGGGTGGCAGCTGGAGCTGAGAGAGGCTTGGTGCCTGATTGCTCATTTAAAGCTCTCTCTCTCTCTCTCTCTCTCTCTCTCTCTCTCTCTCAGACTGACAAGATAAGTACCTGAGCGCATCAGTTCTCTCCTGGTGTCTCTCAGGAAGATATAGTGCATTTAATTAATGAAACTATCATGGGCTTGTCAGTGACTTGCGATTAACCTGTGATAATTATCACATCCTTCAGTCTGGCTCTATTTTGACATGTGAAGACATGGCACACACTGTCAGTCTCTCTTCCTCTCTCATCTGTTCATCTTCCTCACTGTGCCGACTGTTGGCAATGCTGCAGTGCTGTCAGCATATGGATCCTCTCCACCTGCACAGCTGATACAAGAGAGCAGAAGTGCCAACAGGAACAGCACATGAGCTGGAGCTGTGCTTCAGTGATTAGCATGTGCTCCAGATAAACTGATGCGGTGCTCACGGGGAGATCACAGTTTTGAATCCGGTGTCATGCCAAATCCGATCTCTATCCATCCACAAACAATTTGATTGACTGAACAAATTGTGTAGGATGTTCTGATTGGTTCTAACAGCTATAACATTTTGTCTGATGATTTGTGATCTTGAGAATCTAAATGTCAATGCACAAATGAACAAGTGATCAAATGAAATGCTTATTTTTCTGTTTTCGGCTAATTAACCAGTTAGACTGTGAAACTATTACCTAGTTACACCTAATCATGACAAAATGTTTAAGAGGACAATATGAATAGTTTTATTTTTTTAATCAAAACTTGGATTTAATAAATAAACATCTAATGGGACAGTTAATTATTTCTGTGTCATATAGCCTAACTGTATATAGTTCATGTTATAGTGCGTTATGAATAATTGTAACTCTCTGGCAGAACTGTATATCATTACTGGAGGAAGATGCACCTGTGAGTCACATAGTATTCTGAATTGGCACAGAATAATAACGCCCGTGTGAACAGTCATCCGTTTTGTCGTCACTGATCGCCATCAGAATATTTTGGGCGGCGTAACACAGATTTATTATATTTAATGTAAAAGCCACATAAAGCATATGGAATGTATTACATTATACAACATTATCAGCATTTAAGCATTGTTTAAGCATATTTAAATCACAGTCAGTTTATGTGACCAGCTTTTTCCAAACAGCAGCAGTTCATTCAGCACACTGATCTCTTCCATTGACTCCTCTAGGACAGGAGTGCCATTCTTTCACACGATCAGGCCGGAGTGATGACACTCATCCAGCATTTCTGTAAAGTCTCTGCTTGGGAAAAGAAGATAACCTTCTCTTCAACAAGACAGTGACATAAAATTAAGACATAAAATTGATTTTCAGTTATAATATTCTGTCTAATATTTTTCTTTTGCTGTTCAAAATTGATTATTTTTATCTACATAGTTTGTTAAAATAAATGGTGTATGGTAGTCAAAGACAACGTTTTATTTGGCTGTGAGGTTGAGGGCATTTTTAATATTAATTCTGAATAAGATGTAATGAATTGAATCTTCCCAGCAGTTCTGATGTTCCCTGTAATATAAACAAGGCAGCTGTAGGTTCTAGACTTTGAGTTCTAACTGTACCTTCCCAAAGACAGCTTCTTTCAGAAAGGAAATGAGATAAGGGTCCAGCATGACGGGAAGCTGCTGCTGAAACAGACTGCTGCAGGCGAAACAAAGAAAGCCATCCTCAATATTTCACTCCGCCTGTGATTCTGATTTGAAGTCACAAATGGATGAATTGCAGCTGGTGAGTCAGTTTTTCTGGAGGGAATAAAGGGAATGAAAAAGTGTCGTGCCCGCAGATAAAGAACTATTGACTGTCTCTCAATCGTGCCTGTAATGCAGGCAGTGTTTGTTAAGGTTTTGTTTATCATTGCTTACTCAGGCACAGGAACACAGTTCGGGGAGAGCGGCTTGATTTGAGGTAATTTTAGGTTCTGGTTCCTGCAATTCCCATTTGAACATGTTGATTATTTGGATTCTAGAGAATACAAATCAAATTTGGACAGCACAAGTCCCCTGTGTTCCCTCCACACAGTTATTTACTCTTACAGAACAAGAGCTATGAAGTCATTGTTCAAACACAACATTTCTCTGTATAGTGTAGCTCTTTCAGGTTAACCCTCCCAAAAACTGATCTATGTTACAACTGCACACGTAACACAGGTTCACTATCCCACAAACACAAACATTTCTTTGTTTGAAATGAGTCACAAACCTACGAGAAACAAAGCTCGAGAATAAAAGAACTGAGTAACACAAGGTGAAAAAGCTGACTTCTCTTTGAGGAATGTGTACACACTGTTGTGCATAAATGAGATGAATGTTGTTGGTTATGCGGGGGCTGCATAGACATCATCTGTGGTTCATTGGTGCCTATATTAAGATTCAGCATCTTTCCTAATAATCTCCACTGGGGTTTAACTGGAGCCATAAACACACACACTTCACATAAAACACATGCTCAACACAAATATAAACTGGGATTCAGATTCTCACATCTGACAGTACATTTGATACACACTGGAATCAAGGAACTTTGTCTCTGCTGGGAAGTTTCTCACTCCCGTTGGTCTCTGATCCTTCAGGCTCTCTGTAAGCTGGAGCAGAGATCTCCACACTCTCTATTTCTCTGGACAAACACAGAACAAAGAGATCGAGTTCAGGACTAACACTGTGAAATCATAAAACCGTTCTGTTATATTTAATACTTCATTTTGCTTTGTGGTCCCAGAGTTTGATAACAGTTAAAGCTATAACTCGGAAATTAAATAAAGAGTCAGACTTTTACTCAATCCCATGTCATTCCAAACCCGTCTTTAAGAAATACTTCATAAAACTATGAAGTTTTATGTCTTTAACAATAACCTACCCAGGCAGTAATGTGGAAATATAATTAAATGGTAAATAAATCAGTAAATGTAAACAAGCTGTAAGCCAATATGCATGATTTTGACATTTTGACATTTCAAAGTGTGTTCTGTCATTCTGTTTTCTTCTGAGCTTATTCTCTGTGTGATGTGATTTTGTGCCATGCAGATAAGCAAACTGTTTCTCCAGTCAGTGCAGCTTTTAAAATCATGAGTGTAAAACTTTGAAAGATTCACTTTGATCTAATGTGGCAGACTGTTTTAGATAATCTGGTTTATATGTGGACTCAAAACCATCCTAGGGAAAAGCCTAAATTGGGTATTTTACGAGATGTACAGTCATAACAGCATCTTTTGTCATGTGATATTGCTTTAATATAGAGCATAGACTGAAAAAAGAATATTTCATACACTTGCTTCCCAAACTGGTTTTGAATCTGGTTTATATGTGGACTACCTAATCTGAACAGCATTTTCTGTATTTGTGCAGGTGTCCACATATGTCCACATTTTCTGGCATTATTGTAAATGTCTTCACTATGTTTATAAGGGTATTTTCAGAAATTTGGCCCTTCCAAGCATAGCCAAACCTGTACACACACTGTTTTTACAATTATAAAAGTCTACACACATACACTAAAGTAACGTAGAAACATTTAAGAGAGAAGCTGTTTGGATTTGATTTTACAGGCATCTAAATCTGGTGTAATGAAGAGAAATCTCATGTGGCCTTCAGTACGTGTTTGCATCAAGAAAACATGAATTCAGATGAATGTGTGTATAAGTTAATGGATGAATGCTGAAGACCACTGAGTCCTTTATGAAAGATACAGAGAGCTCTGAAGGTGTTAGATGTGAGTTTAAGACATTCACTCACTGTACGACACAACTTCATTGAATACACGCACACAGACGTTCATTAGCTTTCTTTCTACAAGTAATTGTGTTACACAATCTACACAAAAACTGTACAAATAATACTTACTACTACACAATTGTTTATATACAACAGCCATCATTTCTGGCTATTTAATATAAAAATTCTATATTTTTAAAATGCAATGTATATATGAACATATTGCCATATAAACATGCAGTCAGTGAGTGAGTCAGTTCATTTCATTAACTGCTCTCACAGGTTTGGGGAGTAATTTTTTAGGCTGATCATAAGATTAATCATTCATCAATCAGATCACACTGATCAAATGTTTGTTTTTCACATTGTCAGAGAGGACAATGCAACAGAAAGACGGCTTGTCTGTCTTTGTAATGTTTTGCGGCACCAAATTGTATGTCATCACAATCAGTTCAAACTGCAGACTCTACAGACTCAGTTCTTGTAAACTATAATTTCTTTTGTCATCATGTAGCTCTGTAGATACAGTAAAACTGGCATGTATCACATACTGTACATGCATAAAAATAAAAAACATCAGATGTGTGAGAACTTCTGTAGTTGTTGGGCCTGTGTATCAGATTTGATTCAGAATGATTCAATTCAGATTCATATCCCAGTCTCATTACAAGCAGAGCAGCTCAAAGACAATACCGAGTCAAACCATAGATTTGACAAATATGTGTGTTAAAATCTAATCTTGGATTTATTAAGTTTTCTTTAGAGTTGTATATTTGTTGCCCATTTTACCTGCTACAAAAACACAGCTATTGATTTGTGAGCTGTGTGAAGACTGACCAATCATTTATCAAGTTTTTTAGCTTGCATGTGTATTATCGGAAAAATCGTATCGCTCACAAAAGCCTTTTTCTTTGGCTTTCCTCGCTCTCTATTATACACTGACGTGTCTTCATATCCTTCAGTCACACAGCTCTCTCTGTCTCTCTCTCTGTCTCTTGCTTGATCATGTCAGATAGTGTTGGCCACTCTCGGGGGAATGCAAGCTGGCAGTGGTCTGTTCCATCTGTCAGACAGAGGATGAGTGTGTGTGTGTGTGTGTGTGTGTGTGCGCATGCTGGCGTGTGATTGAAGTGTGTGATATATATGTGCATATACGTGGGAGGGGGACTGCTGGGATGTATGGATGCATTTGTGCATATGCATAAACATTTGATTCATTCAGTGCTTTGTAAATGTCAATGCAAGACGTCGTGAATTTTGGGAACTATTGTCTTGTAGATGACAAGACGGGCTGAAAACTTGAGGCTGATAGACAGGCTGAGGTCTAACGACCTACAAACCAACACAATTCCCTACATAACTGAACTCCACGGCATGTCTGAGGCGAGCTGTAAGCAACTAATGTGTGTATGTTGTTCAGTGCTGCCCCCTGCTGTAAGACTACTAGAACACTAGAAACAGAATCAGTGTTCTTGCACCTGGAACCCTCTACACACATTTTGTATTTCAAAGACAATACAACACACTCCGCTGAGGTGGTGTCAGAAAATATAGTTTTATAAAAAGTGTCACTGAAACCTACGGATATTTACATGAGAAGCAGCCATAGAAGAGATGTGGCTATAATATAATGAACTCACTTTCAAAATAAATACATTTAATGCTTAAATGATAATGCAGCTATCAATTTGTAGGTTGAACATTTCCTAACGTCAACATGAAGCAATAAAAAAGTTTAAAATGTTGTTTTGAAATTTCTAGGAACTTTAAAAAAGGTCAGCTTTTTAACATTAATGCTTGATTGTAAGAACATTCTGTAATGTTTCTGAAACGTTTCACTAACAACTTACCATTTACCGTAACAACTTACCAAAGAATACCATTTTTGATATTTGATATATAACTACAAATATTCTACTAACATTATTGCAGGGATGCTTTTGATAACGTTGACAGAACCTGGAATGCTAGCCAACGTTCTGAGAATGTTCCCTGTCAGCTGGGAAAAGGAGCTGCCATGTTTGAAGTGTGACTCAGCACAACAGGAGTACGTGACAATGTGCTGCAGATCTCTGCTCATTATTACAGGTCATTTAGACTCATGGCAGTTTGGAGTTGGTTGTACTGTGATCATTTTGAAGAGCAGTGGACACCACAGCTCTGCCCACCCGCTGTATTGAGCATCTCTGCACGATGTACTTACAATCCATTTATAATCTTTACAGAGGAGAATGAAGGATTGCAGTGCCTGTTGCTGGCAGTGAAACTGCAAGTTTCTCCAATAATGTGTTTTAATCTGCTCCTCTTCACGGCCCACAGCAGTACCCTCTGAGTAATCTGCAAAACAGACTATAAAATGAGAGTCTCTTTCCCATGATGACCATGTGTATTGGGTTTCAGTTAATGCTGTTCATTCACCATGTTTTTTGTGTATTTACTGCATTGCAGCTGTCTGGCCCTATATGGTGCAAACAGAACATTAACAATGTAATTTGATGCTAAGCAGTGTGGAAAGACTCAAAGCAATAATAGTTTTTAATCGATGGAGGAAAGCATTTGCTTCACGCAGTGGAAGAAGTAACTACAGAGTCAATGTAAGAACACTGTAGTTCTGAATAATTCAAAAGCTGCTACGCTTGCATGGAATCAGTGCTGCTCTATTAAAAATAATAGATGCAGTGAGCACGTCTAATTTCAGTAAAAATGACACAGAAATGACACGGTGTTTACAAAGTGATCGCAGTTAATATGCAACACTGCTCCACACATTCCATCTGCTCTACATGTTTCTTCACTGATGACAGAGATCTTGTATAAATGAAACCGCAGGGGTGAAATTCCCTCTGGCAGTACATAAGCAACCGCACGAGCTGTCAACATATCAGAGCGGGTCAGTTCCCCAGAGCTGCCTGAGAAAATCCAGAGAAACGGGATCATACGCAGCACACACATTTGCTTGAATGAAAAAGGATTTTTTAGAAAAGCTGCTCTGTTTGGCAGTTAATTTACACCTACAACATGTAAGTCAGTGACTACTGTATCTGATGGCTCCCATGTGTTTCTTAGCAGTACTTCAAAAACTCAATGATTAGGTATTGATCAGAGACTCACCCTATGAACAGATGAAGATGGCATTTGTGAAACGTCACTTTAAAATACAAAATTTGAAGGAAAATGTAAAACAGGAGGAAGGAAAATGTAGTCATTACAACCGTGGAAAATCTCATAGATGCCTGTGCGTGTGACGAGAGCTCCCGTCAAAACATCACTGTACTCTTTTCATGAGATATCTGTGCTGTTATCTGATAATGACAAAGGATATCGGTCCATCGATCAAAGAGAAGATGCCTTCAGCTACTGTCAGAGAGAAAGATGAGCGGGAGGGGGAACACTGTGGTGGACTGTGAGATGAGAGATGGAGGTGACACATGATTACGCTCTGCTCTGTTCCAGTCCCCTCACACAGCTACAGCCGCTCGGCCCTGCGAGGAGATGGAGACGTTCTCAAATCACAGGTGCACGAAGGTTGATGCTAATGAATCCTTTCCAGCATGATGTTAATTAAGATTAATGAGGGGAAAAGTCCTGGGAGCAAACAATGTCCAACAATAGAAAAATCGTGTGAACAACCATGTGTATTAAAAAGGCTGTGGCTCTATATATGCGTGAAAACCATGACAATTGAAAAACAAATTGGCAGGCTCAACATAAAAGTGAAAATGATTTATTGTATAACTTTTAATTGTGAATGATTCATCAGTGCATGTTATTATGAAGACCAAAAATTCTTTATAAACTTCAACCAAAACTTGCTGTTTCACTGAAAGAAATTTAATTTAGCCAAATAATTCATAGCCAAACAGTTTTCAAGGCTTTTTAACACAAAATCAATTACTGGTGAAAAAAACAAGTCCTAAACTACATAAGAATGTAACATTACAAGATAATACAAGATAAACCAATGGCCAAAACCAGGCATGAAGTAAATGAGACAAAAATTGTGGCGATCACATGAAAAATGGTAAGAGTTCATTTCGAAGACTGAAAACTTGGAAGTTTGGTAAACTTTAGCATTATTTACAGTGAAACACAGGGGAAAGTTGAGCTGAACAGTGAAAGACGGATGCCTGGGAGACATGATTAGATTTGAAAATCCAATTTTAGACTGACCTCACCGAAACTCGCTACGCAGGAGGTTTTTATCAATGGAAGATGCTAAAATGGACTGTGTGGAAAATAACTTCTCACTGAAGGGCTGAGCGGGGGATAAGGTGTTGCTTTGAATATAAATTATTTCATTTAGGTCTTCTGCCGCTAACTGGCACCCCCATAAGTCCTCTAATCAGTATAATCAATTAAATATGGCTTGACAAAACACACTGCAGTGGCAAGCTGATATCTGACAGCAGCCGTATTCTTGTAGTGGCACCAAGAGAATTTCCTTTAGTATACTGGAAGTGTTTATAACTACAGTGTATGTTCAACTGTTCAGTAAACAGAGTAACAGGTAAGTGGTGTACAGCTGTTTATTAAAAGAGGGGCATCATGGGAGACAGGTTTTTGCTGACACTTTTGAAAAAATACAATCATTAATGCATCAAAATACGACCACAGAATTTTACATATCAATGCCAGCTCAGTCTTTATACTGATGATGTAGCTTTCCGTTACAAACAGATTAGCCAGTCAGAACAGAGAACATTTACATAGATGCTTTAGAGGTTATGTAGGAAAAGCAGCATGTTTCTATGGGTCAAAACGGGTCAGAACATTGTAAGTAGACGTCTGGGGAAAAAAGTAAATGCCACTAAAGTGCTGCATATGACCCCTTTAAGGCAACACAGCTTCTTCAAGAGTTTTAGTGTGCCAGGCATCTCTTCAGAATGCACTTCTAAGCTTTCTTATGAACTTAATGAGCATTCTCCTAAAAGAAACCACTGCAGATGGCACTCAGTGAAGAAAGACGGAGTGAAAACAGAAAGAGGAGGTGGGAGACATTAGGTTAAATTCCCTGAGGGAACCGGCCCGGGTCTTCATCTCGATGGGCTAATCATGAAGCCCATCAGAGCTATTATAGAATACAGCTACAGGTTCAAGACCTGTGGGACTGGCTCTGATGCATAAAGCTGTGAGTGTTGACAACATGGCTGCCTGGCACAGCGCTGATTTTCTATGACAAATTATCAGGGCAAATCACTCTCTGCTCTTCTGAAATTCATCACATTTGATTGCTCATTTTCTCATGCTGAAATGTGATCGTTGATTATTAGTATTGGGATGGTGACTGAACAGAGAATTTCTTGTGATATGTCTGACAGTGTACAGTGATATCAAAAAAAGGAGAAATTGTATTAAAATTTTCAAACTGGCACCTTTTATTTGCTTTCATTGAACCAAGAGTAGAGAGAGAGAGAGATACTGAAACGTGCTTTTAATCACTACTTTTCACCCAATCATTCTGTAATCACTTACTCATCATCATGTTGTGTGTTTAAATACATACAAAATATAATGTTTTCTCTTTTTACCGAAACAAATCTTCCACACATCTGACGACACATCTGGCAGCTTTAGGAGTTAGTCAGAACTGAACTATATGAGGCTGAGTAGGTTAAAGAGGTTGACTTGCTGTCCATAATTGAGGTGCTGGTGGCCACTCAGCTCTCTGGAGACCACCTGAGATAAAATACAGAATAATGTGAGTTAATGAGGAGGCTGTATGCCAGAAGACTTGAGAAGACTGAAATAACTAGGCTTAAGATAACTGAATGACAGGACTGTACAAACACACTAAAACATTCAGAAAAAACATGAATACACCTTTACTGCAATACACAGACAACACAACCCTCATCAGAACCCCCAACACAAGATTAATCTGTGATGTGAACATGACACACCAACTGCTGCCTCAATATCCAACTCAAATCTCACTCTGAAGATTCTCTCTGTAACCACAATCCCACGATTCATAAATAATAAACTCACTGTAAACAAAATAATATGCATAAGATTACTGCAAAGCCTCAAAGCCCCCCAGCTGTCTGTACTTGTGTAAATCAATAATTTCTGTCGTATTTCTGTCGTTTCTAATAATAGAAGATGACAAAACTAATAAATGGGTTATGAGGTTGTAACTCAATTAATTCCTGCCTGAGCTTGTAAATTGATAAAGCAAATATGTGAGGTACAGGCAGCTGGATTGATGAAATGTCAAGAATACATATTTGAGAATGTGCCTCTTTAATGACACTTTTGATGTGTCAGCATATACTATAGTTCTTCTGCTAAATTCCCGGAAAGGGTTCCAAAAAATGTGCTTCATGGTGTCATAGAAAAACCTTTAACATCTGCAGAACCTTTCTGTATCACAAAAGATAGTTTGTAGTGTAAAAGGTTCTTTAGACTATGAAAAGGTAAGGAAGAAATGGTTCTTTTAAGAACCTTTGACTGAATGATTCTTTGGGGAACCAAAAATGGCTCCTCTGTGGCATCCCTGTGAAGAACATTTTAAGAATAAAAGTTCTTTACAGAAGAAAGAAAATCATGAAGCAATGAAATCTAAATATATTTAAAGGTGAAGTTCACTCAAAATATTGTCATCAACAGTCTTAAAAATAAAGGTTTCTAAATAATGATGAACCTGCAACATTCACAGAAACTTCTCACTGCACAAAAAGCAGACAGTAAAGGTTCATCAGAATATTAAAGTTATATTTAAAAGGTTTCTGAAAGAACAGTGCTTGTTAGGATTAAAGCTTTTCTCTTTCTATACCTCAATGAATAAAAAAGCACTCTTATTCTTAATAATGTGAGACTGCTGATTACATGAGTCTTTAACATAATCCTGGAAAGGTGCTGATTTTGCTGTGAGACGAGCTCAGACAGATCTATAGACACACAAATGGAGACATATTCAATAGCCGACACCACTGAATATAAAGCAGGTATCATAATGTACTAGTAATATTTCAATGAGTATATACAGCGCATAATTATGACATGATTCATAATGGCTTCAGAAACTCTGCGTACTGAATTGTATTGTTAATATATCTGTCTAGGGCCGGAGATGTGCCGTATATAGGCTTAGATGTCATGTTCACTGATTCATGTATCTGTGTGGTGATGCAGGTTGGACTCACACCGCTGCTGCCAACAGAGGTCACTGCCCTGTCCTCCAATTACCAGCTACACCACAAACAAAGCAGGTGTGAGTCCTGTGCCTTACATTAATTACACCAGTTTTTTACATCTGAACACAACTGGAGGCTGCTGGACATTTATGAAGACAGCTGGAAATATGATCATGTGTAGCTTTTCAGAAATCACAAAATAATGACACAACCTGGTCTTAATACTGCTGACCTATCACACAAACATTGCACACAAAGATCCACACCTCTTTTTCTCACACACATTTTTGACTATCAGCCAATTCTTTCAATCACAGAAACGATACACACAAAAATAAATAATGGGCTTTCTCCTGAGCATTTCCTCACAGAAACGCTCTCTCTCTCGGTCTCCTGCACATGCACTCATCATGAGTAAATGATCAGCGTCTGACAGGACTGAGGAGTGATGGAGACTCACGGTTTCTGCAGCATCCATCACCCTGATGTCCAGCAGAGGCCAGAATGACCAGCTGTAGGGGGAGGAGTACAATAAAACATACAAATCC
>JAZGTH010000069.1:1702500-1842500 GCA_036877525.1 Chromobotia macracanthus
ATATTGATGTCATTGTTTCTCAGACTGTCTTATATGCACCACTTGTTACTGGATCCAATGCATCTGCATGCCACATGCTTATTAGGAGAAAAGAGATGAGTTTTATTATTCACTAGGATCTGAAACAGCTGCGTGTGTCACCAACACTTTGAATGTGTGAATGGCATGATGCATGTTTGTGTCACAGGTTCACTTACTTTCAGTGCTGGCTGCTCTTCTGCTTGTTTCTCTGAGCCGGGCTTGACTTGAAAGCGAGCCAGCTCTCAGTGTCTGAGTTTATTTAGGGTATGCAGTGGGTTTAACAGTGCTTCACTAAAGCCTTTCCCTGCCTCATACCTTAAAGCTGCAATCCGAAACTTTCTCACGTTAAAAATGATCAAAATCAGTAATTGAGCAAGTACATGACAGATCAGTGTTTAACACGATCTCCTTATCTTACCACAACCCCCAATGGTAAATTTGAGCTGTCGGTCCGATTTCCCGGGAAATGTCAATTTGGCTTCATTTGACTTCAACATATTTAAAGAAAAGTATGTAAAGTAACCTGCAATTTTATATTTTTAACATAGACAGTAGACTAGTCCTCCGGGACATATGGGTTCTGCACGTGCCACCCAAACGTTCTTCTGACAGGTCTGAATGTGGCAGGCAGGCCGTGGTGATGGAGGAAGGAAAGTGTCTCAGATTGCTTCTGCTGCTTCAGAGTCGTCCTCAGGTTACAGCAAGTACATCACCCCCACCACACATGCACAAACACAAAGAAATACTCACTTGCTGCAGTTAAAGCATCACAGCTTGAGGGCATTTGGGATGCCATCCTGAAAGGAAGCCGGCCTGGAGGTCCTGAAAGGCACATCGCAGGGAGAGAGAGAAGCCAAAATGCATCATTTTCTCCCCTCGCTTTTCAAGTCCCCGCCCCACAGGATTCGGTGCTAGCCAGACCCCAGCTGCTCTGAAGAGCCACCTCCTACCTCCAGCCCTGTCGTGTCTTTGCATCAGAGCTGAGTCACATCACCCAGCGAACGTGAGCGACGGATCGATGTTTTTCACAAGACTTAAGAGCAGCTGAATGTTGAGTACATTAGCTAAGATGATGTAGCTTAGCATTCGTGCGATTGTTTGTGTTAGAACAATTTGCAGATCTGAAGAGCAGCTTGTACATGATGAGGATATGAAGTCTAGTTTCTCACAATGTGGATCAGACATTTTGAAACATTGCGGTGACATTTTAGCGAATTGAAAAACATCATCTGTCAAATTTAATTTGATCATTTACAATTGCAAATAAGCATGTGGGGCAAGCTTTTATTTGCCGCAGATTAGTTTGCACACATATTTATTGATGATCATTTTAAATTGTAAATTTAATTGAATGTCAAAAGGAGAAATAGAAGCAATTAACCACCATTTAATGCAACAGGTTACCAAAAATGGCCTCCCAAATCCTACAGAGATACTGAATATTTCTGTATTTCTTATTTAACCAGTGGGGTAAGGCTGGCAAACTGACTGTTAAAACTAAAACCTTTAAAAGCTTAGAAAGTTTAGGGATTACATCCCATAGTCATCCCATAGCTACATTTGAAAACAAGCCTTATAGCTTTCTGTTCTTGCTGTCTAAAGCCCATAGACACAGAAAACTGGAATTGAATCTAAATGAAGAGGTTGGTGGCAGCCAGTGTTATTTTCTCAGGATTTGTCAACATTGCTATGCAAAGCGAGACTTAAAATCTTGACAGCTTAGCTTCTCGGAGAACTGGAGTGCTAATGATTTCCAGCAGCATCCTGCTTCTCCAGCTTCTTCCTCGACGGTTTACATTTGTTGATGTCGTCCTCTCACTGTTTGCTCGTGAGATCACTAAGAAGAGCATGTCTGATGCCTGCTGCATCTGGAAATAACAAACATTCACTTTGAAAAACTCTTTGTCGTATGTACGCGACGATGGAAGCGCTAAAACAAAGCTGGTAGTTTTGAAGCATGTAAAGGCATCTACTGTGTGAGACGTCATTTATTTCTGTGATTGTTTATGCTTGGATATCTGTGCTCAGGGCCACTGCGCAATTATGTGGAATTGTGTTTCTTTCCCAGAACTGTAGCAAAGTTGATGTACCAAACTCTTTTGGAAGCCCTCCACAAATACATTTCAAATGTATAAAATGTAAATAATGAGAACCACTTAATATCTGTAGACATGGTTTGGGCTTTTTATTTTTATCTTTGTTTATAAATTTCTACATACAGACAATTTAAGTGCTGCCCGCACTCTTAAGAGAGTCTCAAACGAACAAAAAAACATTAGATTTGACTTCTGATCCATCTTCATGTCAAGACTCCACAAGGTCAACTTCAAAGACGTGACAAGAAGTCAATGGTGCAGTGAAGTCAGTCACAAATACCTTTCAGCCTCCTGTCGTCTCATGTTACATGTTACACTCTGACATCCTTATAATTTCCAGTGCTTGAACATATCAGCCACTGTGTGACGTGATATGATATTTGAACAAAATTTCCCCCAATGCGCAACAGACATTTTCTGTCTGGCACTGGGCTGCCTGGCAGCTAGCTTCATTCTGCAAGCTCTTTCCTGCCGGTTTTTCTTCACCCCTCTGAAGAATCTCACCCAGATGCAGATGTGCTCAGATCGCTGTAAATTAAGAACTCCACACTTTGTTCTCGACACCAGCAGAGACTCCCCAAATGTACTCATTTATCTGCTATGGCTTCTGGTTTCATTCAGTACTGATGTCATATGAACTTGATTTTTGTCCTCAATTTGCAGCTTTTTTGGTCTAAGTTTTGCAGTTGATACGTGGCAAAATGATGTCTTTGTCTTGTGACTGCTGGAGTATCTTAGTGAAATGGGAACAAGGACGAAACTCTTTTTATATTTTTAACATTGGGGCCTGGAATCTGGATGAAAACTGCACTTTGCTCTGCACTTGTTTTTCTCTCTCAGGCCATTGATTGTAAATCCTTCTTTGTCCAGATTTAAACCAACATGTTGTCTGCACACTTGGGCCTGATGAAGCTAACACTTGTAGCAGTGCTCAGAGTCTGCTTAGCGCTGAAAATAAAGCTAGCCAAGCTCACCCTGGGTTCGAATTAGACCGACATGGAGACTTGTGGGGGCGGGCAGATTGGGGATGGAGTTTGCAGGGATTCCCTCCTTCTCTTTCCTCTGAATGAGACAGACGGAGACTGGCTCCCTGCAAGCAAAATGAAGTCTCAGGGGCCTCCACTGATGTCATTGTTTTCAATACGGTGTGATATGGTTTTCTGGTGCCACTGTCTCTAACTCTTTGGTGTCTCTATCCTCCCACCTGGGCTTTGCGGTACGATTCAAATTAAGCTTCTCCCCTTTGGAAGTCTCTTTGCTGCTTGAGTGGGTTACAGGTCCGTGTTTGATGACATAAATTAATTTTTTGTCTCTGTCAATGATTTTGCACCTTACGAAGGCCCTTATTGTTAGGTTGAAGTTTACGTAAACCAGAAGTTGCAATATTCCATAAAAATAAGAGTAGTGTATTTTGATATCATGGTGACTTCTGTGAAGCTTCTGTGTTTTGGAAACGGCAGTTTTCTGATTCTTCGGGTTTGGGTTTGTTGAGGTACAATCAAAGAAATTTGATCACTGAGAGGTTTCTCGGCAGAATGAATGGAGATCTCATTTACATTAGGTATAATCTGTCTCAGATGTTAATCTTTAAACCTGGTCTAGCTTAGAACAAATGGAGAAGCCAGAAGGTTTACTCATTAAGGCTGCACTTAAAGTGATCGTATTGAAGATGAAGAAGCTCATTTGACAGATAAATCCAATGACATGAGAAGAGCGATGACGAAGCATTTAACTGTAACACTCACCCTGGAATTGTTTCTCATTAGCTTTAATAAAGTGCAGTGTCCCGGTGTAATGAAATAAGCCTTCAGGTGTGTTGTCAATGCTTTTCTGTTTATTTATCATCTCCCATTTTATTACTTTACTCTCTTCATGCTAACAAAGCCCCCAGCTGTAACAGAACTCTCAGACTGAAGCATCATAGCCAGATGTTTCTGCCCAATTCATTACTCATTACCATCACTGAAGTCCACTGGCAAACAATACAACCTTACTGTCATTCACAGTATGGCCGCAATCTCCCAGCTACCAATTTTAGTTGTTAGAACGTTTCCCTAATGTTTGCATTAAATGGAAAGATTTCAGGAACATTTAAAGCATCCACTTTTTTATGTGTTTTCATTATTGCTTGGTTACAAGAGCATTATTCAAACTTTTAAAATTCTGTAATGTTTTTGAAATGTTCCACTAACAACTTAAGAATAAAGTTTTTGAAATATGTGATATATAATAAAAATATGTTCTAATGTTACTGCAAGAACATTTTTTATAACTTTGAGACCCTTGAGAGAACATTAGCCGATGTTCTGATAATGTTCCCTGTTAGCTGGGCTGTCCTTAGTGTACATTGTTTTGTTTAGTGGTTATCTTAGTGTTATCTTAGAGTCTGGCAGGGCTATTAAGGGCAAGATATTCTGTACCATGTGAAAATAACAAGTATATGATTTTTTTTTCAGAATCTGACCATACACAACATTTTTTGCAGTCAGGGTCTACAAGCCGAGACTTCAGAAAACCTGTGTGATTGTAGAATGAAGGTTGAATTTAAGGTTATATAGTAACTTGACGTTGGAAGCGAACGTTGGAAGAAACATAGAAAGCATTTCAGAATGTTCATTGTCTTTCTTGCTGTAATGTCTTCGGTCAGTCAAAACTTCAACATGAAGATTCACTTCTGTGTGAAGACAGTGGGGTGAATACTTATTGTGCTGGATCTCTTCTTGGTTTTTATGTGGCTGTAGCATATACATTCTCACCTCATAGGCTGTATCTATAGATGTAAGGGTGGGTGCTATAGCATCATGCTAATGGCAAGAAACCATTTCCTGTTGATTGCATTAATGAAAGTGTTTTTCATTTGTATGAATCACAGTTTGAAGGAATTCGAGACAAGCTGCCAGTTTCACACATGAGTGAATGAGGCGAACCGCTCTGCTGACGCCGGGAAAGTGTTCGTTTCAGGTCATCTGTCTGGACTGAGACTGTGGACCACTGGCAGACCGTCAAGAGTTAGTGCTACATGCTAACACAACAGAAATCTAACTCTGATACAGTTGTTCCAGATTCATCTGCAGCTCTTGCTCTAATCTCTCCGTAAAGCTCTGTAAACTGCATACAATTTAATAATGATGTCATAGTTATCTGCAAGCTAAAGCTTGCATCTGTTTTCCATTTATTAGTGGATAAAATAAAAGAAAAATCAAAGCAGGAGCGCATATTTTAAAACAGTGTTTAATGGTCATGTTGTGGTGATAAAAACGTGTGTGTGTGTGTGCAGTATATATATATATTCCATCATGTACTCACCCTCGTGTCATTCCAAACCTGTGTGACTTTTTGCTTCTGTGGAACACAAAAGATGTTTTTAAGTATGTTGGTAACCAAACAACAGTGGCACCCATTGACTTCCATTGGAGTCCATTTCATTTGTGTTGAGACATTTCTCAAAGTCTTCTTTTGTGTTCCACAGAAAAAAGTCACGGGTTTGGAATGACATGAGGGTGAGTAAATGATGGAAGAATTGTAATTTTCGGGTGAATTACCCCTTTAATGGCACAGTGAGGCCCACACACACAAAGCTGGTAGATGACATCAGAGTTAGAAACAGAACCGTCTGAAGATTGGTTCTGGAGCTCTGGAGATCACTGCGATGTGTCCTCATGTGATAAATCTTGTGCTTTGTGTAGTACTCTGCCCCTTATCACATCCATTCTCTAAAAATGTACTATTAATAGCTTAAATTGTGGGCACTCACCTGTCTCAAATTTGCATGTCATTTCCTCAGTGTCACACTGTTTCTTTATCAGTCTCTTTCTGTTTCTCCCCCTATAGTGTGAGCTGTTGTAGCTCAGCTGGTAGAACATTGTGTTAGCAGCGCAAAGGTTGTGGGCTTGATTTCCAAGGAACGCACATACTGATTAAATGTGTATGTTGAATGCGTCTGTTGCATAAATGCAAATGTAATGCAGGAGATGCAATGCGCCATTTTGCAGGTTACCTTGACTGCAGTATTTGCAGGATTTAAAATAACAAGCATTGTGGAGACTGACCCTGCATTAGTATGAGAGTAACGTCTGCATGGTGAAGTGGCCTTAGCGCCTCTAAGGGAGAAGGTAGGAAAGAGTTTTGTTTTTTTGTTGTCCTTTTTTTCTCATGTTTTCCTGTCTCAGACCTTCTTGTGATTGGCCTTGGTCTTGTCCTCATATTTTTACCTCATCTTCCCATCTAACCATTTTAGGTTGTAGGAATGTTTCTGTAACATTTTCATAAAGTAACAAAAGTGTTAAAATGTTTTGAAAGTTGTAGGAACGCTCAAAACATCCAGTTTTTTAAATGTTGGTTATAAGAACTTTGTTCTGATTTTTTTTAATTCTGTGACTTTTTAAATGATTCACTAACAACTGAAAAGTAACGTCATTGATATATCGATATATAGCATTAAAGCAAAGTTAATTGTCAGGTTTGGTGAGGGCATTCTCGGTTAGCTGGGTTACCCCTTGTCGAGGAATACAGCGGGGGTGGCCAGTATTTGTGGATTCACATGGTTTGTGTTTCTGAGATGCGAATGCCATAACACCTTTATTCTTTTTCTTTTCTCCAAGACCTCATTTACAAACACAATATGCGTTTCATCATGTCGTCCTTTTGTGGATACAAAAGATCAGACCAGCATCCCATCGACTGAGATACCCACAGTGTATCATATTATATTCTCCTCTTTTGACTGCATTGTGCTTCGGGGGCTCGCTGGATCCTAGGTACAATCTGCTCTTTCACAGCGACTCGCTCACATACAATGCATCTCTGGTGAAATAAATTGCAGTGTTGTACTGCTCACGCTGGCAAATTGACGCCAAACCGCACGAAAGACCAAATAAAGATGTGAACAGAACAGATTTTGCACCTGAGAATTAACAACACCACTATCATACAATAAACAAATGCAATTAAATGAAAATTAAACGCTGTGAAGTTAAGTGTCTGTGGTGAGGCTCACTTAAAAAAGTGGATTGAAATCAGCATATGAATTAGTATTTTAGAAGTGCAACACATTGCCCTGTTGCGGGGGGACAAGGCCAGGCCTGAGTGAGAGGAAGCCATCTTTAGCTGCATGAAATTCCATCTCTGTCAGAGCCGGGGCCCTGCGGTGCTGTGAAAGCAGTTCGGGGTCTTGACAGAATTAAATTAGTTTTTCTTTTCTCTTGACTTCTTTTGGGTTGAGACTGTGTAGTGTGTCACTAAGAGGATGTTTTTGTTGGGTGGGAATCTTGCTTGATTGTGAATCCAAAGATAACAATTCACTACAGAGTCCGGTTTCTCTTTCCAGAGAAGTTTATTGCTTAGTGTAGACAGCACTGTGTTCTTCAACACTGAGGGGATGATGGCTTGCGTCAAGGTTTCTGGTCTGTAATGTATTCAGTGAATGGCTGTATGATGGAGTGATTATCTGAAAGAATTAACAGCAGTTATCGCATGTGATTGTGTCATTAAATTTTTGTGGAGACATGTGAGAGGATGGTGTGACCTCTGGACATCTGTACTGACCGCATGTGGACTCTTTCTCTCGTCCCATTGTACAACAATAGAACTTTGAACTCTGTGTTGTAACCACACATATGCTGCAAGGAAGGTTTTTTTAAGCCACCGTAAAATCAAAATGGAGCCTACACTGTCAAAACAAATGAGAAAAAAAGTATACCTTTAGCCTGTCACTGATGAGTACTCTTAAATGTACAACTGCTGTACCCTTTAACATCATAAGATGTAGGGTAATGTAACTGTGAGGCGTAGGTAAGGTACAATTACTTTTTGGTCTAATAGTATGAGGTGCAACAGGTGTTACTGCCCCAGTGACAACCTAAAAGTTTTGTACTGATTAAAAAGGCCATTAAAAAGGTTAATTTAACTGTTCTAGGAACGTTCACAATGTCCAGTTGTTTTTGAGGTTGTATTACAAGTATTGGTTATAAGAACTTTGTTCAAATATTATTTTTTATTCTGTAACGTTTTCTGTAACATTCCACTAACACATAAACAGATAAATATGTGTGTGTGTACAAAACATATATGTATATATATGTATATGTACAAAACATTCTACTAATGTAGAATGTTCTCAGCCAGCGTTCTGAGAACGTTTCCTGTTAGCTGGGATAATCCTGAACTGTTATTGATTCACATTTTTTTTAAAATCTTTCATTTTTCATTAAAATGCAATTGTATGCTCCACTTGTAAAATGAGTTTGTTTTTCAGCTGATGTCATCAATTCTAAATGTTGAGTCTATCTAGAGAATCATTTGAGCCATGAGCTGTGAATGATGAAGGGCTCATACAGTCAGATGAGGCACCACAGACTGCACCATAATTCATCTCCACATCTCAACCACAGATGGACACGCGTTAGACAGCGTCGCAGGGCCCAGAGACGGCAATCTACCCGCAACTCTTACCGCACATGCAACTACAAAAGACCTGCAGCTAAACAACAGTCAGGGCTGAAACCAGGGGAGTATATTTGATTAAAGAGAAGTTCAATACCACCCTGCCAGAAAGCAGAGGGTGAGATTCATGGTGGGCTTTTCAGATGGTGCGTGACGTGGGTCTGCCCGCATTAGCACCACTTATGCAGTGTGTTTATTTATTTATTTTTCTTTTTTTTCCAGATAGAGTCATTTCAGATAAGCGTTTCTCTCTGGGGAACACAGCACTGCAGACCTGTGATCTGATCAAGTGACCATCTGCTCAAACCTTCATTTTTCCCCCAACAAGCAACAAGTAAACGTACAAGCTGCTCAAAATCAGCCACGCAGATGCTGCTGTGCCACGCTAGAATATTTATACAGGTACATTCAGGAACACTGAAAGATTTTTACTGCTAACAATTTAAGGCTGCAAAATTGTTTCCCCAACGTTTCCATAAAGTAACAAAAATGTTATTTATAAAGTTCTAGGAACATTCAAGACATCCAGTTTTTTAGACATCATATTAATGTTATTGCTTGGTTAAAAGCATGCTATTCTGTAACATTTTTTAAATGTTTCACTAACTACTTAAGACTAACAATTTGGTTTGTTTGATATATAACTTTATACAGTTTTACCAACAATACTGCAAGAATGTTTTTGAGAACTTTGAGAGAACTTTGAGAGAACGTTAGTCAACTTCTAAGACGGTTTTCTGTTAGCTGGGTTACAGACAAGAAGTTCATTCAAAACAGATGAAAGTTGCTGCTCTAAATTTGCGGTGTCTGAGGACAGATTCTTGTGGGCCGCAGGGGTGGGAAGTTGGAAAGTGGATGATCCTGGAGATTCCAGAGGTAAACAATACCTGGAGGTGCCTTAACATAATGTCTCAAAAGGCCAGCATTTTCCAAAGCTGAACAAAGAAAGAAATGTTGCTGAATGCAGACCAAAAGCATAACCAGTTCTAATCAATTCAATGCAGCTGCCTTCAGAGACATGCAGAAGCACAAATTGCTTGTTTTGAAAAGAAAGCAAATTTTGGATGTAGAAAACCTGTGACTAAAAGAGCAATACATTCTTGTTAGCATTATGAACAGATAGCTGTTTTGCTAGAAAATGCCAAACCATACACGTTTTGAGCAATAGGAGAATGGATTTTTAAGTCAGTCAATTTCTCGGAGTCAGTCAGATACAGAGCTCCTCAAATTTGCTGCCGTGTATCTTAGTACGTCAAGCTGAACCGTGCTGAAAGGAACCTGCTTGTTGAGCAGCGAGCAGCTCTTATTTCATTTTCACCCTTCAGTTGACAGGTTTCTCAGTTTAGCTTGTTTGATGGCGTGGAAAGATTAACTTGATTATTTTTCTTGATTGACATCAACTAAAACCAGTTATTTTGCAATGGAAGTTTGGTCTTACTGTGCTTAAGATTATTGGTTTAGCTTGCCATGCCTCACTGGAGATTTCTCTACAGGACATACTGAAGAGCAGTCGTGTGTTAGCATTTGGTCAACATGCAGAAAACGTACTGTATATTGCCTTTACAGTCTGCTACAGAATTTCTCTGAGATTTTCTCATTTGCTCATTTCAGGATGAGGTCACTGACCCGCCGAATGAGTCAATTCTACTTATTAACCCTGAACAGATGTGCATGGCGCGACCTGCGTGTCGAAACTAAAATATTTATTGGTGTCGTACTCTAGGGAACATAACATGAACTCACACTACAGAACCCAACAGTGGTAGGAAAAATACATTAGCTTTTGCAATTGTTAAAGTCTATAAAAAAGCTGAAATATAAATACATCTCAAAATGCTGCAGAATCTACGTATGATTGTCTTCTAAACCTGAAATTGTGGAGTAGCTTTTTTATTGCAGACATGATTGTTCACAGGTTTCGGTAGAACAATTAGGCTATAAGCTAACAATTTTTGATTGTAAGAATGTTTCCATAATGTTTTCATTAAGTAACAACAACATTAAAAATGTAATTTTGAAAGCTATTTTAGACATTGTATTAACTTTATTGCTTATTTATGGGAACGTAATTCAAACATTTTTTCAATTCTGTAATGTTTAAAACGTCCCACTAACAACATAAGAGTAACATTTTTAATATACGGAATTTAGTTAGCCAACGTTCTGAGAATGTTCCCTGTTAGCTGGGTGGTTACATGTTCAGTCATTCAGCAGATGATTGGAAACAAGTTCCAGCATGTCATATAAAAAACAATTTATACAGACATTAGTGTGTGTATTATTATACAGTACAGCTGAAAAAGCATCTCAATATGTAATAACACCATGATCATTTGAATCTGAGGTTATTGCTTGCTGGTGTTAACATGCTTCTGGGTGAGCTCCATCACTGAGGTGCTTTACTGAAGGTCTCTTATCATTTAGAAGATGTGTGTTACTACAGAACACGAGCTGTTTACCTCAAGCAGTGTGGTATGAAGTGCTTCAGTGAAAGACTTGATTGTGTTAGGATTCTCTCTCCAGTTTGTGTGTCAGTCTTACCTACAATCACATTTGTGATGTCTGTGGTATCAGCTCTGAGCTTTAATCACAGAGGCAATGACTGGCATACTGCCACACTTGTGATGTTTTCACACTTTGTACGATGGCTTCAGTCCCCACCCATCTTCGGTTGTCCCTCTCTGGTCTGCTTTCACACTGTGTGCTGAACCGCTTTTGTCATCAGCTCGAGTAGACAGACAGTGTTAGTTTGTAATGATGTTTCCCTAACGTTTGCATTAAGCAACAAAAAAATGCTAAAATGTTATTTAGGTTATTTTGGTGTTATTTAAGTTCTAGGAACGTTCAAAACGTCCAGTTTTTTAGATGTTGTATTAGCGGTATTGCTTGGTTAATAAGGACATTATTCAAACTTTTTAAATTCTGTTTTTAATCACTTAAATACGTTTTAATAATCTTCCACTAACACTTTAAGTATGTTGTTTTGGATAAGTATGATATATAATGTTAAAACTGTTCTACTAATGTTACTGCAACTTTTTTGATCACTTGGAGAGAACCTGTTCCCTGTTAGCTGGGTTACCACTGTCGCCCGGCAACAAGATTTGAAAGCTCTTAAAAACACGTTCTTTTGTTTGGTGCCACAACTAAAATGTTCACGCAACTGTTTGATTGCAGAACCATACTGCCGTGTAAAGAACTGTGAAAAATAGAGACCCTGCACTTTTGACCTTAGCGAGCACAGTTATATTCTTAAAATGCTTTGACCTTTCAGTGTGAGCTAACAGATGTTGTGGAAATAGCTACAGTGAGATGTATTCTCCTAGTTCTCAAATAACCATTTCAACCCTTCCTTTGCAACAAATTCCATTGCATTATTATCAGACAGTCTGATGATTTTGCCTGATGTTTGGGTTGGACTCTGCTGTGTTTAAAAGAACTCATTTTCACGCTCTCTCACTACTCATTTGATGGAAACATAAAAAGTTTGAAGCTTCATTTACAATCATAATTAAGTATCCAGAACAGATGTTCCTATCCAGACTCTATCTACAGAACGACTTATTCTCTTCCTAGCCACCCATGTCTTCATATGTCTTCGAATTATAATTTTAATGGATTTTTATGCTTGATGTGTATAAATGTCACATTTTCTGGAATGTATGAAAGAGAATAAAACCCTTTTTCACAAGCTTTCAGTTGGCCTGTCTCATCTCCATCTAAAGCACTGTTTACAAAACAGAACAAATACGAAGTTCAATAAATGTGGTGTTCATTTAGACCGCAGTATTGTCTGCTCACCATTGCAGTATTGTCTGCTCACCATTGCAGTATTGTCTGCTCACCACTGCAGTATTGTCTGCTCACCATTGCAGTATTGTCTGCTCACCATTGCAGTATTGTCTGCTCACCACTGCAGTATTGTCTGCTCACCACTGCAGTATTGTCTGCTCACCATTGCAGTATTGTCTGCTCACCATTGCAGTATTGTCTGCTCACCATTGCAGTATTGTCTGCTCACCATTGCAGTATTGTCTGCTCACCACTGCAGTATTGTCTGCTCACCATTGCAGTATTGTCTGCTCACCATTGCAGTATTCTCTGCTCACCACTGCAGTATTTGCCCACAGGCCTGTGAATGCAGTAATGATGTTGAATTATGCAGCAGACCCTCTGATATGGCCTTTCACTCCAAACTCCCTCACAGGCTTCTGGCCTTTACTTTATTAAATTCACTCTTAAAATTTTCTGGTTTCATAAATCCTAACCCCCTCCCATACGTCTCTGTTCTCGCTCTGCATCCATCTACACATTCACTTCTCCTCCATTTTTCTCCCCTCTTCTTTAGTTTTAGTTTTAGAGAGTCTAGCAATAGCAAGCTAGCTTTGAAAGCACAAGATCCCACCCTCCCTTCAGAGCATCTCCAAAGCCACACCCCCTCCAACACATGAACACATACACAGTTTGACAGGCAAGTAGGATATAACATTCGAACTGAATGCAGTGATTGAATGAACATTTTATGGTCCTGCACCTTCCATAGAAGATATAGATTTATATAAATATATTTAGACCGCTTAGCGTTTGCTATCAGAATGTGAAGAGACTTTTAACCAGCATAACTGAAAATGTTTCTGGGACAAATCATGTCCCCTGCCTTTAATTCCCATTCTGTGTTTTATCTTCCAGTGCCATTTGCAGCTCCAGCACTGAAAAGCAGCCAGTATGATGATACAGTTAGATATGCATTTGTGTGTGTGTGTGCTGCCAAGCTCTGAGTCAGTTCTTTAATAATATGCATTCTGCTGTACTGTCAGTACAGGTACAGGTGTGCTATACATCGTGCAATATAAATCGCCATGTCACTCATCTGTATGTGTGTGTATGTGTTGTTTGTGTAAATAAGCATGCTTAGTGGGAAGTTAAGTAATGAGAGTGTGTATGCATGTGTCTGCAGTGAGGGAGGAGGGCTGAGTGGTTGGGTTTTAATGGCTGCTGTACAAAGTGACTTGAAAATGATTCATGGTGTTGCTGGCGCTCACACGGCCTGCCATTTGTGTCAGAACAACCATGCCGTCTCTCTCTCACTCTCTTTTGCAAACAAAGACATGGAGGACGGCCTCATTCCCTCTGTTCTTCCTCTGTGTTGTTTTTATTTTCACTGTTATTTACTCAGTTCTGTTCTGGATCTACCAGGCATAGACAGACGCTTCACGGGAGAGCAGATTTATAGAGATTCATGACTCTCTCTCCTGCAGTGAGGGGCAGTAATGCATCAGTGCAGGAGGGGTAATGATTTCACATGTACCCCAGGGAATGTTGGGGTTCAGGGGTGAGATGTGTTAGCTTTTCTTCTCCAGTCGCAGCTCTGGGGTTTAACCGCATCTGCTGGGTTAATTTATCTTGATGTCTCATGACATCTTCATTGATTTTAATGGACAGTACGATGATGGTTTGCCTTCAGTGTTTTCTTGGTCTCTCTGGTTTTGTCTCTTTTAATGTGTTGCTTGTTTTTTTTAAATTTGCTACATTTATAAAATCACAGTAATTTGTCAGCTGAGCTGCAATCTGTAACTTTTTTTTGGTTAAAAATGAGCTAAACAACCCCATTTTCTTAGTTTACATTTACTCTCATCTAACAGTCTTTCTCTCTGTCCTTCTTCCAGGTTTTTGCCTGCAAAAAGTGCCACCCACCCAAGTGACTCTCTGTCCTCATCATGGCGGCAAAGCCCGCTCTTTCATTCCTATTGGCTGTGCTGGCATGCACTGGGCCGGCCCAGCCCTCCCCCCCACTGCTGCTCCGTCCCGGGAGAGAGAGAGGGACTCAGGAGGGGCTTTGGGCGGAGTCAACATCGCTGTGGTCCACTCCGGCTCCTCCCACCTCCCGGAAACGAGCACCGGGGTGGGGAGTGTGGGTGGAGCCTCTGCAGCGGGCTCTGGTTCCGGTGCCGGGCCAAGCAGCAGTTCAGGGACGGGTATCCTGAGTCGGGCCTGGTCCGGACAGGTGGGTGAGAGTGTGATGACACCGTGGGGGCCAGCTAACGTGATCTGGCTGGCTGTGAATGAAAGCAGTCCTGGGAGCCTGTTGCTACAGTTGTGCGAGTTATTGGCTACCACACCTCTGCAGGGCCTTGTGTTTGAGGAAGAGAAGCCACCGCCGCCTGACCGGGCACCATTAGCACCCATGCTGGAGTTTGTCTCGGCCCAGACAGGAGTTCCTGTCATTGCTGTGGGGGGAGGAGCTGCCCTGGGGAGGGAGCCACAGGTAAGAGCATTTTTTAACATTAACATTTTTTGTCTTGGATTCAAAGATTTGTCATGAATTCAGTAGAATGAATGTAGCAGGTCTGCAGTCAGAAGTTTGTGCAGTCTGTTAACTGGAAGAGCTCATTTCCATTTTCTTTATACAACACTTTTCTTCTAAATTTTGCAATTACTTTCCCCCAGAGATTTAATATGCTTACATGTTGGTCATATTTGGTCATATCATGACCCTAGTTATCCTCACTGTGCACAGCTCTCAGTGGCCTGGAAAAACAACTGAGCTGTCTGACTGATACGCCTCTTCTGATTTTAGCAAAACAGTGACTAATTATTCACTGTACTAAGCATTAGTCAACAATACAGGTCAGCTGGGATTTTTAAAGAGTATTAGATCAATATTAAACATGGTATCTTTAGTATCTGTCACTGTTTTGGGGTCTGAAATTAGTTTCTCTTGGTGTCTTCTTGTATAGAGTTTTACAGTACTTTATCAACATGGGCTGCATTAAAAGCAGGTTATATTAAAGATAAATAACGTGTATTGTAATAATAAAAGGTGTTTTTACCTACATGTTATAGAAAATAAATGTTTTTGTGAATTTGGTTTGCTGTTTGGTATTGCTAGTCAGAAGTAGCTGTGTTCAGAAAAGAAGCTTCTTGTGTTAAAAAGCATTTTATTGGACAAAAAGATTGAGTGCATTATGAGTCATCATAATAACTTCCACCATAAATTGCCATTTATTATCAAAAAAACACATTCATGATGTATTTCATTCATCTATTTGTTAAATAATATATAAAGTGACTTTTTTTACAGAAAGGTGTCATGAAAATCACGTTAAGGGTGTGTGGTATTTCAGTGGTGTAAATGTTACTCTTACACAAACACACTCAGTGCATCTGTAATGTTTAAAAGTGACTCAGTCGGAGGCTTTTTGAAGGTGTCTGTTGTCACTTAAGCCTCATGTTTCAACACATGCCCTGGATTTACAACTGTTTCAAATCTCTTTCTGCTTCACAGTTTATCCTCCACTCCTTTAAACAAACACTGCCTGGGCTTGTTGTGAAAAATCCCAATTTAATGTATTCACTCTGCGGGCAGCTGGGATCTGCACTCGCATGTGAAGGCAGACCTAAAAATTCACAGTGTCATACCACTTAATACGATTTCAGCATAATGGAGATGACCAATTAAACTGCCAGAAGTTTCAGGCTACCTGTGTTGCTTTATTTACACATGGGAGAGAACCTCTCTGTTAGTGTCTTTCTCTCCTGTGGAAAAATGTTACATTACATTTTCATTTGCTTGCTTAAGCTTTAATTAACTGCGCTTAGAAACGCTCATGTGTTGTGTATTGGTGAGCGCGTGGGCTGTGCTCTTGCAGAACATCTCTCCAGAGGTTTCTGTTACCTCTTCATGAACCACCATTCAGATCGCGGCACAAAGGAGTCGTTTAACAGCTTCAGAACTGTAATTAATTACATCAGGTTAAATATTTTGGTGCGAGGAGGGAGATGCTAATAATTTCTATCCAGCTAATAATTTTAGGTTGTAAGAACATTTCCCTTTTAGATGTTGTGTTAACGTTATTGCTTGGTTTCAAGAACATTATTCAAACATTTTTTAAAATCTGCATATGCTATGCAACGTTACTGCAAGAGTGTTTTCTGATAACTTCAAGAGAACTTTGAGAAAACGCTTTAGCAGTGTTCTAAGAGCGTTTTCTGTTAGTTGAGTAAGCTTTTAAACATTATTCGCTTTGCTATCTCAGCTAGGTCTGCGTGATCTAATGCTGCGAATCCAGTTTTGAGTGTTCATGTAGATTGATTTCAGGCAAATCAAAGTCGCAGCATCAGAGGAGATGAGAGTCTGTTAGCACTGCGAATCTGAAAACACAAACACTACGAGCGCTTGTTCTTCCCCTGAAGAATGAAAAAGAAATGTGTGAACGTGGAATTGCATATTGCATCTGTTTTCATTTTTTTTTAAGTAGCCTTCCAGCATCCGTTTATTCTCTTTTAAACACTTTAAATACATAATTTGGTCTTCTGGACCTCAGTTTGGTGCACTGTGCAGTACAGTGTGTTTGTGTCTTGGGGGCATGGACTACCTAATGGACAACTTCTGGTTTAAGTCTTACAATAAAAGTGAGGCCAGCAGAATACTGATAGTGCAGAACTCAGTGCTAGTGAATGAACTGCAACATAATGTAACGCTGTACTGCTACATGTCCTGAGGTCTTTCAAAATCTCCTGGCAAGAGCACAATACCAGCTGTTTCACTGTGGCGTCCAGTCATTTCAGAGGCTGTGGACTTTAATTACAAGTGCACGAATGTTAAAGCGATTATATTAAGAGCTTTTGAGCTGTTTCCTGAGCTTGTTAAACCAAAGAAATCTTACAGTGTCTGTATGTGAACTGGGTGGAAAACTGGCACACAAGCGTTTAAAACGTCACGTCCTAAAACAACAGCCAATATAAGCTGAGAACTCATAAATGTTTCCTATAACAATAAATAGGTCATTTTTTTTAGAAAAAATAAAATCGATTTTAATATATTTACCTACTGTGGAAGACTGTGGAGACTTGCTCCATTTTTTTGTGTACAAAATGTTAATTGCTGCCTTCGAAAGCAAGTAAAAAATATTGTACAGCCATCTGGTCATTACTGTAAAATAAAGCCCATTCAAAACCCAAGCGACAAACAGGGTCTTAAATCACCCTGAAAAGATTAATTTTGCCATAATGACCGACTGTCTGTATTTTATTCCGGTTGTTACACGCCTCTTTAACAAGTAAATAAATGCAGGAACAAAAATATATTGATTTGAGTTGAAAATATTTATTTCTTGGATTTGCTTACAGCTTTCAGTTAAAACAGTAGTCCATTTACAACAAATAAAATGATCTGCCAGGCAACAAGATGGACACTGCAACAAACTTCAGTGTAACATCACTTCTTTCTCCTCCAGCTTTTTGTGTCTCTTACCGGTTTATTGTTGGTTTTGTTTCAATTGGGGACTCTGTGTGCTCCTGGTCATCTATAAAAACTTTTATATAATAATATTAATACCATCCAGGCTATTGTTACTGGAGTCAGTAGCCATGGTAACCTTTTGAGTGGCAGGATGGCTTCTGTAATCTGTCGCTTGCATTGATATGAAATGTAAAGGAAGACAGAATGATGCAAGAGACATGAAAGTCTCACCAGACTGTTGTTATTAGAAATAGAGAAAATGCAGCTTAAAAGTTATTATACACAAATGTTGGGCAGCTCAGATCAACCAATCACAGACGAGTTTTCATTTAAGTTTCAGTTTAAACAGAAGGTACCTCATTAACATGCACATTAAAAGTGTTTCACATAACGATATTATTCGGCACTTACCGTCTGTAATGAATGAATTTACTGTAGAAGGAGGACAACGTTAATAACAATAATAATGATAATAATGCAGTTTTTAATCACATTATAATTATATACAAAATAAGATTATTACATTGGTAAAAACGACACCAAACGGAGGTTATTTATAGAACTTGCGTGACTACACTTACTACACGCTACACAAAACAATTTCAGAGGTCAATAAATGGTTTCTATTCTTTTTGTTGAACAGAAGTCCATCACCGTTTCATCCAGCTGGTATTCACTGAAATGAACTGTATTGACATGTCTTGTGTGAACAGCTTCTTGCTCATGTAGTGGCTGTGCTTGTTGTCTGGCTACTGAATGAGCTGGTATTTTAAACCTGAATTGCTCTGATAATATTTTTCTACAGGTCTGAGGCGCATCATCGATTGCTTTAGAAACGTTTTATTTTATTGTGTAATTAATAGCACTAATTAATACATAACATGTTATTGTAATTGATAGCCCTAATAATAATAATAATAATATTTAATGTTATTAGGGCTGTCAATTTACCATGTTAATTTAATACAACAATCATAAATTATGGATGACCCAAAATGTGCACATGTATGTCAAGAAGATCGGAAACGACTCTCTCTCTCTCCCTCTCTTTTGCGCTTAATAAAATATAACAAAATAAATGATATACCTGCTCCAGTATAGTATTAAATTTATCAGTGTATTTGATTTCACTGCTCAGTGATGTGGTGTCTGTGAAAAATATGACCTGACCCATTTTAAAGCCACACGGCTGCAGGCTACAGCAGTACAGGAAACGCTTTGAGCTTTTTACACCAAGCAGTGTGTAGAGTGGAGGTGAGCTGTTACGCTTAGTGCTCCTCCACCGTCGTGGTGTTCTTCCCCACTGGCTTCACGGCTCCTCTGTCAGGTTATTATGCAAAAGAGCCGAGGTAATAGCCTGCCTTTATCCCTCAGTCACACAGCACGTGAACACTCGATTTACATGTTTCAGGATGTAATGATACCAAGATGGTCGAAATCCACCACTTACCTTTTACGAATACGTACACCAAACATACCAGCAATCAATGTTACGAAATAATAAGTCTGCCAGATTGCCAAGGTAACGCCTCAGGGGGTTATTCATTGGGGAAACGTGCTGTGGAGTTAATTGAGTCTTTATTTGTGCAGGAAATGTGGAAAATCTGTTCTGTATCAAGCCAAAGTTACATCAGCAGGTTTAACAGCCAATTGTTTGTTGTGATGATTGTCGTGTGTCTCAGAAGACAAGGCGCCCGCTCTGACAAAGCGCTCTTTCAGAAAACTTATAGAGGTTGTGCTCTGCTTGAATGAATGTTTCGTAAAATACAGTCAATTATAAAAGTGGCCCGTTTTTCTCACCCGGCTAATGTCACTAGCAGGCAATAAACAGATGTCAAGCTACATCCGTGATATATTTGATCACGATTATGAAGCGTTAGCAAGTGTCACGCTAAACGCTGCTATTATTCACCCTCAGAAATACGGCTTTTTCCTGTCATAAGTCTTCTGCATTGTGCAGTGGAATGGTCACCTTCCTGTCTACAGGGAAAAATACAGAGCGAAGCAAAGCCAAGCTGAACGTTTTAAATCTTCACGCAGTCAAGGACACAAATGTCACCTGAAACACAGGCTTATGAATAGCAATGAATGCTTTACGTCGCGCTGAGTGGGGATTAAAACTGCCTGTATTGATCTGAATGTGAAAAAAGCTGTAGACCTGAGAGGAAACAGAAAGGAAGAAAAAGAATGAAAAGAACAAGAAAATGTAAAACAAAGAGGTGAAACATGACTGATGTGGAAAGCTAGGGCTGTTTGTTTAGAAAATGTCGGCTAGCATGGAAAGTGGAATGCAGCCATGATGCCCTGAACCTTTAACAACTGTCTCTCATTTTGTAATATATTAGCTTATTGTTTCACCATGAAAATGATTATTTTCTGTTTGTCTGGCTTTCAGGAGAGCGGCTCCATCTACCTGCAGTTCTCCTGCTCCACTGCCCTGCAGCTGGAGGTCATTTTTGAAGTTCTGGAGGAGTTTGACTGGACAGTGTTCTCAGTGATCACCACACGTCACCACGGCTATGAAGACTTTCTGGCCATGGTGGAAGGCACAATAGATGGATCCTTCATCGGCTGGGAGAGGAAGAGTGTGGTGATGCTTAACCTGACCGATGACCCGGGAGGGGCTCGTACCCGCAGACTACTGAAGGAGAATGAAGCACAGGTCAGGAGCGTGAGTACATATCTACAGCAGGTTCCAAGATCTGAGTAATCTGAGTAAAATTGGTTCTATTTTGCGCTTTTCACAAAGACAGTCATTTGTTTCTGTAGGTAAAAAGTGTAAATGAATTTCAGAATGTAAGAGTAAGCACACAAGATGGAAGCAATGAAACCTAATGTTTTGTCCAAAGCATTTCTTCTTATGTGAGTTTTAAAACCCCATTTAAAACTTTAAATGTGTTTTCAGTCTGGACTTCAGGTCCCTTCTGTATGTATTTATATTTATGGGCAGTTATTTATTTTCATTTGCTATTTTGTATTATTACTTACAGGACATAAATCACATTTTATACTCACACTGTGATAATTCCAGAGAGTTTACAAACAACATTTTCAATATGTTAAATATTCATATGACTTTGAATTATACTCTCTCTCTCTCTCTCTCTCTCTCTCTCTCTCTATTTACTCTTTCTCTCCTTCTGTTTCTCATCTTTTCATCAAGTCACTGTCCCATGTCACCAGCTCCTGTTACAGTTTACGTATTTCATGTCAGTTTAAAGCAGCTACATTGGCAATTAACAATTGTCTTAGCAGATGAGTGTTGGTCAATTATAGAAATATAAATATGACAGTGAGAAAGATAAAGGCAGCTGTAATGCTTTCAAAGCAATTATTCTATAGTGTTCCAATATCAACTCCATATGCTAAGGGTCCTTATGTGTTACATCTATACATATATACTCTATACATCCAGCTTGTTTCCTTTATGATTCTTCTTAATCATCTCACTGTATTTCATCTCTCTTTTTTCTCTCTCTGTCTCTTGTTCTCTCTCTCATTCTCTCTCTTTCTGATTCTCTCATTCTCTCTTTCTTGTTCTCTTTTTTTCTGTTTCTCACTCTCTTAATCTCTTAGTCTATTTCTCTCTCTCTCTCTCTCTCTCTCTCTCTCTCTCTCTCTCTCTCTCTCTCTCTCTTACTCTTACTCTTACTGTGGCCTTTGTGTGAAGGCTCCCAAAGAGAAAGAGGTCATGTGACCTATGATAGAGAAGACGACATCTGTAATGTTACAGAGCAGCGTGACATTAAATGACAGTGTATGTCTGACCTGAAGGCCGAGTCTGTTCCCCACAGCACTGGTTATATCAGTGAACATTCTCTGTATTCACCAGCCTGCCTGATTAATTCTCCAGCATGTTCAAGCAGTCAGACGTTCAAACCCTAATCAGTGAGTGATACCGGCCATATTCAGAGTGTCTGTCATGGTCCCGCGCAGTGGAGAAAACTGAGGTCGAGTGATGCTGTGTGATAGATTTTAATTTATTCTCTCAGGGATTAAAAGTCACTTCCGACAGACACAGATACATCAAAGTGCAGATGGTATCAGTGAGCTTTGTTCTACAATGTAAAAACTCTGGCTCTGGTGATAGTTTCTGTTTTTTACTATAAAATAAAAGCTTAGTTGGTATATTTTCATTTAATTCGTTTATTGGATACTGCCCCATTATTTGAGTCTGTGTGAGGTTAAAGCTGCAATCTGTAACTTTCATTGGCTAAAAATCAACAACAACAAGTTGTTGAGCAGTACATGACAGATCAGTGTTCAACATTATCTTCTTACCCTGATTTGCAACAGTAAATTTGAGCTGTCAGGTCTGATTTGGTGGGAAATGTCTGTCTGTTAACAGAAAGAAGATCCAGCACATGTGCGGTACTGTTGACGGTGCAGCGTTTGTAGCTTGTGCTTACAGCAGTTGTTTAGGATTTAAGTTTGTCATCCACTTTAAAAAAAACTGCAGTTAACCTGCAGTTTTCACCCTGTGGAAGATATTGTGAAGATATTGTGTACGTTACTGCTATTTGTCCTGACTTCTGACCTCAGGAGACCAGAGATGTAGTGAATTCGTTGTTCGTACCAGTTTAATGATACTGTTGATTAAAAAGTTGTGTTGTAGCATTTTTGTGCAGTGGTTCCAAATCCAATTGCAGTGCCTGACACAGCAAAATTTTCTCAATCGATTTTGGGTTTGAGATGGGACTACCTGTTTTACTGAACGATTGAAATAATGTTTGATAACCTTTACGAAAACAATCTCTTTTGTAAATTTTGTGCTGTTATATCACCTTAATATTTAAATGTTATTATTAAATGACTGAACAATTGTAGTATTTCAAAACACAGCAGCCATTAAACTTGAAGGTTTGACATTCTGACAGGCGTTTATAAACTAAAGTCTCTCTCTGACAGATTATTGATTTCACACTACTGCTGCAGTTTTTAGGGTTGTTAGAGAAGTGCAGGTCACCAGTCAACAACTCACCTGTCAAGACTGGTTTTGTCTTCCCATCAAGAGCCTGTTGTTACCCAGCTCACAAGGAACGTTCTCAGAACATTGACTAATGTTTGGTAAAGTTCTCGCAAAGTTACCAAACATTCTTGCAGTAATGTTGTTTTTTGAAGGTTATATGTCAAATATCAACAACATTATTAAGTTGTTAATGGACTGTTTTAAAAGTTACATAACCAAACAGTAACGTTAATACAACGTCTGAAAAAAACGTTCCTAGAACCTTTAAAATACTGTTTTTATTACTTAATGAAAACATTAGGGAAACTTTCTTACAACCTAAAATTCAGCTGGGTACAGGTCGACAAGTGGGAAAAGCGCGGGTGTCTCCAGAAAGACAACTTTTTGACATGTTCGACCTTCTCTGAAAGGAGTGAGGAAGACCTTGAGAAGAAACCTTCATACATCACCGTTTCTCAGCACTGTCTGTTCTTAGAAGCTCATGGTCATGCTAAGAATATTGAAAAGCACAAGATGGTACATAAATAACAAGCCGACCAGATCACGCTGTTCTTTTGCTGTTTTAAAGATTTATTCTATCTGAACAGGACCATCACTGGAATTACAGGATTATCAGAAGACTGTAATATGTTTATCTATTGTGCTGCAGGTGCCTGTAAAGTTAACATGAAATGTCATTTTAATGTCATAATGTGTCACTTTCAGAGTTCAGCAGGAGAGACAATGAAAAGTAAAAATGTAGGATGGAAATAGCCGGCTGTAGTCTTTATATGACGTGACTGAAGGGGATGAAATATAGGAGGGCTTGGTGACGTCAGCTAAAAAGTAGGTACAACCTAAAGGAAATCTCAGGAGGCCTGGAGTTTTTAGTTTACTGTGGTGTCTGAGTAAACTGGAGCACCGTTTGAGACATGTTTAATGTCATCCTAACCTTCTTGAATTTTAGAGACACATGAGATTACTAGAGTCTGTTTCTCAGGAGAAAAAGCTGAAACACTGATCTCATCCATCTAATCTCCTTTTAGAAAATGAAGAGATCTCATTTGTGTTTTTTTAACCCTAAGAGAAGTTGTCTTTTAAAAGACTGATGAAAGATTATGATAACAAACCTGTTTTGTCTTCAGATCAGAAATGTGTTATGGTAAATGTATTGCCCATCTAACAGGGAATGTCCTCAGAACATTGGCTAATGTTCTCTAAAAGTGCCCTCAGAGTTATCAGTAAAGTTCTTGCTGTAATGTTTTTTAACATTATATTTAATTTCAAAAATGTCATTTCTAAGTTGTTAGTGGAACATTTTAAAAACTTTACAGAATTAAAAAAAATTGAATAATATTCTTAGAACCAAACAGTAACATTAATACAACTTTCGAAATAATGTTTTTAACATTCTCATTAATTAATGACAACATTCAGGGAACATTCTGTCAACCTAAAATTGTTAGCTGGATAGGTAAATAAGGATTTCATGTTGACTGTAAAAAGAAACAGAGAACCCTTTAAAGATTTCTTTCATTCTTGCTCTGTAGGTGCGACTCCTGTATTGCTCACAGGAAGAGGCAGAGCATATTTTTAGGGCGGCCTGGGCATCGGGCCAGGCCACTCCCTCACACATGTGGTTTGCAGTAGGGCCAGCCCTGTCAGGACTGGTTCTAGAAGGTCTACCCAAGGCTCTGTTTGCTGTGAGACCCCAGGGATGGAGGGACGAACCCAGGCGACGGATCGCAAAGGGCGTGTCGGTACTGACGCACGGCGCCATGGCCTTACGCAGGGAGTACGGTGGGGCCAGAGGGACAGGCTTCGCCGGGAACTGCATGATGGATGCAAACCAAACTCGGAAGGTGCCAGATAGAATCAGGTGAGAAACTTAAACTGATTTTTACTTTCCCATCATGTGCCAATGAATAAAATAATTAAAGATGCAATTCGTAAGTGTATTTGGTTAAAAAATAAGAAGAAATCAGTTAATGAGCTAGTACATGACAGAACAGTGTTCAACTGATCTCCTTACTTTACGCCATTCACAACAAGTTTATAATAATGATTTATGATTTTCAGTTTACGTAA
This sequence comes from Chromobotia macracanthus, assembly GCA_036877525.1. NCBI lineage: Eukaryota > Metazoa > Chordata > Actinopteri > Cypriniformes > Botiidae > Chromobotia > Chromobotia macracanthus. The sequence continues at coordinate 1,727,336 of JAZGTH010000069.1, forward strand.
AGTCATCAGAAATTTTATTTCAAACAGAGATGGCAATAGAGAGGTGAAAGTTACGGATTGCAGCTTATGTCTTATGCTTAGATGCTGTTGAAATGATACAAGTTTTGACAAATGCAGGTTAGACTCTCAATTAAAAATGACAGTAAACAATGTGGAGTTTTTAACTGAAATCATGTTTTTAATATCAAGCCGTGCTGCTGTTAAATATGTATGAAACGCTACCTTGACTTTGTTCTGTGAGAGGAAATGGCCTTAAACTGGATCCATGATGGGCGGCAAGTAAAAATCTCTGATGAGTTCCTGTTTCATCTCTTGCAATTGAGTATTCAGAGCTGTAAGGAATAGCAGTGCAGACAGCACAAATATAATGACAGCATCAAAACTGTCTGCTGTCTGTTTCAGGGTTTTCTGTCCCTGTTTTTATCCACGACCCCGATGACTTCACCTGCATTCACACACACACACACACACACACACACACACACACACACACACACACACACACACACACACACACACACACACACACACACACAGCCTCCACCTGCCTTTGATTTGGGTTTGACAGGCTGTACTGCAGGAATTTGCGGCTTGTCAGTCATGTTTCTCACAAATTGCCCAATCTTAAAAAACATACTCAATTTGTACCATCAAATTGTTATTTGTGTGTTGGGGGGTGGCGCTCGTGAAAATGTTTTTCTGTCCTTACCCTCTCCAAAAGTCAACCATTAAACATGACATCAGCCAACAATGGTGCCATGCTGAATTCCATAACGTTTTGGGTTAAAAATCAACCAACTAGTTTCTCCTTTCCTTACCCTGATTTACAACAGTTATAACAAGAGTTTATAATAATTTTTAACAAATTATAATAATTTTATAATTTAAGATGTTGAGTCCGATTTCCTGGGAAATGTGGCTTCATTTAACCTCATACTAAAGTAAAGTAACCTGCAATTATATGTTTCAGACACACATGGCACTAGGTAGGCAAAACTCACGGATTGCAGCTTTAACTGAATCGGTCAGTTAGTTTTCACCGTGTCCTCCAGCACCAGCACTGTTTTAATTCGATTTTGCTTGATATGAGTTCTGTGTGCTGTCCAGCTTTATTCTTCACTTGAAAGCCGTTTGTATCTCTACCTCAAAGTGTTGCAACATCTATTCCTAAAGGAAGGCCTACCAGCTGGAGTCTGTGTTTTGCTTAAGGTTTTCCATTGATCTCTATTCATTAGTGCTGAGCACAGAATTTGCAGTATGAATCCTTCACAGTTATTTTGATAAGGGATTCTTGTGCATTTCAATGTTTTGCTTGCTAATTTAAAAACCATCGCAAACTGGATTGAAATAAATCTGATTTTAGTGTCTTCATTCTGGATTCATACTCTCACACTTTTTTACAGGTTCATTACAGAGTCTCTACTGAATTTTCTGATGTCTCCAGATTAAATACGGAGGCAGTCGTGTTTGTGAATCAGTCATTAGAGACAGACACATGGAGGATGAGGAGTGTTTACAGTTCATTACAGTTAGCAAATTGTTACAGGCATGTTGCCCCCTGCTGCAAACTTTCTGTTATTGCTTAAGGTAACAGAGTGTGATGAAAGCTCACCTGCGGTTCTGTCTGGACTGCTGCATATTCTTCACTCTTCATCTCCTCTCTCCTGTCAGTGTTATTTTCTCTCTCCTTCCTCATTAGCTGCATCTAAATGTGTATTTCTTTTACTTTAAAATGTAACCCTGATGTTAGTTTTGTACTTTATCATCTCCTGTGGCATTATGGGATTGTAAAGTTAAACTCTCAGCAGATGCAATGTCATTTATGTATTGTTTATGTACTGCATCATGATTCATGAATGCTGCATATTTGGACGTTACTTATTTGACATACTGCATTTTGCATACTACATACAGGGGAACTCATTCTCTTTTCTTTACATTTCCTGTTTTTCATTTTATCCCACATCTTCTCACTCCTATACACCATAAATTTCTCAGTTCCCTCACGCTTTCATAATAACTTCACATCATCATCACTGTCTTTGTTGTAATTCCATCTCTTTATCTCACAGTTCTGGCCTCCTACATCTCTGCCACTGTCTCATATCTTCATTTCTGCTCTGTTTCTTTCTTTCCTCTGCAGGCAGCTGTAGTGAAGCCCATGTGCAGTGTCATTTTGCATGTAAATAGGATAACTGGTTATGGTGTGCAGCAGGAAATATCACAGACTGTCACTGATGAAGCAGATCTTTACCCACACACAGATTCAGTCTCTCTCTCTCGCTCACTGTCCAGTTTTATTTACTTGCACGCTTGATTGTGAGTTTGCTCACTCGCTCATGCACTCCTACACCCACGTCCTCTTATTAACCCCTGCTGTCTGTGCAGAATGCTGCAGCAGTATTGAAAAATCTTCAGCAAACTTTCTCTCTCTCTGGTGTTTCAGTACCTAGTGAGCTGCTAGATTATCAAGACTGCATTTTTGGGTATTATGAGCACATTTGAATGTTGATACTGTACTTACAGTAGACAGAATTTTTGGGTAGCATAGACGTGCTTAAACATTCCTGCTTGGACAGCAGTTATGGGCATCATGGGGCATATAAATGTTTCTACCTATACAGCAAATCAGAGCCAAGCTATACAACATTATAGTTCTAACCAAGCTAACAATTTTAGGCTGTAAGAATGTTTTCCTAACGTTTTTATTAAGTAACTAAGACATTAAAATGTTCTAGGAACATTCAAAACAGTTTTTAGACGTTGTATTAACATTACAGCTTGGTTTTAAGAATGTTTTTAAAAAAGGTTTTAATTCTTTAACGTTTTTAAAATGTTCCACTAAATACTTAAGAAAAACATTTTTGATATATGATATATAACATAAAAAATGTTGTACTAATGTTACTGCAAGAACATTTTTGATGACAAAACTTTTAGAGAATGTTAATGTTATAGATTTGTGGGCAGTATAAGTGTGTGCCAGTTCCTGTCTGGGCTGCCTTTTTGGGCTTTATATGTACATTCAAATATTTCTACAGTGAAAGCATTTTAATCATTATAGATATCTTAGAACATCCTACAGTCCTAGACAGCGTATTTGTCCATCATACATAATGTGAAATGTTCCTGTGTTTTAGGTTTCATTGGCTCAGATGTTTCTACCTAGGTGTCAGTTTTGGACATGAATGGTCGCTGTCTGGTCAGCATTTGAATGTTCCTGTCTGGACAGTATTTGCAGGATTCACTCATTTCAAAACAAGTGTTTGAATGTGCCTGTCTTTCTCTCTTTGACTTGCACCCACAGACTCGCTTTATTGCCAGTGTGCACAAACTGAGCTGCTTTCTCTTTGACACACACACACACTGCAGTAGAGGCCAGTGCTATACAATTGCTGCTTTAATGGACACATTAAAACCTCTCAAATGTTTCTGATGTTTAAACACTCCTCTCCTCCTCTCTCTCCCCTCTTTCTGTCATTCCTGTCTGTCTCTTTTTCTCCTCTGTCTATCAGCATGTGCTAATTCACATCACATCACTTCCTGCTCATGTCCTCGGGTGCCGTATCTCTTACTTTTCACCTTCCTCCTCATACTGTCACAGTGTGTTTGTCTCACGCTTTTTCTTCCTGTTCCTCGTGTCTTCTGGCTTTTTCGTTTCACTTTCTGTCTGTAGATCTCTGCCTCATTTTCATTTGCTGTTGTGCTCTGTCTTTCTGTTGCTGTCTCTTCCACTGCGATGACACGAATGACATCTGTATTCTGCGTGCTGTGCTTTAGGTTGTTTGTTCGCCCAGCATTGTAAGACATTAAACACATGTTATGTCAATGGATGTGTCACTATGACAATCTTGCAGAGGTCCAGATTTGCTGGTATTACACAGTCGAGGTTGTTAAAGAGTTGCGCTCCTCACTGCACTTTCAAAACATGCACGAGATAAATAATCATGCTATACTGGATTCTTTCTAGTGCTTCTCCAGATAAGATACTGCGTGTGATAGATAGTAGAAATTTGAGATTGTATTAAACTTAGTTCAAAGCGCCCTGTTTTTTAGACATTATATTAATGTTATTGCTTGGTAATAAGAACATTATTCAAATTTTTTTTTAATTCTGTATGTCTTTAAAAGCATTCCACCAACAACCTAAGAATATCGTTCTTTGATATGATATATAATGTTAAAAAAAGTTCTACTAAAATTACTGCAAGAACGTTTTTAATAACTTTTTTCTAAGGTTTTAAAGAACATTAGCCACTGTTCTGACAACGTTCTTTGTTAGCAGGGCATGTGTGTTTTATGCAAAAAGCCAAGAAGAAGGAATTAAGTTTAGCTAATCAATACTGTTCACATTCAGTTAAACAGGTCAATAAACCAGCCGCTCTGTACCATCATTTCCACTCACACTCTGACAGCCAAATCTCATGAAATGGCCCAGGCTTGTGAAAAGATGAACAATCTGAAAAATGAAAAATGCACCACTAAAGAAGCCTTTTACTCCGGCCATTACTGCTTCACCGATGAAAAGAAAACCGCTGACAAATCAAGAGACGAGAGACCGTGCTGAGAGAACGATCATTGTGATCTTCACGTTTTCCATCCCTCATTTTCAGAGTTTCTGAGCTACTCTGAACCTAGTTGTCATGGTGACTAACAGAAGCATCTCTGCAGCAGCTGAAGAGCTATAAACATTGAATATTGAAACAAGGCACTGGCCGAGATGACTGCCACAGCCTGCCTCTGATCTGGAAGAACGATAAAAGTGCAGCCAGAGCCATGACTGCAGTGCCTCACTCATGCATTCACTCACTCATTTACTCACTGATTCACTCATGAAGTTCATCAGTTTTAGTTTAGTCCATCCATTCTTCCGCAGATTTTCTCTCTGTTTTTTATTTATTTGTATTTTACTTTTATTTATTATTTTAAATGATTTATTTCATGCTTTACAATACTTATTTTTAAATTATTGCTCCATCCACCAGTTCATTTATCATAGCCACCTGTATCATAAATACGTTTACATATCTATCTACATGAGGACATTCTATAGACCTCTATTGTTTTTATACACAGCTAGTGATAAACAATAACCTAAAACAATAACCTATCCCACACTCAAATCCTAGCAAAAATCTTTCGGCATTTTTACAATTTAAATTGGAGCGTTTTTAGATAAGATTGTCATCCCCAAAAGGAGGTTATGATCAGATTTGTCAGTTGTTGACTTTTGGGTACAAATTTGTCCTCAATATATGGTTAAACACCCCCCTCCACACACACACACGCACACACACTCAACCCAGGTTAATGCCCCATCGATCATTCTTTATCTTTCTCTGTTCTCTCTTTTTCTCTTTATCACTTTCACTTAAACTTCTTTATCACCTGACTCTTTTCCTTCTCCTCCTCCTGCAGGTTCTTCAGTAACATAACTCTATCTGGACGTGACTATTCCTTTAATAATGACGGTTATCTGGCTAATCCACTGTTGGATGTTATCTCCTACACCGCAGGAAGAGGCTGGGAGGAGGTAGGGGAGGAGCCATTAGCACGCTTAAATGCATTTAGATATTCACGCTTGTCATTCACTGTTTTAAATGTGCATTTTGCCCTGCCACTTAAATGCAGCATAAATGGAATGTGAAAAATGCATTTGAGATGAAACTGTGTCGCTAGCTGGAGGGACCGAAGTGAATCGAAGAATGAATATATGCAAATTTACATCATGCTACAATACATTTTGTTTTAAATCGAATTGATTCAGTTCTTTAAATTGCATTACAATGTATAACACTGTAGGCCTTGCATAAGCCAAGAACAAAATGTACAAACGTCTAAATATTAAATAACAAACTCCACTACTCTACTATACAGTATATACTGTACGCTGCTATTTTTAATGAATTGTATTCTAAAAGCTGTTCATAAGAGATTTGTTTATTAACACAAGTATCTTTTAAAACGTCCTTCTTAAAACTTTCATACTGTCTAGGACATTATCATAGTGACGTCTTGATCAAATTTCAAAAGTTCATTTTTTTTCATTTCTTCACACTATTTAAAACTTCAAATCGATGGTTAAGCAAATTAAAAGACATAAGCTATGAACTGAAAATGTATTTTATTGGTTATATGCTTTATACTGTTTACTATAAAATTTTCCTGTCTTTCTATTAACTTCTTTGTTAAATTCCTCAGAGATGAATCTGTTACAGAGAAAATGCACCCAAATGATCGAGTGGCAGATACACGTCATTGCCATTTCAAACTGTCAAACGGTGCAGGAACACCAAAACGCTTCTTGCAAAATGCTCAGATTGCTTATTGACATTTCCAAGAAAACTCTTCATGTGCAGTCTTAACCGTGCCAAAGGAGTTAAAAAAACAGTAGCACAGTATAAAGACCATTTAGAGTTTTCAGTAGAATTTAAAGTGAATGGTAAACACTTCTCTGCTGTTTTAATGATGTTGCATTACTGCTGCAGGTAGGTTGGTGGGAAAACGGAGTGCTGCGTCTGCGATACCCACCCTGGTCCCGTTACGGCCCTTTCCTCAAACCCCTGGATGATTCGCAGCACTTACGTGTGGTCACGCTGGAGGAGAGGCCCTTTGTTATCGTCGAACCCGCTGATCCTGGAACAGGCTCCTGCATCAGAGACTCTGTGCCATGCCGTCTGCCACTCAACAGCAGGTCTGGGATCAGTCTGTGGATTTTAACACTAATAATGTTCAGCCTCTGAGGTTATCACTTCGGCGACTATTGCAGCCAATAGCAGATGTTGCAAATTATTTTGGCATGGCTCCAGGGGCCCTCCTGTCACCAGCACTGATAGAATTTAAATAAATTAGAAAGTATAAATGGAAGTGTCTGATCAGTGGTAGGTTTTTGTTCTGTTAGTGTATTTCATTTATTTTATTTAAATAGTATTTTCTCCTATTTTCTTCTCGTCTTCTACACAGCACCTGCGTTAATCTCACAGTAAAAATACCTCCAGGCCATATTTCAGCTCGACAATTAAAAAAAAGAAATAAAGAAATTAGGGTCTGTTAATTAGAAAATGAAGCATTTTGGCAACACAATTTTTTGCATTGTGACATTTATTTTCATGAAGTATTTGCCTCCCAAATTCTCATACTGCATATGAAATCTCATTTTAATAAAGTGGAAGACAATATTTATGTATTACATAAATCCAGGTGGTATACGTTGTACTACCCTAAAATAAAAAACAATTGCATTGCTGTGTTTCTTTAATGTATCTAATCTTATAAGAAAAAACATCGAGAATAATGGAAATTGCTAAAAAAAAAAGTAAAACATGCAGATGTCATTATAGTAATGAAGTCTTAGCGGGAAATGAGCCATGAAATTAACATGAAAATGCAAATAAAATGAAACAATGCAAATATATTTATCATGCTGTTAACAGATATCATTTTCTAGATGTACATTGTTTAAGGTAAAACAGGTTCTCTGGAGAAATGCTTGTATTTTTAAACAGCAGTTTTGCTTTAGATTTTCAGGCTTTGTGTTTTTTAGATTAGCTTTAGATTATGTGTGTTTGCCTTGGATGACAAAGCAGAGAATTCTAAGCAGCGATGTTCATTTCAGTTTACTTTGCTCGGTTTCTGTGTTATTTCGTTTTGTCAGTGGCCTCTTTCTGTTCCTGTGTCTCTTCTTTTCAATTACAGCATGGTTTCTGAGGGAATTCAGTCCATGAAGCACTGTTGCAAAGGCTTCTGTATTGATGTTCTTAAGCGCTTGGCTAAAATAGTGGCCTTCACCTACGACCTCTATCTGGTGACCAATGGCAGGCATGGAAAGAACATTGATGGAGAGTGGAATGGAATGGTTGGGGAGGTCAGACTTTCATTTCATCACTTGAGTATTTGTTGACCTCGAATTATCATCATGTTGTGAAGCGTTTTTCCTTGAATTATGACAATGTTGAAGCGCAAGGCTCAATATCCAAACTTAAAGCTGCAATTCATAACTTTCACCTCTCTGCTGCCATCTCAGTTTAGGTTGAAGTCACATAAAGCCAAACTGACATTTCCCAGGAAATCAGACCCAACAGCTCAAAAAGTTACGGATTGCAGCTTTAAGAAATTAAACTTTGTAAAAAAAGAAAGAATCTTTATTAATTTTACAATTAAATTCATTACAATTAAGTGTATTACTGTAATGTTTGTTACTGTAAACCTGGTAAATCTACTCAACCATGTTTGAGCTGAATTTTCTTTATTCCAAGTGTCATTAACCTCTTTTACCACCAGGTGGTGTCCAGGCGGGCTGACATGGCGATCGGCTCCCTGACGATCAATGAAGAGAGGTCAGAGGTTGTGGAGTTCTCTGTTCCGTTTGTGGAGACTGGTATCAGTGTCATGGTCTCTCGTAGCAATGGCACTGTTTCACCATCCGCTTTCCTTGGTAGGGAATAAGCGGGAATGTCACCGACCTCATTTTACATGCATATTTATGCTTTTGGGACACGCTTCATCCACAGCGACTCAAGACATACATTTGATCAATATGTTTCCTGAGAATCAAACCCTTCACCCATAATGGTTTTATAAGTACCATGTATATACTGTAACTTATAGATTTATTTAAGTTGCTTTCATAGTTATTCCTTGACTGGGTTGATTCAGTATTTCTTAAAGCTGCAATCCGTAACTTTTTTTTGGTTAAAAACGCTAAAAAATATACAGTAAGTGGCCTTTACAGAGAATAAAATTCCAGAATTTATTTCATTCCATAGAATAAGTATATTTAATTTATGACCCTTTAAACTGAATCAATGAAAAACACTGATGTAATGACTTTAAATGGTTTGATATGTTGTCATTAACATTATTTCCGCTATTGTAGAGCCGTACAGCCCAGCTGTGTGGGTGATGATGTTCGTCATGTGTCTGTCTGTGGTGGCTGTGACCGTCTTCATATTCGAGTTCTTCAGCCCTGTCGGATATAACCGAAGCTTACAGAGCGGGAAGAGTATGTTATTTAATCTCTAGACACTAAATGTGAATTCTTTACATAAGCAGATTGTTATGATCAGGGTAAACATGCGCCACAGTGCATCTTAAGTTTTGTTTCTTCTCTAATGTGTCTTGCTGTTATCACCATCTGTGTCATAATAATGTATGTCATAAAGTCTCATTTCATCTTCTGTGTTCTCCTCTCCAGAGGCAGGAGGGTCGAAGTTCACCATCGGCAAGTCTATCTGGCTGCTGTGGGCTCTGGTGTTTAATAACTCTGTTCCTGTGGAGAACCCGAGAGGAACCACCAGCAAGATTATGGTGCTGATCTGGGCTTTCTTTGCTGTCATTTTTCTGGCCAGCTACACTGCTAACCTGGCAGCCTTCATGATTCAGGAAGAATACATCGACACTGTGTCTGGCCTCAGTGACAAGAAGGTAGGTGACCATAAGTTAGTTACTCTTAGTGCTTCAGCAGTAGTTAAATCCAATGATAATACCAGGCATCAGTCTGAGACTTTGAATATATTGTATTCAGTATCCTGCACATTTTTGGTTCTTTGTTGTTGTTTGTTTTTGTTCTTTATTCTTTTAATATTAATTTTAGTGCCCATTTAATTCACATTTTATTGTTTTTTTTGTTCGCTTTTGTTCTCTTAATCTTTATTTTAGTCCCTAAAGTTTTACATATTTGTATATGTGTATGTGACAAATCAAATCTTGAATCTCGAATAGAAAGATGTTTATTCTACAAGGTTAATTGTCGTATTGCGGTTTTCTAGAAATACAGATGTGTACGATACTGAGCTAATTTAGCATAAGCTAAAAGTTTTCTGACTCTAAATCACATCACAGTAATCCGGACACACACCACACGCATCTCAGTTGAATTCGAAACAGATCTTTGTTAATGTGTGACAGTCCAGACCAAATTATGCTAATAAATCAATGGTCTGTAATCATAACACAATATTTCAGTTTTCATTTGTTTACTCAGATTTTTTTCCCTTTTGGGTTTGCAGTCGTAGTTAGCCCGATGAATGATTAACTGGATTTCAATGAGTTGTTTCTCAGAAACCTAATGAAGTATCTCCCACTCATACTGCTCTGTTGTTTGTAGTTCCAACAGCCCACAGAGCAGTACCCTCCCTTACGCTTCGGCACCGTCCCAAACGGAAGCACAGAGGAGAACATACGGAGCAACTATCCCAACATGCACCAGTACATGGTGAGGAACAACCAGAGAGGTGTAGAAGAAGCCATCGACAACCTGAAGACCGGGTGAGTAAATCACGACAGCATATTCATCATCATGAATATGCTGCATATTCACACTGGAGCGTAGGCAGAAGATGCTTATTTGTTGTGATTATTGTTCTTAATAAAATATGTAATTATTTAATTAGTGCTGGGTATCATATTTCTGTTATAATAATAAGACACTTAAAGTAGGGTAGGCAATTTTGGAGATGCTAGCAATAGCAAGCTAGTTTTGAAGGCATATGATCCCGCCCTCCTTTCTGAGCGCTCTCCAAAGCCACGCCTCCTGTGACAGCTCGTGGAGGTTTGCAAATACATACTTTGACAGGCAAGCAGGACATCCATTTGGACCGAATGCAGTGATTAGATGAACATTTTAGTCCTGTGCCTTCCACAGAAGATATAAACGTATATAAATATATTTAGATCACTTAGTAATTGTTATCGGGATTTGAGGAGACTTTCAACCAGCATAATAAAAATGTTTCAGGAAAACATCGCCTTCCTGCCTTTCATCTGTTAATAATCTGTTGCATCCTGATTGTAATCCCAGTGAGACATTTCCACAGCTGGAGTTTGTTCAATTAAAAACGAGCGTGTTTCAGGAAGCATGAGGTGTTGGGCCTGAATTAACCTTTTGTCTTGATCTCGAAAACTGTTTCTATTGTTTAATCACTCGAAATCAATGTTTTGCTTGAACGTGTTTGTGTGCATTGCTTTGAAGTGCTGGCAAATGAAAAGCTCTCAAAGAATCTGAAACTGGAGCGTTAATACTGACCCCAAATCAGTCCCCGCGAATCACGTTCCAACGAATCAAGATGTTTATTCCGGCGGAGGGGAAACGGAGTAATGGACGGATGTGGGTGACATGATGGATCACAACAGAGACATTAATTATTTTCCTGGCTGCCGCTTTTCGTCTCCATTTTGAAGACGAGTGTGAGGACTGACTTTCATCTCTGGTTCAGTGTCACTGATGGGATCAGACTGATCACTGCACACTCGTTCTTTAACTGTGATTGTTACCGTAGTTGTGCTGTACAGATGAAATTACCATTCACAAACCGCTCAGCAGTGACACTGCAATCCTTTTTAACCAATTTCTTTGGTTAAAAATGAATAAAAATCATTTATTAAAGCAAGTACATAACTGATCAGTGTTCCACATGATTTTCTTATCTTCCCACAATTCACAACGGTAAATTTATAGTAATGATTTATAATTTGAGCTGTCAGGTCTTTTGAAATGGAAGTCTGGCTTTATTTGACGTCAACATACGTAAAGAAAAGCACGTAAAGTAACCTGCAGTTTTATGTTTCAAACAGAGATGGTGATACAGAGGCAAAAGTTACAGGTTGCAGCTTTAGGCTGAAATCCTGCTTTAAAAAGATTAGTGACTATCATTGTGATCATTACACACTGTGTGATGCTAGTCTTGAAAACAAAACCTTTATAAATCTTTGCTAGTCTTTGTTATCATTATACAAAGAGCATGTGATTTACATCATTTCATTTTTCATCATCAAATGAAAGGAGCCGTTCTGCAGTTGCGTATTATTCATAAGCTTCTCTGTATCATAAAACAAAGTTATAGTTCCACAATTGTTAAATGGGCAGTGTTGTGTCATTAAAACTCTTATACCAGCATTCAGAAGCTTTATGTGTGGTTAAGATGTGTGTGTGTGTGTGTCTGTGTGTATGGCTGTGTTATCCAAAGCTGAAGTCACTGCTTTATGCCCACAAAGGACATGAATATGCAACACCCTATGACTGAGCTTGAAAAAAAGGTTATTCTTGCCAGATTGAATGTAAATATCAGGATGTTCCTTTTTGCAATTTCTTGTGTGGATTTGTTTGCCATTTATAAGCACTCGGTTTGTATAATAGTTGCTGTTTTTTTGCAATATGTGACTTTTAACTTTGAAGCTGTGGAACGCGTGACAGACCCGGCGGCAAACTTAGTTGATTTTCGAAGGAGCTTCGTATCTCAGTGGTGCATTCCATTGGCTTTCACTTTACTATTCAGTTGTTATTTTGTGGGATAGTGTTGTGAACTATCACATACCCGTCTGTTTGTGTTATACGCTTTTGCTTTTTCTCTGAAATGTGACTCATTTTCCCCCAAGGGCTTTTTTTTGATTTAGCACTTCTACAAAACCTGCCGCCTTGAATGTTAATTTTGTTCTCTGTGGTCTTAGAGGGTCGAGTCGAGCTTGTTAGTAACCTTAAGGTGTGCTTATCAAGATAGTCAAATGAACGTAGCCAAACGAAAAGTCTGTAATAAACTGTCAATTCAAGATTGGGCTGAACAGATGTTGGTACGTTAGAAGGCTGAAAAAAATATGATCAAAGATAAGAGAAACATTGATGCACATACTGCGAGTAACTCTGGTGTGGCATGACCAATGAGTTTCCTTCTAAAACAAAATGGATATTTCTGCTATTTATGTCAAATGATTCGACTGCTGAGTCATTCAATACTATAAACATGGAATAATAGGATTTGTAATAACCAGATTTGCACTTCACTGGTGAGGTCCCTCATTTAGATATATATATATATATATATATATATATATATATATATATATATATATATAATGTATACACTCCTTTTTAGGAAGTAGAAGTGGATTGCAAGCCAATCCACTTCCTGCGATAGGCCAGTTTCAGCTGGTTCTGCTTTTACTGGGCTCAGTTGAAGACCAGCGCCTGCACAGATTAGTTCTCCTGTTAAACTCCATTCATTTCAACAAAATGAGCAACTACACAATACAATCATTCTCTGCAGAAATTCTGCAATATGCCTGTTCGCATATATTATCTCAGTTAGGGCAAAGAAACAAAACGTGTCCCAGAAAACTCCAGAGGTGTTTAATTAACTGCCTGCAGATATAAAAGCATTATGCATTTAATTATGCATGCATGCAGTAGCGGTTAACCTGGAGTAATTTCCTGCATAACTGTTCTTGTCTCTCTCTGCAGTAAACTGGATGCATTTATCTACGATGCAGCTGTCTTAAACTATATGGCTCGTAAAGATGAGGGCTGTAAAGTCATGACCATCGGCTCTGGTAAAGTGTTCGCCACAACAGGTTACGGTGTCGCGCTACACAAGAACTCACGCTGGAAGCGACCGCTGGACCTTGCGCTGCTGCAACTGATTGGAGACGGTGAGAGTCTGCACAGAGCACAGAGGGTCCAAGGAGATTTAGAAAGTATTCAGTCTTATTTCACTTTAATTTAGAGCTGTAACAATTCTTTAATATATAATGAACCAGATAAGTCTTAAATATTGGTTTTGCTTTGAAATACTTCGCTCTCTCTGTTTCTCTCTCTCTCTCTCTGTCACACTCTTCTGGTGCTGTTTGAAACATACATCCCTCTAGTGGTCTGATTGGGCCACAGTTGTTACAGGTGACTCTGGAGACTCTTTGGAAAGCTGAGAGTGAAAGCAAGCCAAGTGTGACTATAAAAATGAACACACACACACACACACACACACAAAAACATCAAAATGGGCTTTGCCCAGCTAACAGGGAACGTTCTCAGAATGTTGCTTACATTCTCAAAAAGTTCTCTCAAAGTTACCAAAAACATTCTTGTAGTGACATTAGTACTATGTTTTTCTAGTGTTATTATATATCAAATGTTATTCTTACATAATCAGCAGAATGATACAGAATTAGGAAATGTTTGAATAATGTTCTCATAACCATGCATTAATGTTAAAACAATGTCTATAAATGTCTACCTAATATGTGTGTAAAATTATTACATTCAGTAATAATGTCTTAAATACATCAACATGTATTTAATATATGTATACATATATGTTGATGTATTTAAGACATTATTATTGAATGTAATAATTTTTTACATTCTTAAGCACAAGTTTGTAGGATATAAAAACTGTCCTGCTGTCATCTGAGCAGTGCTGTAGTCCAGCAGCTCTCTGATTTCACACAGAGTCTTTCCTCATCTTCTGAAGGTCTGTGTGTAGCTCCTGCAGTGTGGAGGTGATGCTGAGCTGGTTGTGTTGTCAGCGGGGGGGTCTGAGTTGCTTCTCTGGTTGGGCTTATGTATCTTTGATGAAGATCTGCTTCTGGTGGTTGTTACTGGAGTCTTGGTGCATTCTGGGGTTTCGGCTGATGTTGCCTGTCTGTCTTTTTCACTTTGTCTATCTCTCTCACACACACATACATGCAAATGTACACTTCTTTATTTTGTCAAGGAAGCTATTGAGTTGCTTTATCCTGATTAAACAAAGTGTTACAGCAAACAGACACAATAATTAACTGCCAAAGGGTCACTTCCATCAACACCAAAATAGTCAAACAGACTCAGTATTTAATTTCGGGATGTTTGAATAAATGTGATGAAACATTAAAATTTTACTTGCCGTGATTAAATTCCTCATTATCTGATCTGTTGCCCTAGATGCAGTTTAAGGCCGTATTGTCATTGATTTGAAACATATAATTAACCTGAGGGTCAGTCCAGTCGTGTTTATATGCTTTGTTTCATATGAAACTTGGATTTAGGATGAGCTCTGGAGTAAAGCAGTAACTGCTGTTATAAAGTCTACATCTTAATGCATGTGTGGTTTTCTGCCCATGTCATGCCTGTTTTTTTTCCACAGTGGCATCCTCGCTCTGATAAACGCACTAATGGCTTTTGTTGTGAGGTGGTCTACAGCTTTCATCTCCAAAACTACTCTGGGCCCGTCTTATCACAAGAGCCCTGAAACCAGGCCATTTCAGACCTCCATCAAAGCTGTTATTATCCACCTCATTGTCTCTTTCTCTGCTTCTCTCTTTCCTCTTCCTTGCCTTTCATGATTCTTTTCTTCGTCTCTGTTTTTTTCTTGTCCATTTTCACTTTTTTGTGAACACAGTGTAATAACAAGGCAAGTTAAAACAGGATCTCTGCTGTCTGGGGACTTGAATTAAAATCTAGTTTTTGAATCCTGTTCTCTTTACCTGCTTTTGCTGTCTTCTCTCTCATCTGTTCATCTTATTCTCTTGTCTCCAGTTTATGGGTCTGCTTATTTCTCATGCTTTTTATCTTCTGGCATCTTTTCTTTCTTCTCAGATGAGATCGACATGCTGGAGCGTCTCTGGCTGTCTGGAATCTGTCATAATGATAAGATTGAGGTCATGAGTTCCAAGCTGGACATAGACAACATGGCAGGGGTCTTCTACATGCTTCTGGTGGCAATGGGCCTGAGTTTACTGGTGTTTGCCTGGGAGCATCTGGTCTACTGGAAGCTCAGACACTGTTTGGGCCGATCTGGAGGACTGGACTTCCTGCTGGCTTTCAGTCGGGTGAGTGAACTCGCTGACAACCCTAATCATATAAATTATGGCTGACAATCATATAAAATAATTGTAATCACAGCTGCAATCTGTAAATTTTATAGTAAAAAATGAACAAAAATCAGTTCTTAAACAAGTTCATGACAGTTCAGTGTTCAGAACGGTCTGTTACCTTACCCTGATTCGCAACCGTAAATGTAAAATGATAATTTATAATTTGATCTGTCTGGTCTGATTTCATGGGAAATGTCGGTTTGATTTGTGGTTACATCATGTCTGTAAACGGTAAGAAGATTCAGCTACTAAATGGCCTGTGTGGGTGCTGGAATGGTGAAACGTTTGTTCTTACAGCAGCTGTTTAAAATTTAAACTTGTCATTCACAATAAAAAATAACTCCTATCAACCTGCAATTTTATGTATTGAACAGAGATGGCGACAGAAAGGCAAAAGCTACAGGTTAATCTTTTTTGTAGTTAAGATGTTAATGCATTCAGTTCCATTTTAAGGAAGGAGAACTAACTCATAGATGCAGTCAGCATAGCAGTACCCATAGCAGAACGTGTGGGTTTATGCAACACTGCGCTTTACTTGTCTGCAAAGAAAAATCAATATTATAACATCCTCACCCACATTTGATGGTCGTAATTGTACATGAATAAAGATGTTTCTGCCGCTGGCCTGCTCTCATCCGCTCTTCTTTATATGAACATTTCTGTGAGCAACTGTTTCACTCGTGGGTGTTATTGCACTTGTTGAACTTCAGTGATAATTAAATATCACCGGATATGGAATGAAAATGACTTTTGTTAAACTTCCCATCTGGGCTGAATTTATGAATAAATTATCCATAAAGAATATCTTTCTCCATTTACTGAGAAATGCATGCTCTGCAAATGGTGTCTGTGTGTGCACGTGTATGTGCATGTGTGTGTGTGTGTGTGTGTGTGTGTGTGTGTGTGTGTGTGTGTGTGTGTGTGTGTGTGTGTGTGTGTGTGTGTGTGTGTGTGTGTGTGTGTGTGTGTGTGTGTGTGTGTGTGTGTGTGTGTGTGTGTGTGTGTGTGTGTGTGTGTGTGTGTGTGTGTGTGCGTGCGTGCGTGCGTGCGTGCGTGCGTGTGTGTGTGTGTGTGTGTGTGTGTGTGCATGTGTGCACGTGTGTGTTTGTGTATGAGAACGCTTGCACTGTGGCTCATATCAGTTTTAATCAGCTCTGAAAACTGATCCTCTTTTAGAAATCACAAACATAATGAAACACTTCTAATGTCAAGATAAGTAAATGTTAATGACGTGTTAATGACATTCAACATTTAATTAATCACATATGTTAACATGTCTAAATGTTTTTTCTAATATTGTTACCAGTATAGAAAGGAGATAAAATACAGTAAGAAAATTGTGCTTTAAAAGATGGCTTGTGTTGATATTATATATTAAGCTCTGCAAACTGAAGTCAGTTTTCTTTCTTAGTTAAGCCAGCACATGATCCTAATCGTTTTAAATGTGCTAGTAAAATGTAAGATTGTTTTTTTTTACCATTCTTGTTACTTGCTAGTTTGGGAACAAACTATGACAGACAATATTCTTTAGCAATCAAGCAGTAAATTCATAGAATTTTTTTATCACACTCCTACAATTCCTGTAGTTTCTAAAAGGTGATGGCACACAGGGATTTTATGAAAGCCCGTCTTTTATTTTAATGGATAACAGAGAAAGCGGATGACAGAAGATTGGTCATTTATTAATTCTGTATTTTCATCTGTCTTCTTTGCTTACAGTGTGAAAGGAATGACAATAACTTTAAATTCCCCTTCTTAGGAGAGAATTGTGAGGCAGTTAAATTTATTAGGACACTCTAACAGTGAGGTTAGCATTGCCATTACCTCAGAGAAAGGTTTGCTAGCAGTATGTACTCTTGCATCATCAAAGCACATAGAGCTTTATGATTATAAGTCTTTACCAAGACATTTTTAGGCATCTAAATCTGTCACCAAGGGGAACATTGTGCCTCTGAAATGACTGCTAAATAAATCGTTTGTTTGTTGTTTTTTACAGGGAATGTACAGCTGCTGCAGTTTTGAGGATGAAACAGCTCCTGGAGGTTCCCAAAGCACACTTCCTCAGTATCATCATGTCTCTACAGTTCCTCCTCCTCCCCCACCTCATGTGATCTCTACAGCTGCAGCCAATCCCCCCATCACTATGGCACAACAACAAAAACAACACCACCAGCAGCCACCTGTATACAACGCCCTGCTTCCTGGCTCACCTCCATCAGGTGGACATTCTGCCATGGCTCTAGGACCATCAAACAGTCCCATTCTTGGAGCACCCATGCCTTGCTCCATATTTCTACCGCGTCATGATCGCAGATTAGCTGTGGTGGATCGGTGGACACGTCCAAAGGCGGGCCCTGAAAAACCCAGTGGTATAAACAGTGGGATTACAAACTTAACACAATTCCAGGGTATGCCCCCTCACTGGGGCACAGGGGAGGGCAGCCTGGATGAGTACAAGAGATACTATGGCCCAATTGATCCAGAAGGTTTAGGAGTCTCTGTGGAGCCACAAAATGTAGGCACCCAAACTCCAAAAACTAAGCGTCAAAGAACAAAATCCACTGGAAACCCAAGGATACCTCCAAAAAGTCAAGCCTTTGGACACTTACCCATGAACCCTGCCTTACCACATCCCTCTTCATCTCAGCAATCATTCTGGAGAAAAAGCAGCTTCTCCAAAAGGAAGGGCTCAGGAGGCCCACTATACGAAAACATCCTTCCCCTTGGGAGGAGAGGTGGCAGCAGGTATGGAATGAGGGACAGAGGTGGCAGAAGGGTACGCCGCCCTCCTCTTCCCCTTCCTCTACCTGTACCTGTGCCCCTCTCTTCCCCAACTCAAACTCCACCCTCACCTTCTCCCTCTGTACGCTACACATCGACTTCCTCCAGTAGCTCCAGCACCTCCAGTTCATCCTCTTCCTCACAATCAGTCTCCCGATCTAATTCTCTCTCCACTTCTTCATCTTACACATCATCACAGAGCTTCAGGTACCGGGGAGATGTGTATGAGGACTATGACACAGATGAGCTTACAGAGGAGTCAAGCTTGCTTCTGGGGAGGAGAAAAAGTCGCTCACGTATGTCCTCTCGTTCGCTGCCCAGCAGTCCTCCTCCACCACCCATACCGCCCCGCAAACCTTGCCCACAGAGGGGGCAGATGCGAGACAGGGCAGGCAGTCAGCTTGCACAACTTCAAGAGTGGTGGGCATCATGGGGAGAGAAAGAAAAGAACAGAAGAGCAGTTGGAGACAGAGAAGTTAAGGAGGGGAAACATCACAAAGAGAGGGAAAGAGAGAAAAAGAGGAAAAAGAAGGGTAAAAAGAAAAGAAAGAGAGAGGAGCGTGAGAGAGAAAGGGAGCGTAAAAGACGTAAGGTAAAAAAGAAAAAGAAAAAAGGGGAGAAATCCAAAAGAAGGGAAAGGGAAAAGCGATCTGAACAAGAGGAGGGAGATACTGATAGGAAAGATGTTTTTGATAAAGTTGTAGGACAGGAGTACACTTCCTACCCTGCACTAAGGCGAAGCTCTTTTCGAAAAAAGAGTGAAAGCTCTACTAGGAGTTATGAGTGGGATATTACCAGAGATGGAGTAAAGAGAGATAGGGGTGATGAAGGGGGTGATGATGAAGAGGGAAGTAGGGGAAAAGAAAGGCACTTGAGAAGCCCTAAATCACATCGCTACTCCAGGCCAAGGTCTAACCAGAAACATTTTTCCACCTCAAACAAACCTTCCTCAACTGTCAAATTTTGGGGTAGTGGGAACCCAACTTCAGAGTCACCATCAACCTTTGTCCCCCTGCTACCACTTTCTAAAAGACGAAAATCTGTAGGGGCTGATAGATGTGAGCGAGGAAGAGGTGGAGAGAGTCGTCCCCTTTTGGGAAAGAATGGCAAAGGTAAAGCTCATACACGAGAAGGGCTGTCATTTCATGAATGGGACTCTGAGGAGGAAGAGGACGAGGAGTCTGAGATAGAAAGGAGTAGACCAGAAAAACAGGGGAGACGAAGAGAAAGTAGAGGGTTGACCTCAGAGTCAGACAGGGAAAGAGAGAAAACTGTTGAGATATATACTGATGATGAGGGTTCCTCAGGAGAGTTTGGTAAATTTGAGAGATATTGGGAGGGTCATGAAGAAAGGGCAGTTGGAGGCATTGGTGGAGGAGGATGGTTTTTTGGCACGTTTCCTGCCAGAGAAAGAGGAGGCAGTATAAACAGTAGAGATGACACTTTTTTGGGATGGGGTGGTGGGGAAAGTAGCTTTGGGTACGGAGCAGGACCAGAATGGGGGTCAGGAGGTTTAGGATCAAACCAGTGGCCTCCTGCTCCATTGACTCCCCCACCCCCACGAAGATATTGGTCTGTAGACAAGTTACCACTGAAGACTGAAAAGAAGTCCAAAAGCAGGTCCCAAGAAAAAAATCATGGGCACACATCCTGTTCCTGCCAGTCGCCCCATCACTCTGCCAGCACTCACTTCAAATGGAAAAGAGTGACTTCTCTGAGTCAAGAGGAGCTACTGACCCACTGCCACAGTTTAAGCAGCAATGTAAAGCCTAAACGGCAATTATCTAAAGCAGATCGGGCTCAAAGCCAAGCAAAATCTGCAAGCCAGTCCAACCTCAATGCACAAAGATCTCCACATTCAGACCGGTCTCGACAACTGCCATCTCCTCCTCAGAGTCTACCACTGTCTTTGCCCACTCCAATGGTCCCTGCACTCCCAGCACCACCATCTTCATCTCATCACATACATGCTCCTCCACCTACCTCTTCCTCCTCAGTTTCATCCCCTTCTGTTATCTCATCTACTCCTGGTGCCCCACAACCTTCCTCTATTTCCTCCTCTAGTGCTAAGCTCCAATACCAGAAACTGCGGTCTGTTCCACAACCTCAAAGATATCAATCCCCACATCTTCCCCTCAAAACCAAGAGTCTGTGCTCCCGTCGAGGCTCTGCCCAGTTCTCCAGTGTGGAGAGTGAGGTCTGAGGATCATTAGCAAGCAACCCCAAAGGGCAATCAAATCATCTGCTTATGCTACAAACTGTTAACTGGTCATAACGGTTGGGTTGTTTTTGCTGGCACCCACCATTTGCACAAAGTTCTAATGCTCCTAAGAGACAAACTTGGATTGGAATGTCACATCAATTGTAGCCCTTTCTCCTTACTTGAGTAAGAATGGTACTGCCATGCTGACAAATATTGTTGATGTTAGCAAGACTGTTCATTTGGCTTTTGTTCTTTTACATTATGGGGGCTTTTAGGCAAAATGTCTATAATATGGGTAAATGTGACGTTTTTTTCTTGGATTGTTTTGCAGCTCAGTGGCTCAGGAACGATTTTTCAAGGGGAAATTCAGAGGTCAAAATACAAAGCTCTAATGCCCCACCCCCATTTTCTTTTGCTCTCCAAACTGAATCATGACATAATTGTTGTGTATATTTGTTCAGTAACTCTCAAGGGAAGCGTTCCCAAAGGAAAGTAGCAATCCATTTTTCCCTGAGCATATTCCCTGACCTCCGCCTCCTTCCGCAATCTGACATCTGTCATGCTGTGTTGTCGTCAGTGTTCGCATTCCTGGAAACAGGGTAAGTTAGCCATGACTGATCATATAATGGCTTACTGCAGCTGAATGCCAGACTTAAGTGGATCTTTACACAGGTCCTCATGTTTCATTCTCCTCCATTGAGCAATACATAATTAACTACAAACAACATTCAATACATATATTTTATATTTAAACGTTATTTTATATATAATATATATATATATGTGATCTGGTTTAAAACAAGTGTGTTGAGTTAATATAAGCACTGTGCTGTATTACAATAGGGCCCATGCAGTATTTCAACTACCTATTAATGGTGGCAGCCCTCCCTTATGACTGAATGTACTTGTTGCCATGACAACACAGCATGCTGCAAC
This sequence comes from Chromobotia macracanthus, assembly GCA_036877525.1. Classification (NCBI taxonomy): domain Eukaryota; kingdom Metazoa; phylum Chordata; class Actinopteri; order Cypriniformes; family Botiidae; genus Chromobotia; species Chromobotia macracanthus. The sequence goes on from JAZGTH010000069.1 coordinate 1,748,874, forward strand.
TAAGACACTTAAGATCGTAGCTTTCTCGTGAGAGGAAAGTTTTGAACCATGTTGTTTATAGTGCAAGAACGACAGGGCTAGCCATACTGCAACACCATACTCGCTAACAGCAATGTCAGTGAGGGACAGAAGACATGCCGCTTAGTGAAGGAGAGCACTGTTTACAGTTTAACACTGTGGTTTTACACCTTTTTTACAAGCTGCTCTGCTCTCTCATTTATAAACTTCAGAACTTACTTAGCGAGTTTGCTTACGATGTGTGAATAGCAGCAGAAGAAATAAGAACAAACAGATTCGCAGATTTATGCTTTTCCTAGACAAATCTGTTCATTCTAAAAGAAGAAAGGCCAGGTTAAGTTTTCTGTTAATTGTGAGAAAAAGACTTGATTATCAGGTTGTTTAATGTTGTTTTTACCATTAGCCAAAAACTAACATGTTTGAAATGGTTGCCATAACTGACTGTGACTTTTGCTAAGGGCAGATGTTGGCGGCAGGTCTGAGTCAAGTATGTTTTATTTCATTTATTTATATTTTGTTTAAAATGTAAACGCAGGTAGCTTCTGTGTTTGTTTTTGTCTATTTCTGTTTCTTTGGGTTCACATTATTGGGTTATTTGCTGAAGTTTGTATTAACATTGGCTTGACACAGCTAACACGCTCTTATTTTACAAACCTGGGTTAGGGATCCAAATTCTTCTAGAGTTTGAGCCACAAAACTCGATATAATCCTTTAGGCTATTCTGACTTGGTATGCTTTTTAACTTGGTGTCCTTTTCAAACTGAATACTTGGTATTTTTTTATGGATCGTACGTTTTCCCCTCACAATATGTTAGCTAGCTCAATATATTATTGATTTAAAACTCTGCCTTATTCAACCATTTACTCTGTAAAGATTTTAAAAGTATTCAGATTACAACACACCTAAATAACCTTTAAAGGCTTTTTATACTTTCAGACAAAGCTTTGTCAAGCCGTTGTTAATTATGAATGTGTATTTATTTATTTTTAAGTGCATTTGATGCAGAAGTGACACAGACCAACAGGTGAATTGTTTTTTGTGTGCTTGTAGCTGCATCTGAGCCATATAAAGCTGGTTTGTAGTGTGCTGAGTGTTTTAAAAGCTACTCAATTACTACAGAGTAATGTGTACCAGAAACAAAATCAGTGATTTTTGGCTTGCACAGATGGCTTGTGTTGTGGAAAGAACTGGGAAGGCAGTAACACAAATCTTGATCATTTTGCCCACAATCGTAACACACTGCCTCGCTGTCACACATTTCAAATTCGGAGTAGTTCTGCTTGGCATTAACCTTTAATATTTGACAGCTTCTGTATGTATATCCTTTGCCTCCAGCTCTGTTGTGTAAGACTTGGATCACTTTATATAGATGTAGCATGTTTGTGAAGTTTACACAGCAGTAGAGAAACAGCTGCTCAGCCGAGCAGTGTTGCTGAAGACAAAACCACTGTTTTCATTTCTGGTAATTCAGATGTGTTTCATGTATTCAGTGTGCAAAACTCATTTTGAATTCACTCTCCATTTCGTTGCGCACATAAATTGAGTAGACAGCTTTGATAAAATGTTTGGGCTGAAGCAGCGAGGACCTTAAGATAAAGTTTTTATCTTCAATTTTCAATTTGAATAAAACATCAGGTGTATTGCACAAAGTTTAGTAGGAAAACCGCCACCAAGAATCTTAAAGGCCTTTCTCTAGACACGTGTCTTGTGTTAATTGTGTCTTTGACAGTAAACGTTTTTGTTTGTTTGTTTGTTTTGTTGTTCTAAGGATAAGTCTGTTATCAAAGCAACAACATATAAATATATACATGTAGAAAAGTATATATTTCAACAAATAACGTGTATATATATGTATTGTTTATCTACTAAATTTTTCTCTTTAAATTCATCTTCTTTTGTGTCTTTGTCCTCTCTCGTCTCATAACAGCTGACGTGAGACCAGTCTCTAACTGTGTTTTCATGACTGACATGGCAACCCATCAACCACAGTGAATTTATGTTGCAAATAACCAACGCTGTGACTGAGGTGTGTGTGTGTCACTGTCTCAGTTTTGGGATGTTAAGATGCCACTTTTGAAGATAAACTCGCAGAACAGCTGTAGGATCCTCATGGTGCTCACTGCGAGCAGCCATTTTGGGGTAGAAAGTCCATCTTAAGCAGGCAGCCACTCTTCTGTAGCGCGGATTTAAACCTGCAGTGTCAGAAACTGCTGCCTGCAGAATGTGTCTGTATGTGTCATATGTATGTGTGCTCTCTGTCTGTGCCAAACTGCAGTATGTTCTGCTAAAAACACATTCAAACATGCGATGCTGCTCTGTAACATTTTATTATGATGTAGCTGAGCAGAGCCAGTTATGTTTTATGCCACTCTGTGCCAGGACGGTAGTGCCCCCCCGGTACCACTGTGTTCTTGGGTTCTTTTGCCATACTTCCCTAAGTAGGGAGCCTCGCAAGAGGGCATTCGCTAGGCTGTTTGACCATGGGAAACTAATACTATGCTGTGCTGTGAGCCGAACAGAATAAAAGACTTTTAATACAACTGTGTTTGGTCTTTCTCATTCATTTGTTTTGTGTGTTTACAGATCAACCTTTGAATAATTTGTAGGCTTCTGTTTTGTGTGTTATTAGGTAGAAGGGAGTGGATACGAGTTAACCGTTTTGAAATTATTGGTGAGTACATCTGTTACATTCACCTTGATGAAAGCTGCAAGCCGTAGCTATTGGTTTAAAAATGAACAAAAATCAGTTATTGAGCAAGTACATAACAGATCTCCTTCTCTTACCCTGATGAGAATCTCTTACTGATTCTCTTACCCTGTATGACGTCTTATTTTTGTGTGAAATATTATTTCTTTAAGGACATTTTAGGAACTTGCTATGAAAAACATGTATAGAAGCTTTTAGAAAGAACTTCTAGCAAAAAACTCCAGAAGTGAGACATGTTTATACACCAAAAACAGCAGCTTGTATCTTGTGGGACAAGTCTATCCTATACAATAAACTGCATGAATTGCATTGCATTGAATTTGCCATCCGTCCTATAGGATTTATTATGAATCCAGTTTTCTAACAGCAGACAGAGATTATTCCAGTTGGTGTGCACTCAGTGTCAGTGAGTTAATCTCATGGGGAATATTGGAAAGAGAAGATAAGGGAGACATTAACTGCCAAGCTGTTGATAAACGGGAATATTAGAGATGTACAACCCAGAAGAAGTTTCCAGAAAGTTCTGTTGCTTTCCTTTCTTTGCAGGAACTGAGGTCATGATAACTACAACATCTCTTTCCAGAAACAGAAGAGCAAGGGGGTTACTGTGGGTTATCTGAGTAAAAGCATTTATCAAAAATCAGACATCTTCTCCCCATATCAATCTGTCATGTGTTATAGGTCAGTGAACTGTATGAAATGATGGACAGAAATGTTCTGTATGAAGAGATGCAGAGAAAACAGACTGAGAGAAATCCTTCAATATCTGCTCTATGTTATATTTATGTTATATTTATGCTATATTTATAATTAATGTTGACAGGGTTGTGATGTTTTCTGCTGGCTGGCTGATTTTGAGTCCTGTTTGACGCTTTCAATTATTCTTCTATCGCAAAACAAATTCTGTTTCATGTTTTGCCAACAGAGGGGAGAGTCTGTGTCTACATCTGAAACGATTTCTCTTTTTCTGTAAAGAATGCAGAGCAGAAATCAGGGTAAGGAGAAAACAGAAAAGAGATGAAGACTCATCCTGAAGCGCCTGAAAAGAGTAGCCAAAAGATGAAAAGAGAAATTAAGGGGTTTTAGGGGCCTAGAAGGGCCAGATTATAAGATAAACATTCATTTTAAATTAATTTAATGGTGTAGTTGCAGAAATGCGGTGATAAACTTCTGCCTCCGGTGAAATGCACTCAGGAAATCTCATATCTTGATAGAGCTCCTAATAAACCAACGACAGAAGTCATTGCAGTATTAAATGGATGCTTGCAGAGAGATTATCCAACATTAAACCTGCAGGCAAACGAAGTGGAGGGCTGATGTTTGTTTGCAGAAAATCTGTGAAGATGTCAACAGTTGTCTTTCTCTAGATATCTGTCTGTCCGTCCAAAATACTACTTTTAAAATCACAGACTTGCAGTGGTCTCTCTATATTTTATGTCTGCCGGTTTATATAACGTTAACAATATTTAATATATTATTTCATATTGGACTCATATTTGCGGCGTTTTCGTGTCGCGCCACAAGAGGGCAGCATTTCCACACAGACGCATTAAACAGCGCCGCTTATAAATCCGCAATGAAAGAAAAGCAATGAAACAGCCTGTTGAACCCACAGCAGCCTCTGAGCAGACAACATGCACAGAAAATATGGACGCCTGTCTGACAAGTTAAATAAACCAACAAACTTCAGCGGTGGGTAAATTTATCCTCCGCAGGTGGCCGCAGCGGATCCGCTTCACACCGGATCCGCTTCACACCGGATCCGCTTCACACCGGATCCGCTTCACACCGGATCCGCTTCACACCGGATCCGCTTCACGCACACGTACATGTTGGACTTGTAATGCTGACAGGACGTATTCATTTCATCTTCTTAAAACTCACTGCCTGCTATATATCTTGATGGGGAAGCAACATTCAGGAATAAGAAAACAAATTTCAGGTGCTAAAGGGGCAGCTGGGGTCAAATATGCTAGATAACAAAATAATGAAAAAAAAAAATTTTAATTCTTAAGTGCAGTTAAGTCCAAACATTCAACATAGTCGATGCAAATGGCACAGCTGTGCTTTTCAGACCTTTGTGATCTGACACCATAATCTGCTGTGTGCTGAACCGAGACTGAGTGTATGTGACTGTAAATGTCTATGTAATAACACACTCTGAACTATAGCTGGTAAAGTCAAGGTAATGACTTTTACTGTCGGTACTGAAGCGTTCTCAGACCTTTTCTGACTCACCTCTGTATCTTCATTCATTTAATTTATTAATAAATGGGCCCATTTCTCCTACAAGACTACTGGCAGCCCTGTATGTGTTTAACAAGTAAAAATATCCGTTTTGACCTCACAAGACTTAGTTGTGTGTGTGTGTGTGTGTGTGTTTTGAGGATCTCTTTTGAGGATCTTTTGAGGATCTTTTGAGGATCACTGTGAGCAGACCATCAGAGTGAGGACATTTTGGCCGGTCCTCACTTTCTGACACTCCTTTAAAGGGCTGTTTGAGGGTTAAGGTTAGAATTAGGTTAAGCTTATGGTTAGGGTAAGGGGGTAGAGATTGTATTGTGTCAATGAATGTCCTCACAAAGATAGTTGTACAATCATGTGTGTGGGTGTGTGACAGTCAGTAGTCTTTGACCTCAGAGAAAAAACATATTCGGCTTTATGTAGTTCTTGAAATAACAGCATTACTCTGTCTGACACACTGTGTTGGATATTGTGTGTGTTTTATTTCCAGATAGCCACAGATAGTCAGAGTGGTTTCTTATGGGTTATGTGTATGATTCATAATGTGTTAATGTCCTGCAGATGAGTTAAAAATGTATCAAAGTGAATTTACTCTGGATAAACACTGTTCCTTTAACTATAATGGGTTATTACTGTAATGTATAACCCTACAGGGGTTTTCACTTTATTAAAACAGACGGAACAGAAATTTGCCCCAGTGTGCAATTAAGTCACAAGTATTATTATTAATAAGAGTAAACAATTACTCCATTTATAACATACACTAGTTTAGTAAATTAACTGTGAGATGTTTATGGCTGCCAGACATGATAGTAACTTATTTGGATAAATAATCTTTAATAAACGCTGCAATATTCCATTAAAATTAAGAGTAGAATAATTTGACTTCCTGGTGGCTCTAAATAGAGCAAACCTGATTTTTACAGGTTTTTAGTCTATGTTTTAGACAGCTGTAGTATAATGACCCTGTGTATCAAATGAATGTGTTCATTTGAAAAAGAGTGATTACGTTTCTAGACACTGAAAAGACCCTCATCATGTATGCAACATCTCAAAAGACCTTTAAAAACTTCAGCTGAATGACGTCTGCCACAGATGTGAAGCGCTCGAGGCTGCAGTACACACACACATACAGTACATGAAGGCACAGCACTGGCCTGAACCGGGTCATTGCCACAAATCATAACAGTCCTAAACAAACAATCAGAGAAACAAATCATATCTATGATATGAATTCTATCATATCCACACACACTGTGTTTATGCCTACATGTCAAGCTCACTTTTTTCATTAAAAAATAAGTATACACACAAAATGTTAAAAGTTGATCTAGTGTGTGTCATTGTTCGCATCATATATTTAATCATTTCAAATACATTTTTAACACGGTGCTATTGATGATGTCCTTTCCAATGCTTTACTCGTTCAAATTCATTTTCATGTTTATTCATCTTTTTTCTTTTCTATTCATCTTATTGAATTCATATATTATTCATCTCAAATATTGGCAGTTATCTCTATTGCCTAATCTCTCTGTGTGAGCTGTATAGTTCACATATATGAATAAACGTATTTAAATCATCAGTACATATCCCCTATAATCTGGGTCCTCATTTGCATAATCTTCACTTGGGTACTTATGCAGTACACACACTCTGTTCTGTAGCTCTGTGATTGGTCTGTAAGTCCTCTCTCCCTCCTGCACTCCCCTGTCATCTTCTATCAAACTCTTCCTCTCTCTCTCTCTCTCTCTCTCTCTCTCTCTGTCTGTTGATTTCATGTTGTAACTCGCCCCTGCTCGCCTCCTCTCTCTAATGGGACCTCTTTGAAGTCATGGTTGTCACAGCAACGACATGATAGTGAGGCGATGGTTCCCGACTCTCTGTGAAACGTTGGGGATTTTCTGGAAGTCCCAGGTTTATAAATCAAATACTGAAATTAGCATTTCTGTTTTCTTTATAGAACCGCTAGTGTTCAAACAATCCCAAACATTTCCCCACAGGAGGGCCTTTCTTCCCACAGCGTGAGTACGGCATGTGTGTGGCCGTCACCAGTGCGGCTGTGAAAGCTGTTTGATTGATTTCAAATGTTGCTCTGAGGGAAAAAAAAAACAGAAGTGAAATAATTCACAGAAGAGGAATATGGTTGTTCTTGAATAGATAGCAGGTCAGTCAACAGCACTGGTTTATTTTTATCACGCATGTATTGGGTTTCCTCACCAGGAGTCTAAAAATAGGTCTGACAGAGAAAAGAGAGGCAGAGAGTGTCGTGGGGAGTGTGAGTCTGTGTTCGGCGGGCAGTGTTGGGTTCAGGAGAAGAAGGATGACAAATGAAGACTAGCACACTCTTTTCTCATTGGACCCTCTTGCACTGGAATAAATCACCAGCTAGACTCTCACAGGAGGGAGACAACTGTAAACATTGTATGGTATGTATATGATTTATAAGATTTATACGATTGATAAGATTTAGCTGAATTATTCTTGACACTGATACATTGGAAGATACTGTATCATGTTTCTGAGCTCTGTTCTGGATTTCTCCTCTTTTATTTGTGATGGTTTTATTTGAACATCTGTCAGTTCAAGCAAATAACATAATTTACTTTGCAATCTATTTTTCAGCCCCATTATTGATCCTGAAGGCACTGACTGAATGTAGACTGTCTTCTGCTGAGACCAGGGCTGTCAGCCAGGGGTTCCTCACAGTTCTGTACCAGGTTCATGGAGAAGGCGAGGTGAACCCTGAGAAAGACGCAGAGAAACAGAATGTGAGTGTAACTGAATGAAGTGTGTTTGTGTCTATTTTTGGTTAATATATTAATTTCAGCCACTTTTTCACCTTATGCATCCTCAGTCAAATATTCACACACATGCAAGAACAGCAGTCTCTCTGCTGCAGGTTGTGAGTTTAAGCCTGAGGCTGTGTGTAGTACCTTGAACTACACACACACACACACACACTTTCTTATCACATGAATGTTTATCACAGTCAGACACACACTGCAGTGTTATAAAGATTTGATTATGTGCTGCAGTCTGGTGGAATTACATTTCACACAGTAGAATCGGCTTCCATACTTCTACTGCAGTAGAGTGAACGTCTTAACAATTCATATCTGTAAAGGTTTCAGGTAATTCAGCATATAGGTGATTTTAATTGAGTGTGTGTGTGTGTGTCTATCTGTCTGTCAGCCAGCGGTCCCCACGAGTGAAATTGATTATTAAACATACTAAATGCTTTTGTGAAAATTTAAAAGTGCAAAAAGTTTTCTGTGCAGTATAAAAGTTACTATGCTTATGGAAAATCCCCACAAAGCATAGAAACCTAACATGTGTGTGTGTGTCCTCAGGCTGCTCCATCAAGACTCAAACTGTAAATGTCTCCATGTAATGACACATTTAGATAATTGAGGGTAATTATTTATTAAATAACATTAATAACTGAATGTGAACACTGTTAATACTGTACAATGCCTTCACATATAATACAGACAGAGAGAGAGAGACAGAGAGACTGAGAGAGAGAGAGAGACTGAAGAGAGAGAGAGAGAGAGAGAGTGAGATAGAGAGAGAGAGAGACTGAGAGAGACTGAGATAGAGAGAGACAGAGAGACTGAGAGAGAGAGACTGAGAGAGAGAGAGAGTGAGACAGAGAGAGAGAGAGAGACTGAAGAGAGAGAGAAAAAGAGATAGAAAGAGAGAGAGAGAGACAGAGAGACTGAGAGAGAGAGACTGAGAGAGAGACTGAGAGAGAGAGAGAGACTGAAGAGAGAGAGAGAGAGAGAGAGAGAAAGAGATAGAAAGAGAGAGAGAGAGAGAGAGAGAGAGAGAGAGAGAGTGAGAGAGACTGAGAGAGAGAGACTGAGTGAGACAGAGAGAGAGAGAGAGGCTGAAGAGAGAGAGAGACTGAAGAGAGAGAGAGAGAGAGAGAGAGATAGAAAGAGAGAGAGAGAGAGAGAGAGAGAGAGAGAGAGAGAGTGAGATAGAGAGAGACTGAGATAGAGAGAGAGTAAGAGAGAGAGAGAGAGACTGAGAGAGAGAGAGAGAGAGAGAGAGAGAGAGAGAGAGACTGAGAGAGAGTGAGATAGAGAGACTGAGATAGAGAGAGTAAGAGAGAGAGAGATAGAGAGAGAGAGAGAGAGAGACTGAGAGAGAACAGAGAGAGAGAGAGACTGAGAGAGAACAGAGAGAGAGAGAGACTGAGAGAGAACAGAGAGAGAGAGAGACTGAGAGAGAACAGAGAGAGAGAGGATAAAGCGACTTGTTTTAAATGTTTTAAATGTGTTGTGTTGTAGTTGTTGTTGAGATGTTGTAGATGTTGTAGATGTTGTAGATGTTGTTGAGATGTTGTAGATGTTGTAGATGTTGTAGATGTTGTTGAGATGTTGTTGAGATGTTGTAGATGTTGTAGATGTTGTTGACATGTTGTAGATGTTGTAGAGATGTTGTAGATGTTGTAGATGTTGTTGAGATGTTGTTGAGATGTTGTAGATGTTGTAGATGTTGTTGAGATGTTGTAGATGTTGTAGGTGTTGTAGATGTTGTTGAGATGTTGTAGATGTTGTAGATGTTGTAGATGTTGTTGAGATGTTGTAGATGTTGTAGGTGTTGTAGATGTTGTTGAGATGTTGTAGATGTTGTAGATGTTGTTGTAGATGTTGTAGATGTTGTTGAGATGTTGTAGATGTTGTAGATGTTGTAGATGTTGTTGAGATGTTGTAGATGTTGTTGTAGATGTTGTAGATGTTGTTGAGATGTTGTAGATGTTGTAGATGTTGTTGAGATGTTGTAGATGTTGTAGATGATAAAATTTCAGCCCAGTGTAACTCAATTGCTCTTGAACTGTATTTCAGCACTGGACAGCTCCCTGTATTTTTCATCTTATGTTGGCACAAAAGTTTTAGATGACTTTTTTCTGGAAGCCGCAATCTGTTTTATTTTATATATTTTATTTTAAATGTAATATATTTTTAATACATACATATAGTCTTAAATACGTGTTTTGATAAACAGGAACTTTGATTGTAAAGGAACACAAGACTATGGGGGGAACCGTGGTCTGTGCATTGCCTGCTTTCAGCACCACTGTGATGGACAGCTCCCAATTGCCTCTCTTTTCTCTCTCACCCTGTAGCCTTGACTTGGTTTTTCTTTTCTCTGTTTCTCTTTCACTGAATGTCTCTCAGCTCACGTTTACCTTCACAGCCTCTGAAATGGCTAATAGAGGTGTATTTACATGACAATGGTTCAATCACATGACCAACTTTATCTGCAGTATGCGCACACTGACCCCTACGTGAGTTTTGCACGGAGCGATGTGTATTACTGTTGGCAGTGCTTCAGGGCGACTTTAATTTTTACCATGTTATCTTGCCGGTCGTTTCCCCACATTTCACTTCTTCAAAGCTATAATTTCTCTTCTGCTTTGCTCAGTTAATGGTCTGTGGATTATCTCAACCTTCACACATAAACTACAATTCACTGTGAATCCATTTGTATCTATCACATCCCAAACATTCCAACACTAACCAAGGAGGGATTTAGAAAATTTTCTATCATTTACTCACCCTCATGTCATTCCAAACCTGTATGTCTTTTCCTCCTGTGATATTTTGAGAAATGTTTCAGTGGTTTTGTGTTCATACAATGGAAGTCAATGGGTGACACTGTTGTTTGATTACCAACGTACTTTAAAATATTTTTTGTGTTTCTCAGAAGCAAAACAGTCATACATGTTTGGGGTGAGTAAATGATGGAAGAATTTTAATTTTTGGGTGAACTATTCCTTTAACCAAAAAGGCTGGTATTTCATTGTTCTCTTAATGGCTAATCCTAACCTAAAAGAAGTTGGACTTTCAGGCTTCTAATCTAGTGACTTTACAATGCCGATCAATGAGGTAAGAGAGCCGTGGTTCTCCTGGACCCCTGCCAGTCAAGTCTTTCGTCTTGTGTTTCAGACCGTGAGTGCAGAGTCATTACAGTCCACCGCTGTAGCAAAACCTTTCTGATACTGTCACATCTTTTGTTTGCCTGTATTATTCTTTCTCATTCTCTTCTTTTTGCTGCTGTAACCTTGTAACCCTGCAGGCTTGTGTCAATGTAGTCAACGTATATAATGCGACAGACAGCCACTTCACTGCTGAGTGTTATAACTGCGTGGTGCTATAACCTGACTCTGTAACTCTAAACGATGAATGTAGCTAATGATCTGTCTGTCTAACCAAGTTTTTGGCAGACTACAGACCATATAGAGGGGACTGCTGATTTATATATAATGCCAGTATGCCAGAGCACAGACAATAGATCATACAGTCCCCTCATGTGCTCCCTCATAACCCAACAACACACACACACACAACCACACACACTTGCCTGTCTGTTATCTATATGAAAATAGCTAATGGTTTATAGTGTCCATTATATACTTCTGAAGGTATGTATGATTGCACCCTTCTGTCTAATCATTTTAGTCATACACTGTTTAAAGTACACAGCGGCTGTCCCTCTGTGCTGAGTCTTTATCTGTACTGTTGATGAGGCACACATTCATTCAATAGTCCATGAATAACATTTTTCCATAAAACACGGCTAATGTAAAAAATGATTTTTGCACTAGAATTTTTATATATTGCACTTTATTTGCCTTATAAGTGAATACTGGGAAAATGGTTGATAAAACAAAAGATAATTTTTTATTTGAGTAAAAAAGAATATTTGCATGATTATTACTGGCAAATATTTTTAGTGTCATGACACAAACATAAGAATAAATGCTTGTAATTTTGTAATGCAAGTAATTCACAGTAAATTAATCAGCAGCTGGCACATACAGTACTGTATGTTTTATGGTTTTATGGTTTTTTTACTGGACACTGTCTATCGGTATATAGTTGCAAACTAAGGCAGCGCTCCAGATTCTGGTACAGAGTTCATATGATTCACTTTTATTTACTGAAATCTCTCTCACACGTTCTGCTCTTGTGTCTTTCTGTTTAGATGAGTTCTTTCAGCAGCAGGGCACTGACTCTCCTGTCGTCTGTGTTCGGGGCATGCGGGCTGCTCCTGCTGGGCATGGCCGTGTCCACAGATTACTGGCTGCTGATGGAGGAAGGTGTAGTCCTGCAGCAGAATCAGAGCACTGAGGTGAAGATGGCTCTGCACTCTGGACTCTGGAGGGTCTGTTTTGTGGCTGGTAGGTGTTATTACTGATGGGGATACGTTGCTTTTTCTTAAACAGTATCATGTTCTGTTGTGTGTGATTATGCATCATTCGTTTAGTTTATGTTGACTGTAATGCATAAGAAAATAAATTATTATAGTTTTGTTTTTAGTTTCATGAATATTTTAAATATTTTTATTTTTATGTTTTTAGTTTTCATGATAATTTTAGTTACATTTTTACGCTTGTTATGTGCTTTTGTCATTTTATTTACTTATTTTTAATATTACTATATAAGATGAATTAATTCTATTGTAGTTTATTTACTTTCATTTAAAAATGTCATTAATAACTTCTGTGTATTGTTAAGGCAACATTTTTGTAGTTTTTAAATTACTGTTTATGTCTATATTTTATCTGATTTCTGTTAACAGAAATGTTTTAAGCTTTGATAAACTATAATAACCTTGATTAGCAAACGGCCGTGTCTTTTATATTTGTCTGTGGTTCAGTCTCAGTTTATTTGTTGAGTGTCCTGCTGTGTTACCCAGCTGACTGGTTTCTGGTGTCCCACTGCACTGGTGTGGCATGCAATTGCATCGCCTCTGAAATCGTGACACACACTGAAACAGGAACTAGTGAGGCTGAGTGGGCACAACATGCTGATGCAACACGCCAGATCAGTGTCGCATCAAATCGCTAATAAAACATGCAAGGAAATCTATCAGGCAGCTTTAAATAACTATTATTCATTATGTTATAGACACAGTTGTGTTTTATATGTTAAGTATGTTTGCTTTGAATTGCATGTGGGATTGTTTTACTGACAGGAAGTGCTGGGGTGGAATAAGACGATTCCACACCAGCTGGTTGCTAATGGCTTGCAAACAGTGTGAAGATGATGTCATCTAACTTTACCAGTGCTGTTAGTGTTGTATGTTGTGTGTACACCAAACAGCTGATGGGCAAAAGTCTTCAAACTGGTTTGTGCCCTTTAATTTCTTGAGCTAAGTAATGTGAATTTTAACATTACTTAAATGACACCTAAATGTTATATAATCAAACTAAGAAATATCATGATTTTTCTTTGTTTTAGCTTATTTGAATGCTTGTTTTCTCTTGTTTTTAATCATTTTAAGTCACCCCTTGATGGAGAAACACAGATCTAGATCATCTCACGACTGTATAACAACCTGCTGAGTAAAAAAGTGCTTTTTCTACTCTTTGGTTACTGTGTGTTTAATTATGTAAAAAGGCACCAAGTGAGTCAAAACTGCCCCCTTAAAATAAATAAAAAACAGGTGCATGTTGCCCCTGACTGTATGTGTAGTATCTCTGTGCTGTATCGAGGTCTCTCATCTCTCTTCTCAATGTTAGAACCAGAATCATCGCTGTGTCTCTTTGTGTGTGCCTGTCTCCCCTGTCACTGTCAATCTCTCTCTCTCTCTCTCTCTGAGTCCCTGTCTCTCTCTCTTTCTCCCTCTCCTTCTCTCTCTCTCCCTCTCAGGGCCAGAGAAGGGGAGATGTGTATCATCTGAATACTTCACTGAGCCTGAAACAGAGATCACTACAGAGAACACAGCTAATATACTGAGTGAGAGCTTTTCATGCATTTCATCCTGTTACTGTGAGAAGCCACATGGACAAATGTAACACTCAACAGAGTGTTAGAACATCAGAATGGCTCACATTCAGTGTGACTTCACTGCACGTTTTCTAGCTCATTCATCAAATGTCAGCTTTTCTTTTTTTAACAGTTTTTGGATAATAATAAATAAAAATCAGTTATTGAGCAAGTGCATAACAGGTCTGTGTTCAACAGAATCTCTTTACCTCACAACTGTAAGTTTATAATAATTTATCAATTGAGCTGTCGGTCTGATTTCCCGGGAAATGCCAGTTCGGCTTTATTTGAAGTTTGGTTTCATTTGGCTTCATGTCACATAAAGAAAAGTACGACATGTCAGTTTATTTCTTTCTGTGTTTGCGCTGTTAGAAATGGTCAGGACAGCCACCCCCTTCCCCATGGTCTCGCTCTTCTTTGTTTTCACCGCCTTCATCATAAGTAATGTCGGCCACATCCGCCCGCAGCGCACCATCCTGGCCTTCGTCTCTGGAATCTTCTTCATCTTATCAGGTGAGCTGTGAGCTCATCATCACTCTGAACACGTGTTTAAAATGACAGTGTTTGGAGGAAAACAATGTAGATTAAACAGGCTGTAATATTAAAACCCTGCAGCATCACCAATCCTTTTATTTAGGTACTTAATGGAATATTTGTATAGTGTTTTCATTACCTTAATTTTTTCCATATAAAATAGTTTTTTAAATATGTAAACAGAACGCTTCCTGTATTACACACAGCAACACACTAACAACCACTCAAAACACCTGATCAGCAGCATAGCAACACCCTGGCAACCACCCAGGACACAATAAGCATTATGGTGGCAAGTTTTGCATGGTTAAGCACCAAAGCTTCAAAATGTATTTATTTACAGTTTCTGTGGATTCTCTTTAACATGAATTATTTTGCTGGATTTAACAGTACATTTCTGTCTGTCTCAGGTCTGATTTTAGTGGTGGGTCTGGTGTTGTACATCTCCTGTATAAATGATGAAGTGATGAACAGGCCTCGGGAAGCAGAGCAGTTTTTTCACTATCACTACGGCTGGTCATTTGCCTTCGCTGCCAGCTCCTTCCTGCTCAAAGAGGTCAGCCACAACGTTCCCCCAAACCCACTGCATGAGCGCTCGCGTCAGAGAGAAGTGGCCATTCAAATACATGCGTTTCACTGCTGTTAGCCACTAAACCAACAGTCTGCCCTCTTCATTATGCATTAACATTAGCGTAGCTTCTTTCTGGGTGTAAAGGCTATGCACTTTGATTTTCATGACATTTATGAAAATCCAGAACGTTTTCAAAAGGTAAAAAACATGTATGTTCACCCACAGATGTTTACAGTTTGATGAAGAGAGGCAGAGCTTTGCAGCTAGTATAAACTGTTATCTAAATATTATAAATATTCCACTACACATTTATATTCTAATTCTTATTTTCTAATTCTAATTTGAAGATCAGTTTATACTGAATATAAATCAAACGCTGAATTAAAGCTGTGATTCACTAGTTTTGTTTTGTCAGGGTGCTGGGGTCATGTCTGTCTATCTCTTCATGAAACGCTACGCAGAGGAGGAAATGTACCCGGCCTATCCTGCACTCTATCGCCCTCGTCTGTCTGAATGCAGCGACTACAGTGGCCAATACCTGCATCCCGAGTCCTGGCCTCCTCCTCAGCGCGGACGCAGCGCCTCTGAGGTGTCCAGTGACATCTCCATTCAGCTCAGCCAGACCCCTCTGCCTCCTCCTTCAAAGAGCAGCGGGATGTCCAATCCACCCTCTTCATCAGGGCCTTCCTCTGCGGCCAGTTATGATCATCATCCACCTGCTTCCTCTTCCTCCTCCTCTTCTTATCCTCACACCATTTACTCCTCCCACTCTGGTGGCCCCGCCCCTCAGCCCCTCCTAATGGCCACACCTCCATCTGCGGTGCCGCCCCCTCACTACTATGCCCACATGCGTATGAGTGCCTCCCCATTTTAGAATTACTCCGTGCAACATACATAAACAGTAATATACTGTGTGTATAACATTAGGTAGGAGGGAAGCTAGTGGGGCTTTTATTACAGACACTGTAGGAGCAAAACAGAGAAAAGGGTGCTGAAAAGATGTAGACAAAGAAGTTCTTCAGTTAAAGTTATGTGCCTGAGCCTGTCTGATGTTTTAACAGGCTCTCAGAATGAGATGAATAAGTGAGGGAGGAACATTTATTTATAGATTACCGGGAGAAGAAAGTAAACCATTACAGTGGAAGTGATGAAAATAGTTGAGAACAACGGAATACATTATATGTAAATATACATTTATATCTAAAGTGTATAAACCTTTAAGGTCTTATTGCACAGCATAACAAATATCTGATATCATTTTTCAATCTTTCCATAATTTCATGAAAAAAGACCATTTATACTATTTTGTCTTGTTAGTACTAAAACACAAAAAGACACAAATGTGGCAGGTTTCTTTAAATGGTGTGACAGATGTATTTCAGTGGAGAGGAAGTAAAACTTCTGTACATAATCAAGGGCAGATCCGCTCCAGAAGCTCTGTATAATCCTCTAGCATATGCACTACATTTTCTCATAGCCATTCTGAACTTTAGGCACAAGGGGATTTGTGAGGGAACTTGGGCACCACTTGGTGTTTTGTCATTTCATATCAATTTGTAATGTTTTTAGATTTGTACATGAGGGTGGATGTTGTAAAACAGAGTAATAGTTCCTTAATGTTTTAGATGTTACACTTAACATGCCTTGTGTTTTCATGTGTGCTCTCAAAGATATTTTCAAAAACATCACAAAAAATGAGTTAAGCATAAAACATGACACCAGAAGGAAATGTTTCAAAAGGAAAAATTTGAGCCCCCATTAATTCCTCGTAAGGATTCTCACCGTAACTGTTCATCATTATCTTAAATTTGTCTTATTACTCCGAATAGTAATGTATTGTTTATTATACAAAATTATTGCTTGTAAAGACTAACATATGATAGTAAGCAGAACTATTTTTTAAGCAGATAATGTTTCCAAAACGATCCACATGATTTTTCTCAAATGTCCTTATAAACCCCTTAAATTTCAACATAATGCTTTAGAGTTACAGTATAAACAAGCAAATGAGCGTATAAACATGAGTTACTGTACCACAAACGAGTTATGAGTAGCACAATGCAATATGTGATGTTTGTGTCTAATGAAATCACTCTTCTGTTCCATGTAAGTTAAAGAAATGAGATTCAGACACAGTGAAGCTAAAGAGCTTCAGCAATATTGTCCTCTTGGTGTCTTGCGCCATCTGATGGTAAACAGAATAACTACATCAATAACCTATACGTCTGTCTGAACCTTCTCTGAATCTGCAACACGTAAAATCTGTATTTAATTCATAGACTAAAACAGAGCCAGCACATCCACAGTGCGAGATTGTCACACCAATACACTTCCTAAAGCATAACCAGGTGACTGGTGTAGAAAAGATCTGTAATAAATAATAGTGATTATAATGATCGATAACAGTTTCATTATTTTTATGCATATGAGCATGAAACAGGCCCTCCTCAGTGTTTTTAACCAAATGTGTTGTTGTGTGTAAATACTGTAAACACAAATGGTTATGCCATATGACAATGGAAACCAGGAGTGGTTACTGCTGGACAGTAAAGAGATATATAGAATAATTATAGTCATATTGAAGATGGAATATGCAGAAATGTAGCTATATGATATGATGTATATGATATATGGAGAATTAAAACAGCAAGGGAAAGAAAAGATTTATTGATATGTGAACATTTGTTTTGTTTTTTTATCTTTTATTTATCTTTCTGCTCTCAGCTAACATTTGTTGTCTTGTGTTCTGTACTCTGGCTTATAAATATGTATGTATGTGTTTTCATCTTCATAACCCTTTCTCATTTTTGTGCTTTATTCCTGTGGGCTGTTCTTTGTCTTGATTCGACTCTCTCACAGTTCTGTTAAGCTAAAGTGGCCTCAATCATTTGCTCTCTCTCTCTGTCTTTCTCTCTCTCTCTCTCTCTCTCTCTCTCTCTCCCTCCATGTTTTCTCTTTAACAATCCTTCATTCCATAAAGCCAATGCAGGAGTGCCTGATACCTCACATGATGACAATGTTAAATATTATTACTACTATTATTTATTCCACGGTGGCATTTCGTCTTTGTAATCTGATATTTGCTTAATAAAAAGGAAAACTAAATTCCAGCCGAATGTTATGTTTATCACATGACGCAGTGCATACAATAGCATTTCTAATACATTTGCATTCTGTATTCGTGATATTTAAATATTTTAAAAATTGGATCAATACAATACACTCTTTAAGGCTAATTTAAGGGGCCAGGTTGTTTATTCATTGCAATTATTTATATGGTATAGAACATTTTATCATTGAAAATCATTGCATTTTTTTGTAGGACAAATTGTAGGACGAAGAGACTTTCCTTAATGTGGCACAATGATTTGTAAACACAACAGTGAGAAGAGGTGAACTCCTGATGACAGGAATTGTGGGGTGAGTGAGAGAGTAAAAGGAGTAAAAAACAGAGACGTGTGAATGGGTCAGTGTGTTAGTAATGAGGTCTTCTCAGAGCTCCCTGATGTTTGGGTCTCGTTTTTCAGAGCAAGATTTCATTAGTTATTACTATCTTGCTCTTACCTTGAAAGAAAATGCTCTTGGTATAATTTGAATACTGCACCATCAGGTTTCCTGTTGCTTAAAAGTACACCCACATTAACAAGAAGCTACTGTACAGTCTGTAATACATGTATCAGTGTGTGTTCAGGTATTGTGGATGTCTGAACCACTTCAGAGCTGAGTGCTGATAATCAGTGCTTCTCTACCTGAAGATGTGTGGGCGAGCAGCAGACGATTCCCTCTCTCTCTCGCTCTGAGGATAAAACAGCAGAACATGTGAGTACATGAAACTGAATATCTCAGAATTAGCCAAGGCATCACACAGCGGTGACATTATATATAAACAGCATGCTTATAATCCAACAAATAAGACAAATATTAAAAGCATAGTAGATTCAGCTTTGACACTGTGCCCGATTATGACAAAAATTAACAATCATCAAGATATGTTTTAAAATATTTGTATGTATTTTAAGTAAATATTGTGTTAAATAATTGTTTTAGCCATTACTGTTTGGTTCTATTGCTATCATTAAATTGTATTATACAGTAAATAATACACATGTACCAAATTTATATTGACCAACGTTCCCTAGATATTGACATGTGCATCAGCTAGTGAGAAACCCATGTTGGTTGAGCACTGGTAATGTCTATGTGATGAGCTGAAGTTCACTAAACCCAGTTGTTTTGAGCAAGTCATATAAAATTGTCAAACTGTCATTGCCCTCATTAGCAGATTTAGATTCCTTCTCTTAAAAAAACCTTTTTGTAGGTCAGCGTTTTGCTGCTGGTCTCTGCTGAAATGTTCACACATTAAACGTAGTACCATGACCAGAACAGGGAAAAAACAGACACAGCAGGTAAATAACAAGAACAATCAGATCCTTCAGAAAGATCATGTCACCTGCGCTTCACCTCCTAAGTACTGGTCAGGTATAACCGGTCCATTCTTCACCTTCTGACAGAATCCATATCATGGTTCATTAGTTAAAGGCTGTTCCTGGAGAACTGGTCAATATTAAACTAGTCCTGTCATCTAATTCCTGCTTCAGCATCTCTTATTCAGGTGAACACAACTGCGTCCCTCCTTCACCAGCTCTCCAGAACCCAACAGGGTTTGAGGTAAGACGAAAACTGCATGTTTTATTCGTTTGTGCAATGTGAATAAATGACTTCGCTATTTATTATGAAATGAATAGAGAATTGTGGGCTCCTTCACTCGCTTTATAAACTATTCATTCACGACACGACTGAGAGAGACAGTTGTCAATCATTTTGATGTGAAGTATTGATCGACGGGCATCGATCAGCATCTCTGTGTGTTGCATTACCAGCACTGTCTGACCCATTCCTCAATGGAAAGTGAAGTGGACAGTTTATACTCGCAATGTTTAGCACACTGGAGTCGTATGTGTATGTTCAAGCATTATTAATGTTCATTCATTCATTTGTTCATCCATTCATAGATTCATAGATGCTGATGCTCACTGCAGTCACTTTAATTTGCTCTGAACTCTGTTAATGTTGACAACAGTATTAAAGTATTAAAGGAGGCCGTGTGAACTGTGTGCATATGAAGTAAATGACAAGGCTGTGTGTATTTGTCTCTGTACTGTTTCTGTCAGACATGACACGTTATATGAATGTTTGTGTGCGGTCAGGCCATTATTGCCCTACAGAAGTTCATTCATATGTGTCAGTAAATACACATTCATTATACACATGATGATTATTATGGTGAAATGTCTATATGTGTGTCCAGGATCTTAAATGTTTTTTATTTTAGGTTTTGTTTTCAAATAATTTATCCTAAATATCACAATGTAACTTCCCCTGTCTGTTTGTCTGGTTGTGATGTTTCATCATTTGTGTTCCTGAGAACATCAATTCTGAGAATGAGCAAGAGTGACGAGTCTCTGAACATCCAGAATTATTCGAGTCTGAGCTTGTCGTGGAGGACAGATCAGCTGTCCTTGTTGTGCATGTCATTACCGCATTTTCATAAAGTCAAAAGAGAGCACTGGTCGAAGCCGCTTCTCAGGTGGATTTGTAGTGTTCATGACAGCCAACGGTTTCTCACATACAATGTGTTTCTCACATCGGTTATGATAACCCCCAGCACCACCACCTCACTCACTAACATCACCCTATCTCTCTCTCTCTCTCACTAACATCACCCCATCTCTCTCTCTCTCTCACTAACATCACCCCATCTCTCTCTCTCACACCATCCAGTTCTCGACTTCAGAATGTGCTGTTGCTATGGTGACAGAATGGCGCACACTCCGTCTTGCTTTTTCTCTTGTCTCTTCTTCTCTGTATACCCCTGTCTCCTCCCTCGGATGTATAGACGACGTCACTGCCAAGGCTCACTGCTAGTTGTACATATAAATCCATGCTGCTTTAATAACAACAGTCTTCTTCATGCTTTATATTCAACATGTTTGCTGCCCTTTTCATCATTCTTTTTGTCTCTTCAGGAGAAGCGTTAGGATTCCAGCCATGAAATCTTTCTAAGAGGAAAAAGGAGCAAAACCTAGAAGATTTACACCCACCCACAGGCAGGAGACGGGGAGAGAGGGAGAGAGAGAGAGAGAGCAGGGGGTGAAAGAAAGAGACCGGGATAACAGTCGATGGATGCTGCTTGGACGTTCTGGTTGGTACAATCTTCTGTGATAAGGACCCGAGTGCCGCAGGGATGGATGGGAAGGGAAGACACATTCCTCCAGGTAATCGGATCTTATTAATGGCCGCCAACATGTGAGAGTCTGTATGTTCCACTGTATGTCAACATCGTTTGAGCTTGTGTGTGCAAATGCTTCACACCTCTTACTGTTACTGTCTTATCAGTGAGCGTTCTTGTAAACATCTTCACATGTTTCAAAAGTGTTCATCACGCTCATCTCGGCCTTTAATGTCACCTCTTAAATGCTGTGGAATTATTTCTCCTTTGTTTTGTTCTTCTGTGATGGTTGATTACTAATACCCACTTGAATTATCTGTCTATAAATATTTACATTAGATCATATAGAAAATCTTTCAGATGTATGCTTACACCTTTGCTTATAAGCAGTTTAATTTTAATTTTTTTAAACTTTTTTAATGGTGTATATATATATATATATATATATATATACACTGCATAATTGTATTTAATCTTACTTGTTTGTTACTGAGATCAGTTCTTTAGGTTTCACTGGCATTTGTATTGCTCAACATATCAGTTGCATGAATGTACCAATATGTTCTTGTATGTTGTACTCCCTGATTGATTTAGTTTTTTGCAGTAGATATGTACTTCTGACCTTTGTGATATCTGAAGTTGCACTTGGCTTGTATTATTGGTATTCTTAGTGGTGCCCTTAAACAAGTATGAACATTTTTAAGATTAAACCTGCATTCCTATGCATTGGAAAGTTATCAGATTTATGGCATGGGGCCATTTTTTACAAAAATGAAATCAGAAAATAGTACTTAATATTCTTTCATTTCCAGGCAAACATCTTTCTCTAAGTTTGCAGTGGCATAATCTTCACAAGATGTCACTTACACAGTGTACCCTGAGACCTGCTCATCATCTTAGTAACACGTGTCTGAGTGCACATTTGTACTTTGAGTACAAAGGTTTGAAATGTCTTCACACAATGTAATGTGAACTTTAACACTCAACACTTTAACACTAAGACTCACAGTCATTCTGCCTCTCTCACCACCTCCTGTAACCTTTGGCTCAAATCACAGTCTTTCTTTCTTATATATTTATATTCTGTATCTTCTCTTCAGCTCTGTCCATTCATTGCACCCTTCAGTTTTCTGTTCATTTCCTGTTTGCACCCTCTTGGCCCCCTCATGTAAAGAAATAGTTCAATTTTGTATCAATTCTGTAAAATTAGTCAAATTCGATCATGATTTACTCACGCTTGTGTCTTTCAGAACCTATTAGACTTTCTTTTTCTGTGGATTACAAAATGAGTAATCTAGAACAGAATGTCCAAGTTGCTCTTTTCTATATAATACAAAAATGAGGACCATGAGAGTCAAGCAGGATTTTCATGCAATGCTTTTATTTGGCTTCTTGGAAAATAGTGCGTGAATCATCTGGATTATTTTTGGGATCCTTTTAATGGTCCTTTCTGGAGCCCCTGACAGCCCCTGGTCAACCTTCACTTGCATGAAAAAGGGTCAATATTCTACTTTTGTGTTTCGGAAACTGAAGTCATTTATGTTTATAATGACGTGAGGCTAAACCTGGAATCTGTAACTTTATTGGTTAAAAATGAACTATGAAGTACATAACAGATTAGTGTTCAACAATCTTCTCACCCTAACCCTCGATTCACAACTGTAAGTATTAATAATGATTTATAATTTGAGTTTAAACAGAAAAAAGATCTGGCTACTATATCACATGTACGGTTACTGTAGATGGTGCAGCGTTTGTAGTTTGTTCTTACAGCAGTTGTTTAGAAATCAGACTTGTCATCCGCATTAAGAAAATAACTACACAAGTGAGCCTGTAACTTTGTTTCAAACAGAGAGAGAGACAAAAGTTATGGATTGTAGATTTAAGTGAAGGACGTCTGGTTGAATCTCTATAGTCTTTCCTGGGATTTTGTCCTCCACGTGTGTTCCTCTGTTCCAGCCATGGTGTGGTGTGAGAGGGGAATCCAGGTGCTCCTCACCACTGTGGGTGCGTTCGCAGCCTTCGCCTTGATGACAGTGGCCATTGGCACAGACTACTGGCTGTACGCTCGTGCCTTCATCTGCAACAGCACTGCCAACTCCTCTCAGGATGACTCCCATAACAAGGACAAGAAGGATCCTGGAGCCCTCACCCACTCTGGCCTCTGGAGGATTTGCTGCCTGGAGGGTAAGTGAACTTCTGTGTTAGTGTGCGCGGGTGGAGAAATGCGCCATGTTTGTACGTGGGGGAAATGAACCATGATGGAGGTCCCCACCTGTGCAGTTTTGGCAAGTGATTTATGTACATTATAATCTAGATGTTAATATGTTTGGATTGGACCTTTTTTCCCTTAAAACTGGTGACATAAAGTTTATGAGGTTTATTTTTGAGTCTTAAAACAAACATTTACCATCTTGACTCATTTGTACAAAAGAGTCAGATTTTCTTGCGTGTATTACAGCAGTTACACTGTTAAAACTTTACTGCCTTAATTTTTTACATTTAATCAACTTGGCGGTACAATTTCAACATAATATTTTAAATCCTGACACTTTTTACAACTGTTTTTACAGTAAGAAAGTTACAGCAACTCAACAGCAGTCAAGATAAAAAATAGTAAGTTGAAATGACTTACACATTTAAGGCAGCAAAGTATTTTACACACATTGAAATAATGAGCTGTGAACACACACTGCAGATTCTATTGGCTAGCTTTAGGGTTACTTTAAAGTTAGCGATAACATTGTTAAACGTCTTTTTGGCCATTGGGCTCTGCAGTGGGGGTATTTATGTTTAACTAGTTGCTCATGCACTAGCCAGTCCTCAAGAGACACTGTTAAAACAACATGAGCTGCATTAGAAACCTGCAGTTCATGTCAATGGTTATGATTATATCATGAGTCATTGTAAGTCCATGCAGCACTTTTACATTTGCAGCGCAATCAAACCAGACAAAACAATCATTTTGCCCTCTAATAATCTTCACTTTAAAAATTCAGTTTTAAAGGTAAATGTGCGCCTTCGTTCTCATCATTGTACACTTGTGCTTATTCATTTATAGATACAGATGATCAAAAACGATAGCAAAGATTCTTGTTATTGTTAGATACTTCTGAAAAATAAAAAACAGAATTTGTGGAAGTCCACTGTCATGTTAGCAAGAATGGTGCAATAAAATGTTTTTGATTTTGATCATAAAAGCCAATAAAAAATGCCCATGATATCCCATAATCCTGCGCGTGCAGCTGGCACAAAAAATAAAACAGCTGCTGAAGGCTTTTTTAACATGACTATATTTCTGCTGTGGAATAAGCACTAAATGCATGATTTGTTTTAGATCAGTAGATGTTACTTCTTCATACACAAAACGCTGTCTGTGGAGTCACTGGCTGATTTGGCAGCTGCATTTGATTTCGGACACAGTCATACAGACAGCACCTCACATCAGACAGCACCTCACATCAGACAGCACCTCACATCAGACAGCACCTCACATCAGACAGCACTTCACATCAGACTGCACCTCACATCAGACAGCACCTCACATCAGACAGCACCTCACATCAGACAGCACCTCACATCAGACAGCACCTCACATCAGACTGCACCTCACATCAGACAGCACTTCACATCAGACAGCACTTACATCAGACAGCACCTACATCAGACAGCACCTCATCAGACAGCACCTACATCAGACAGCACTTCACATCAGACAGCACCTCACATCAGACAGCACCTCACATCAGACAGCACTTCACATCAGACAGCACCTCACATCAGACAGCACCTCACATCAGACAGCACCTCACATCAGACAGCACTTCACATCAGACAGCACCTCACATCAGACAGCACCTCACATCAGACAGCACCTCACATCAGACAGCACTTCACATCAGACAGCACCTCACATCAGACAGCACCTCACATCAGACAGCACCTCACATCAGACAGCACTTCACATCAGACAGCACCCACATCAGACAGCACCTCACATCAGACAGCACTTCACATCAGACAGCACCTCACATCAGACAGCACCTCACATCAGACAGCACCTCACATCAGACAGCACTTCACATCAGACAGCACCTCACATCAGACAGCACCTCACATCAGACAGCACCTCACATCAGACAGCACTTCACATCAGACAGCACCTCACATCAGACAGCACCTCACATCAGACAGCACCTCACATCAGACAGCACCTCACATCAGACAGCACCTCACATCAGACAGCACCTCACAGGCTGCTTGACTGAGCTCCACTGAACTCCATTCAAAAACTTTTTCACTTTTGGCCTTTTTAATGAGGCTGAGAAATGTTGTGAGCTGGATTTAAACTTTACCCATGGCTACCTAATTTACCAACCTAATTTTAGTTTGTAAGAATGCTTTGGTTATGTTTCAATTAAGTAGCCAAAACGTTATTTTGAAAGTTGTAGTAAAATGTCTTTTGACATTGTATTAACGCTATTGCTTGGTTATAAGAACAATATTCAAATTGTTTAATTCTATACATTTTTTAAACGTTCCACTAACTACAAAAGAATAACTTTTTGTATATATAAAACATTAGAAAAACGTTCTACTAACATTACTGCAAGAACATTTTTTGAGAATTTTTAGAGAATATTAGCCAACATTCTGAGAACGTTCCCTGTCATCCGGCAGGTCACATGCTAAATGTGAACTTACAGGATTGGCTACATTAGGTTGTTCAGAAAGCAGAAACTGTTTTCACTCTATAAGGACATACCTCTCTCTCATTCTCTCTCTCAGGAGTGAAGAGAGGAGTGTGTTCTCAGATTAATCATTTCCCAGACGATGCTGATTATGACCAGGATGCAGCGGAATACCTGTTACGTGAGTCAGGACGGTGATTTTGTTTGCGTGAGCAGTACGGGTGTTTGGATCACTGCTCATAAGTCCTCTGCTCTTCTTTCAGGTGTGGTCAGGGCCTCCAGTATATTTCCCATCCTCAGTGCCATATTACTGCTGCTGGGTGGAGTGTGTGTGGCGTCCAGTCGGTTGTATAAGACTAAACGACACGTCATTTTGGGGGCAGGCATTTTGTTTGTAGTGGCAGGTAACGTATCCAGAATACAGAAATGTAAACTTACCTAAGGTGTACTTTAGCTTTTAAAAGAGCCATTTCAAGCTTCTGGAGTGATGTCAAATGACGTTTTGCTCAGATTTCTGGGTATGTTTTCACCATTAACAGATTTACATAGTGTAGTGAATCTTCTGTAGTGAATCAGGTGCTAAAACAACACAACAACACATTCAAATAACCAACGGCATGATCATATTTTATAAAGAATGTTATAATTCCTCTTTTGTATTAAAAGAACATCTGTAAAACTAAATTAATGAAAATATTTTTGCTCTCAAATTGGTCCAGGCCTGAGCAACATCATTGGCGTCATTGTCTACATCTCAGCAGCGCTGAGCGACATCTCTCCTAAAAAGGATGAGGACAAGAAGTGGCACTACTCGTACGGTTGGTCTTTCTACTTTGGCGGCCTGTCATTCATCCTGGCGGAGGTGGTGGGAGTTCTGGCTGTCAACATCTACATCGAGCGCAACAGAGAACTGCGCTGTCGCTCTCGCACCGACCTCTTCCGGAGCACGACCTCCGCTGTGTTACGACTGCCGGGATACCGTTTCCGCCGGCGCTCGTCCCGCTCCAGTTCTCGCTCCACGGCAGAGCCCACCCGCTCACGCGAACAGTCCCCCACCTCAGGCATCGCTCCCAAGAACTTCAGCCCACCCCTGGCTGCCGGCCCCCCACCATTTTCAGTAGCCACGCTTCCCAATCCGCACACACACCCCGGAGGAGGGATGGGCGATATTTCTATGTACACGCTGGGCAGGGAAAGCAAGCCACCCATGTACGGCACAGTGGACCGTGCCACTCTCTACCAGTTGCATAATTACTTTCCAACGAAGGAGGGCGGCGGAGGAGCACTCATGACAGGTACACTGCCTTCCCTCTCCAAGTCTAACCTGGCTGCGTCGGCCAATGCGACCCTCAATACCACGTCTTCCTCCGGCCCCCAGCATTCAGCTGGCTCCTCCGCAAACATGGAGAGGGATCGAGGGCTTGGAACCTTGGATCGACTGGGAAAAGGGGACAGCTCAAATACTAACACCCTCAATAGGAGAACGACACCTGTGTAATGACAAGGGCAGGGGGGTCGAGAAGAGGCCGAAGGGGAAAACGAGTGATTATGTTAACTGAGAGTAACGGGGGTGAGTAAGAAAGAGAATAAAAGTGCTAGAGCAAGAAAGGGCTGAGAAACAAGCAAGGTCTGCTTGTAAGATGAACCAGACGAGAACTAGAAGGCAATACATTTCTGTTTTTGAACATGGTGACTCGAATAACAATTCCATCCACACTTCTTATTGATTCATGTTGAAAATACTCTGTGTGTGATGGTGATTTTTCATTTTTTAGACTCTTTCAGTGCTTTATCATCAGGTTATGCCTGTAACTTATTAGCATTCCAATGTAGTTGTTGTTTTTTATTATTATAGTAGAGTTGTTATTGCTAGGTTAACTTATTTTTACTGAGTTTTTTGCACAATTAACCATTTAACTTATTTCCTTCAATCAACTCAAACTGTGATTTTTTTTCTTGCACATGTTGGCACAATATTTCACGATGTCATCCAGTGTCACGCATGTGTTTATTTTGCGAGAGTGTGATTTTTTTTAGTTTTTACAAAGATTGGGAATATTTAGATCTGGAATTTTTCATTGTAACTGTAAGTGTGTAAGTAGTTCAGTCCTCATATAAAAATATTTGATTTATCATATTAACTTAACTATTGTTATGATGAGATAACAGTTATAAAGAACTGCTGATGAGACTGGTATTTTGGTATTTTATGAGAAAAAGAAGGAGAATATTGAAGAGAAAGGCATTCATATCAGGGGAGCAATATCTATACCTAAAAACCTCACCAGAAAAGACAAAAAAATCTATTAAATATATAGTATATTATAAATATAATATATATAATATATATATAAATAATTGTGTGTGTGTGTGTGAAACAACTTTTTGGTAAAATAAAACATGTGTAACACTGAGATCTGTGGGCATACTGTTCGCAGTTTCGACTTCAGCGTCTTATTTACATTTTTATTTGTAACTTTGTAGGCATGGTTCATATGTAATATATGATATATTCATAATACTCTGCCTTTCGCCTCTCTCTTGTGTGCATTGCATGTGGCCATGTGGATGGATTTAGGATGACAGAGGTGAAGACTAGAGAGAGATTTGATATGCATATAATCTCACACTTTTACACAATGTATGGCGGAGATTTATTAAGTCATTATTTTCTCCAGTGCAGGATTACAGAAAGTGTGTCCAGTGAGACGAGGTGGACAGAATACTGATGGGATACCTGCATGATCACTTGCTGTTTGGTGGGCCTTTTTCTCTCTGATTTTTTGTCCCTTTGTTTGGTTCTCTGCATGTGTTTACACAATCTGAGGCTGTTTGTATGGCTGGGCCTCCATAGCCCCAGGTAATAGGGAATGTTGTCAGAACATTGGCTAAGGTTTTCAAAACGTTCTCTCAAAAGTTACCAAAAGAGATTCTTGCAGTGCAGTGCAGTGCAAAGTTTTTTAACATTATATATCATATGTATCAAAAACGTTAATCTTAAATTGTTAGAGGAACATCTAACAATACAATACATTTTAAAAAACAATACAGAATTAAAAATGTTTGAATACTGTTCTTATAACCAAGCAATAACGTTAATCCAATGTCTAAATAACTGAACATTTTGTTACTAGAACTTTCAAAAGAACCTTTTTTTAACATTTTTGTTACTTAATGGAAATGTTATGGAAACATTCTTACAACCTAAAATTGTTAGCTGGGTGTTTATGTCAACGCAACAAAGGCAGATTTAAGGAACGTAAACAGAACGTAAACAAGACTGTGTCTGTAACTTATCACAACGTTCAGTTCAAGTTCATCCTGCTGTGTGTCAGTCAAGGTTTAGATTGAAACCAGATGAGCAATACTGATACAACCCAAGAGATGGTCACTATCTCTCGATGAGGAGAGATAAACGTGTGACAGGAGGCTGTAAGAGAGGAGAAATGTGTGTCGCTTACGTCCTCTGCAGCGCGATTGGCCACGCTCTAAATTCAGAGGAAGCAGTGGGGAGGAAGTAAATGTGGGATTGACAGCGAGACGAAAGTCTGGAAAGAGGTCAAAAAAATGATGCTGCTTTCATTTATTGTGAGATTTGTTTATCATTAAAGTGAAGAACAGAAATTATTTGCACACGCAGTAATGCAGGCCGAACACAAGCAACATAATGTGAGAAACACAGGTGTGCAGCAGGAGGTGCATGTAGATCACACATGCATGATTTCCACAGAAATCAGTAGTAGATGATATACAGAAATGAACAACTCTTCATTTGTCATGTGCAGTAAAATCACATTCATTTAAACGAATCCATTAAAAATGAGTCGGCACAGTGTAAGACCTTTAAAATTACAGCAAAAACTGTGTCATTTATTTAGAAATATGGGCCACAATTTGTCCAGTATTGTATTTAAAAGTCCACCACTGCAGTACAGAATGTTTCAACACTTATTGTTCAAATATTTTTGTACATATATAGTTTTCATAGTATTAGATCCCTGTTTAGCTGGGCGGACATGTTTGTACATTTTAGTGGTTGGGTTTTCAGTTGGGTTTTAGTTTTTGTTTTTTGGTCTCTTTCTGTTTGACACTTTATTCTGCTATTGTTTGGAATGTACAACCACTGATTGGTTTAATTGGTTAATTGATGGGTAGTTTGGGTTCATTTGTGAAGACAGGTGACACAGGTTACTGACAGAGTCTTTAAAAACCTTGTGAAGGCATCTGCTGAAAGATAAAGAGTGTGTGTGACAAAATGGTGTGTGTGACATTGAAGCAGTGAGTGTGTAGAAACAAAGAGAATTTCTTTTTTACATTTACTTCTTTTTAATCTAGTGGGGCAGAATGAGGGGCAGTTTATGATATAAAAAAATAGAGAAAAATCCTAAGAATCTGATCAGATCTGCAAACAGATTTGGGTCACAACCACTGTTCTAGCCAACATGTACAGCAACAAATTTAACTATGCTTTTAAGATTTTTGTTTAAAATATGGATGCATAATCTAAAAAACCTGTATTAAGGTTATTAACTTTATGGCCTGATTTCACAGACAAGGCTTAAGTCCAGATTGAAACGTATGTTTGAACTGTCTTAACTAAAAGCATCTTGTATTGACATCTTAAAATATATCAGTGCCGTTGATTTGTCTCAAGATCTCAACACCAGTAATGTTTTATTTCTAAAGCACCATTTATAAAAGCTACTCAATGTCTTAAGGAAGATTAGGTCCTGTCTGAAACCAGGCCTATAGTTGTTTGTATTTAAGTTTGATGGTCACATCACTGAACCATTCCATCCTAATGGCACATGATATCTGCCAACATGCCCGGTCTGACTCCTGTTACATGTCCTACACTATTCTCTCCAGTGCCATCTCGTCTGCCATTCCACCAAACTAAAAACAAAACATTAGATTGTTCCCTCAACACATTCTGGGACATTAAGGCTGTGGATAAGTACTCCATGAATCCTTTGGCTTCCCAGATTATCCAGAATGCATTGGGATACTGTTTTCTGTTGTGCAGTATTAACACTGTTGGATGCTGGGAGGTGCAGGGAAGGAAATAAACTTTGCAGGAAGTTGTCCATCCTCACATTTTAAAACGATACGGATATGTATGTGATAGAGCTGGAACATTTTAGGACATATATCAAAAACATTTCCTCACATATTCCTAAGCAGTTAGTGGTAAACGTTTTAAAAACGGTTTACAGTCACTATGTCTCCCAAGCTCCAAAAAGCAGTAAAACTGCTTGTTGTTAAGGGTGAGGGTTTGGTTGTTGATGCAATACAAAAAAACATGAATAAAAACGTAATGCTGGCATCCTTTCATTCCGAGTCATTACCAATGTACAGTAGTAAACGGATGATGATGCAAACGTACTGCGGTTTAGTCCCAAAACTACAATGTGAAAGGAAACCAGACTGAATTAAACTCCAAGCAATCAAAGCAAGTGTGAAAACTGTCTCTCATCTGCTACTTTTAAGGTACAAATTCACTCTTTCAGAGACAGTCAGCCAGCATGTCTCTCTTAAAGTTCCCGTCCCTTTACCAAGAAGACAGAGAGCTGGGTAATCCTAAACGCCATCTCATTTTGTAATGCTTTTGAAAGGCAACATTATTTTGAAGTAAAACATCTGATGAGAGACCTCTATAATGTAGACACACACATTGCACAGACTGGTTGTTAATACACTTATCTGCATAAACAGCTGATCTTAATAAAAGTTCTGTTGACATCACTGTAACTTCATCTGTCATTTGATTTGTATTGGATTTATTCAATGGCATAATGACATGAGAGCTTCTCATTTGTATTGTTCTTTATCAGACAGACAAAACATTTAGCCAGAGAGAGAGAGAGAGAGAGAGAGAGACTGCTGCAGTCTTATGTGCTCAGCATTGAGATGGCTCTGTGTGCACTCACTCACCTCTCAAAATCTCTGCATTAATAACACTGGCCAGCAGGTGGCGCGTCTGTGTATATTCATTTGCATTTTCAAATGCATTTTCATTTGTTAGGGGTGATGTAATGTCCTTTAGCTGTTAGACAGTATTCACTGTAAAAACATCATCTTTAGAGTCATTTATGTGTAAGCACAGTCGCTACAGCTAGACACAGTTAAACAGACACCTGTAGTTACTGCATCACGTCACAATTTTATCGGTTACATTTCTGTTTGGCAGAGGCTTTTATCCAAAGTGAGTTACAGTACATTCAAGCTATACGTTTATTGGTATGTTCTCAGACCCAGGTTAAGTATCCTAGCATATATTCAATAGTTTCTCTTAATATTCAGTGTGAAGAACAGATATATTTTGTCACAACATGCATAATCCCTCACCTCCTCTGCATGTGCAGACAAGACATTCAAGTGTGTGTGTGTGTGTGTGTGTGTGTGAGCGCATTAAACTTTGTCCTGACGCACAGCAGTGAAAAAGATAAAGCGATTACTGCCAACACAGCTTTCAGTTTGGATCTGTGGACAGTATATTGGTCAGAAGGGGGCATGGCTTTGGAGAGCACTTGGGGGGGGTGGGATCTTATGGTTTCAAATCTAGCTTGCTATTGCTAGCCTCTCAGAAACTGCCTACCCAACCTTATTAAAACATGCAGCCCTAACACTGAAAGTGTAGACAAACCATCCGATTAATCACATCACTGGATGCTTCCCGTGTAGTCACATGCTGTTTACCTGGTCATCTCATGCTGGTGGGTTATTTTAGTATGCTGTCATTACTCACTTAGTCCTTTCCAGACCAGCTGGCACAGACTGTGTGAAAAGCTGAAGGACTGATGCCCATTAAATCACGGGTGACAATCACAAGCGAATTTGATCACACAGATGCCCAGAGCTGAATCTATTATAGGGAGGCCAGAACCAGGCTGATGGGGTCACCATTGACCTCATAGACTAAAGTTAGCATGCTGGGCAACATATATAGCAATAGGCACATTAGAGATTTGGATTATGAAACATACTTAATGTTGGCAAGTTGTGTTGCGCTGTAAGACTGTTTGAGGGTGTGTGCGCACTTGTCTATCTTTGTGACCAATGTGAGCTGTTAGACCACAGAGTGAGGACAAAGAGAGTAAAGTGAGGACATTTTGGCGGGTCTTCACTTTCTGACACCCCTTTAAAAGGCTGTTTGGGGATTAAGACTTGGTTTTAGGGTTAAGGTTAGGTTTAGGGTAACAGTTAGGCCCTTTAGTTGTGATTGTGGTTACGGTTAGAGTAAGAGTCTAGAGATTGTATTGTGTTAATGAATGTCCTCACAAATACAGCTGACAGTATTGCTTGAATTTATGGAAGTTCAGTAAGTGTTGACATCACAGCTCATCATCATATTAGAAATATCTATTCACAAACGTGATTTTCCTCTGTAATCATTCTTTGCTCTCAGTACTGTCATCACACAAGAGGAATTCATGTGCTGACGGTTCAAAGCTTCTCTGTGAAGATAACGTTCTCCACACATGAGGGTGGTCATCAATCTTCTCGCTTTACTGAAGCACTGAAGCACCACTTCCTGTTTCAGAGACAACTTCCTGTAAACATTTTCATGTCATCGTAAAACAGACGGAGATCCTCACACTCTCACATTTATTACACTTATTACATTAAATCTATTCAACAGAATTTCACTCTTCACTTCCAAATCAGTAGAGAAAAAAATTAAGTCTAATTCTGTTTGTACCCTAAAGTTGTAAATGACACAATTTACCTACATGTTAAAATAAACACCGCACTGAGGAAAGAGGGGGTGGGAGTGGAGAGTTAAAATTATCCTTCCTAAAGCAAATCCAGTTAATCTCATCAGTGTGTTTGGAATGAACCATCTAACCGGACTCTACAGACTGACTGCACGAGTTACTTTCTATAAAACTGATGATGGAGATTATTGAACTTGTGTTAACAGGTATGATTTCTTCATGTGTGATCAGTGCTTGATTGTGTTTAATTGTGTAATTTAAAACTAGTTTGTTCAGTTTACCATTATGGAAATGGCTAGAGTAATGCTTTTGTTTCGATGCATAAACAACAATATGAAAACTGTTTGTTTTACACAAACTGCTAGAGGACACCAGAAAAAATCAGTTTGTGCTCTCATAGATCTGTGTTTACTTGTCAAAATCTCGTAGCATTTGTTTCATAGCAGAAATGTTTTGGTATGTTATTAGTCTGATATTTTTCTACTTTTTCAATGCTGTTTTTTGCTGAAGATTTTTCACTTTTGACTTTGTATGTTGTGTAAGTGCAGCGATGTTCAACTGAAAGCTCTTATGACTCGGTGGGTTATAACAGAGACAAAGTAGAAATGTGTATGTGTGTGTGTGTGTGTGTATGTATGTATATATGTATGTATAGAAAATGTTGATCTGGTTTATTGGAATCATTGTCATTTGTGTTTTTAGGGTAAGGGTTATTTTGACTGTAATGTCCTTTTGTCTAATCTGCAGGAATGCACCGTGGCCTAAACAAACCAGGAAATTAAAGGATTACTCTTAACTACCAAACTCTGGAGAGCTGCTGTGCCAAAGACCTCATCCACCTGAGGGTTGGATAACGGTCAACCACTGCTTCCTCTTCTCTATTCTACAGTAATGTGGAAATGTGTTCGGACACTGGAATCCCATAGATGAGGGATTCATAACTGTTCAATGAAAAATAAAACTGAAGTAATTTCCACCATGAATATTTTAAGTGTTTGTCATGGATTCCTGAATTCATTTATTGTTCTCCCATGATCTCTTCTCATGGTGAACATCACACCATTGTAAAGATGAAATTGATTATGGTGAAAACCACAGATCCAGCACTCATGATCCCGCCTGTCTCACAACACATGTTCTGGAGATGTTTCTGGATGTTTCTTTTTCCGTTACTTCTGTCTCTTCTGCCCTCAATCACCGCTAGCAGCGTGCCACAGTTGGAATACGATTGGGGAACACATCCCAAACTTGTTTGTGTCCCCATCCCTGCAGATGCAGACCCCAGCTGTGTCACACCCGGCGGGGCTGCACACGGGCCCAGCAGCAGTAGTCATGGAAACGGACATCATGGGCCAGTCAGTGGACTGCCAGATAGTCACAGCAGCAGTACTAATGGACATGGAATTTCTGATGAAGCCAAAGCCACCATCCTTCACCTGAGGGAGAGCCTCGTACGCCAGAAGGAAACCATCCTGGATCAGCGAGAGACCATTCGGGAACTGACAGCGAAACTGACACTCTGCGAGACCTTTGGGAGAGGCCACCACGATGACAGCCATCACAGCCCATCAAACCACAATTCCCATCATCCCTCACATCGCTATGACAACCACCACACTGATCCACACTTCCCTTTGAATGGACATCGCAGTGACCATCACAGAGGCAAATCTCCATATCTGGGCAAACATGGAGGCTTTTCCCCAGAGCAAGCAGGAAGGACGCTGCAGGTTTTGAAGGAGAGGCTGGAAAATCTTCAGGTGGGAGGGGATTAAAATGCTCATTTAAATATTAAACCCCTCATTTAAATATTAAACCCTACAGAGTTGTTTTACAAACAAACCCATTGTTGAGCAGCTTAAAGTCATTTTACAAGCTGCTAGATTGTATGTTTTGGGGTCCTCTCGCATGTTACAGGCCCGTCTTTATTCAGGATAAATACGCCGCATGATGTAAGCTCCTTTTTGCTCTCTAATGCAAAGGAGAGTGGTTTTCTGTGCCACATCTTTGAATACTTACCGCCAGGATTTGCGTATTTAAATTAGCCAGATTCCTCCATTTGTGTGAGAATCTGTCATTTTGGAAACTCTGCTGTGTGCTGAACTGAGATTTAGGCAGTATCAGACTCTCTGTTGTCCTGGAGAGGAAGTGCACCCGCAGCGCCCTGTTCTGTCTGCTGCCAGCACTGATTAGCCCCATCTGCCCTGCTGAGCCAGTGAGCACAGACTGATGTCTGTGTAAAGCTGGATTTACTGCCACTAACTGAAGGAAGGAGGCCGACATTGAAGAAGGGGGCTGGCTTGTGATGTCATAATGCTTATTACAAGTTTCTTGTTTCTACTGTAAATCCGCCCTCCATTGTGAGAGAAAGATGTGCTTTTGTTTTTAGTTCACTTTTTAATTTTTTTATTAAAGTCCCTATTAAATCCAAATACACTATTTTTTTTTATGGTATATTGCAGGTTGTTTAAGTCATATATGGCATTGGTTATTATTGCCACTGCAGTGTTATCATTGTATCATTCTACATTCATCTTTTCTCTTCATCCTTATTCTCACAGACCAGAAATTCTTCCAGTTCATACTCGAGTTCACTGAAAGATCTCCTGCAACGCAAAATCAACGCACTTGAAGAACAGCTCCATCATCACTATGACAGTCACCATGACCATGGTCACCACGACAACCATCATGGACCTGATGACCACCACAATATTCACCGCAATAACCGCCATGGCGATCACCACGACACCCACCATGCAAAGCATCATGACGACCATCACTCCAGTCACAATCATAACCACCATTACAGTTATCGCTATGACCGTCACAACGATCGCCATGGCAACCATCATAACAGCCATGCTGACCATCAAGACAGCCACCTCGGCAACCACCATGAAGATCACCACGACAACCATCATAACGGCCATGATGACCATCATGATGATCACCATGACGATGGTCATCATGATGTGCATCAAAGGAATAGTCACCATGACGACGGACATCATGATGACCATGGCCACCACCCACAGATCCCTTACAAACAAACTGGGTCAACAGCGCCTGCCCGCGGAGCCCATCACAAGCTAGATACAGTGCTTAGCAATCTTCACCGGACACCAGAAGCAGGTGATAAATCCTACAAAACAGAACAGTGTGTTAACATTGAGCTTTAACCACAAGAAGTGAAAGAGGTTATTTATATATAATAATTTAATGTATTATTTAACAGAATCGTCTCAGTACCAGAATTAATATATTAATCAACAAAATAAAGTTGCCCTCTTACAGTGCAGTGAGATGTGTTTGCTTCATGTTTAACAGGGCTGAGCAAGACACCAAAAAATCCAGATGCCTTTCAGATTGGTTTCCCGATGCGCACCAACTACATGTACGGCCGAATCAAGCGCACACTCTTAAATGAGATCTTCGGCCTGACCGTCTGTCTGTGGTTGAAAAGCGTCTCAGGTCCTGGAATCGGAACCCCATTTTCCTACTCTGTCCCGGGACAAGCCAACGAGCTTGTGCTGATCGAGTGGGGCAACAATCCCATGGAGCTGTTAGTAAATGACAAGGTACAAAAATCATCCAGTTGTGAAACAGAAACATGGATGTTTACATAAAAGATGAACGTCCTATATTCAGTCAAGTAAAATAACTAAAGTTAAAATAATTTTAGTATCTAAAACAACTTCAGTAATGCCGTGTTTTTGAATTGATCACCTATATTAAGACACAGTAATAGTGATCAGATGCATTTCTCTGGTGAGCACTTATTAGGGCACTTGGCCTGTAAAAAGTGACCCTAATGACACCCTTGTCCTGCCCTTGCAACAGTCAGCAAAGCTCTCTCAAGCTCTCTCTTCCTCTTGGCCATTAGCATCATCCTGACTAATGAGTTAATGGCTTATCCTGAGTGACATTTAAATACATTCTACTGTCGTTTTACATGTTAAACCAGAACTGTGCAGCTCTCTCACGGTTTACATGCAGTATTCATTTTTGAGTGAACTGTCCCTTTAAGGTATCTGCTGGGGTACAACGTGTGTACACACATGCCCTAAAATATTATTTTTAATTATTGACCCTGTTAATTTTTTTAATCGAGATCATATCATACCTGCAAATATTGTATGTTTATATAATTATCATGAAAATGACTGTAATTAAAGCATGTTTTAATTGTATTTAAAGATGTGCCGTTCTGTCTTTCAGGCTGTGACACTTCCTCTTTCCCTGACGGACAGGAAGTGGCATCACCTCTGTGTGACGTGGTCCACACGTGATGGAATCTGGGAGGCCTATCAGGACGGTGTGAGGAGGGGCTCTGGGGAGAATCTGTCTCCTTGGCATCCAATCAAACCAGGAGGTGTTTTCCTCCTTGGACAGGAGCAGGTAAAACTCACAGAAACACACTTCAGTGTTTCAAGTAAGAGAAACAAATACTCACTCCAATACTTAACCTGTGAACCTTTTAGGACACTCTGGGTGGCCGTTTTGATGCTACGCAGGCCTTTGTGGGCGAAATGTCGGACCTGCAGCTGTGGTCTCGTGTGCTCACATCTGCTGAGATTTACAACCAAGCTTCCTGCTCCAGCCACCTCACCGGTGATGTCATCACCTGGAGCGAGTCCATGGTGGAACTCCACGGCGGTGTCACAAAATATCCATTTGACCCTTGTCATTAAGGATCTGTCGACCAGCTCGTGTTACACAGCTGCAGGTGAGGTTAGAAGCCACTGAGTAGTTCTTCACTACCTCCCCAGCTGACAAGGTTGTAAGAATGTTTCTGTAATGTTTTCATGAAGTAAAAAAAGGTCACTTTACAAATGTTATTTTGAAAGTTTTAGGAATGTTCCAAACGTCCAGTTTTTAAGACATTGTTAACATTGGTGCTTGGTTATAAGAACGTTATTCAAACATTTTTTTATTCTGAAACATTTTTAAAATGTTCCACTAACTACTAATGAATGATGTTTATATATATATATATATAACATTAGAAAAACGCTCTAACATTTTCTAACAATGTTCTTTGAAAGACCTTTTTTTGAGAACGTTCCCTGTTAGTTGGGTCTGCTTTACCTGCAGCTTACAAGGTGGACAGTTACGAATCCAGTACGTAAGCTGATTAGAAGCACTGAGACTCCAGAAAGGTCCACACAGGCCTTGTGTTTGTCACTAAGCACTTTATTGGTTTAATTGTCTAAGAATTACATACTGCAGGTTGATGAGCACTCTGCATGTCAACACGATGGATAACACAGATAATAAATGAAGCATTCCACAAAAAGAAAGAATATCAAACTGTTGGCATGTACTTAGTTCAAACTTATTGTAATATAGATGGAAGTCAAAAGAAAGTGGAAGATTTTGATACTTTTACAATATGAAGAAAAATAAGAAGTTCTAATGCAAATCTTTTCCATCTCTTTGGTTAAACGTGTCTGAATTTGCTCCAGGCAGCAAGGGGGCAGCAGTTTTACAAGCCTAGTTCAAGCATTGGTTTTACATGTTATTATACTGCAGTTTTTTAAAGCTTATTGCGAATAAGATTTGCGAATAAGATTGCGTTTATAACCCGAGGTGCTACACTAGATGAGAAAAGAAAAAAGTCCTGTCACGTTTTATATTACAGCACATACATTTATATTATAAAAAGCTGGGAAAGGTTTTCCTCTCTACATGACGTCTATGTTTCATGCTTTAAAAAGGTTTTCTAAATTGTGTATGATGGCATTGTTTTTGTATTGCATTAGATATTAGATGATTTGAAGTGATTTTGCAGTGTATTACATACACAAGAAGACAGTGTGGTCTGTGGGCAGGTGGGCTGTTGTCATGGGTTTACATACACACATGCCAGGAATATAACAGCTGAATGAAAACGCTGACGTGTCCATGGCAACATAGATTATAGGTGGATTAAAGGCTGAACTTCTCTCTCTCTCCCATGTGAATTATTTCATAAGTCATAACACGCATAATGCATTGACCGGTGAGCAGATCTGTAGTGAGAGTCACCGTACACAGCATGTAAATAAGCTGTTGAATATGCACTTTCTAATTATTTTTCTGTAAAACGTGCTGTGCAAATGCTTTATTGTATGTGCTCATTTGTTTTGAGGGTAAGTGAAAATCAAAAGGGGTTTATCCCATTAAACACACATCTTGTGTATCTTGTGTTTGAATATTGACTGATGGACTTTAATATATTTCTAGTACAAAAACAAATCACATACACTTTTTGGTGGGGGGGAGGGCTGTAATAAACCTTTCCTCTAACTAGATGGCCAAATTTACACACAGATTTACTGTTTTGTAGATTAATCGTTCAACTTGGCTGTTTCATGCATGCATACGTGTGTGTGTCTGTGTTCAAAAACAAACTGCATACAGTAAGTCAACTAAACATTTAATCTCGCCTTTAGTGTGCATCTACAGTATTTGTATCCAAATGCACTAGTTTTTGTTTATTTGCTTGCTTGTTTACTCACTAATATCTTTGATGTATATAGCAGATATATGTATATACTATATTTTTACTCATTATTAATTATATATTTGGCCGTGTCCTTAATGCCTGTAAGCCAAAATGTATTTCATTGTAAATAAAGTGACAGTTTTCAACTAACCAAGGCTTCTAAATGGCTCTTTAATGTGGATTAGTATAGTGTTTCGTATAACAGTTTCAAATGATTTTTTCTTTTCTATTCTCTTCTGTTTTGCCTCCATCACTGTTCTGAGAGATCAAGCAGTGTACACAAACACAATACTGTGTCTGATGAGAGATCTCAGTGAATTCACAAATCTGGACCCTCCTGTGATCTTTATACTGTGTAGCAGAGGACTGTGTGGCTGTAGGTGCAGTTTCATGGCACATCCTCTAGGTGGCAGAAAAGGCTTTCTTATTAAAATCGCATCCTTCACTTTGTATTTTTCACACTGATTTTAAACATCAGTTTAGTGTATGATGTAGATTTGTTTCTATCCTCCAAACGCAAACGTTTTTGACATTTTTAGTCAGAAATTGCGTGTCTTTTGTCACAATTATACCCCAATTTAACCAGTAACAGCTGCTGGAGTGTAATATGTGAATGGTGCAAAAGTTTTCTTCATCATTTGGAGGCTCTTTCAGAAGCAGAAACCTCACGCTTTTTCTCTCAGAAGGTTTGGTATTTCATGTCATTCTCTTAGTTAGTCGTTGTTTTTGGTTGTTTAACGCTGGCCACAGATCAGTCGGAGCCCTGATCTCCATCCTCTGGAGCTTGTGGTACCCGGCCGGCCGCCTCCGCCGCATCCACCAGCTGATGCTCAAGGTCACCCGCGCAGAGCATCATGGGCGTCGGATGGTCCCTCCCCTCGAGTTGCATCCCACCGAATAAAGTATCCCGCATCATGAATCAATGGGAGGGGATGAGGACTCGGGCTTTACGTGCTTTTTACGTGGATGTCGTCAAACGGATCGTGCGTTTGGTCGTGTGACGAATAAACGGATGCACCGTTAAAGGAGCGCCGGTGGCGCAACCGGAGACGCGCGCGCATACGGGCGGTCACGACGCGACAAAAACACGGTAATTGCATCCCGCGTACTTGCAGTGAATTTATATTGTAATGACAGCATTTCGTTGTCAGGTCTTTTATTGCAATACTATTTATATGATCTTTTCCGCTTGTGGAGTGGAAATGAACGGGCAGTTTATTGTTAATGGAAAAGTCACAGTAAATGATGTGCATTCATGCACAGGGTACTTCATGTCATATTAATAGCTCTGCTGTAATTTATTAATGTTGTTATGGGGCCTGTCATTGGGACTCAGTAGTGTTTTTGAAACAGGGTTGCTTTGTGACTTGGGCAATACGCAAATAATGATGTTCAGGAGAAAGGAAAGCCCTGATGTGCATATTTGCTTTGCAAACATAACCAAACCCACTCATGAAAGCCTGCGAGCTGGATGTGCACCTGTTGTGCACAAACTCATATGATTGTTTATGCAAAGTCGATTTCAAAATCTTTTTCAAGTTTTTTACATGTTTCTGAAGTAAACACAGTCCCGGTCAGCTGAGCATCTTGGATACAGGAGACTGTGTGAGAAGATTCACGTCCACACACAAACATCAGACAGGATGGAGGGGGAGAAGGTTAGTCTTAGCGACCTGTTTTCTTCTGTCTTCTGTACAGCATGATGATCTCTCCTCACAGTAATTACATCAGATATCCGTAACTTTTACAGTTAAAAAAATAACACAAATCGGTTATTGAGCAAGTACACCACAGATCAGTGTCAATAATACCCTTAGCTTACCCCATTCACAGCTGTAAGTTTATAATAATGATTTGATTATTATAGTTTGAGCTGTCAGGTCCGATTTCACGGGAAATGCCAGTTTGACGTGTGCTTACGTCACGTCTGTAAACAGAAAGAAGATATAAATGGAGTAAGTGGGTACCTGTGACCTGCATGACCTTGATGTAGTGTTTTGGTTATGCAAATGGCTGTTCATGATCTAATGTCAGTGTTGCAGCACTGAATATATGCCTACTGTAAATTAATATGATCAATCAATCAGCTGTGGCATGCAGGATCCACACGTGTTGCTGTTTACTGTCGTCCCATTGAAAAGAATGTCGATACAGCTGCTACACTGAGCAGCTTGCTGTGATGATGAGGGAGCGGCAGAGACACTCAGGACAGGATATTAGGCTGTCTGCTGATATTCGGACAATTCATTGGAAATAATAGAATTGATCTGCATTTCCTGTTCACGTTTCATTTTGACAGTTACTTCGCCTGTTTCTGCTTAGATAAAACTAAATGCCATGCAGATCTTTTCTGCTCACCTTGAGACCGTTCAATAGCTGTGAGCTCAAGGTTACCTGTGTCACATCAGCAGATCATCTGAGCATCATGTAGCCCTCCAGAATTTACCCTGTCAGCACTATTGTGTCCTATTGCCCTGGAAACCTGGATTCAACTGAATGACTGGCTTTTGTTAATCAAAATGTCGTTGCGGTGTTGTCTTACAGCTGAAGGCAGGGCGTTTTAGGACACTGTTTTGTGCTGATTGAGACGGGCACTTTAATAATACGATGTTTGTAACTGCTGTGTTAACATTAACGGTAAATACGTCAGTAGCTGAACTCGGTGTTATGAGCTGAAATTGCTTTCCTGAGGGAAATCAGTCAGTCAGATGCTATTGAGTGAGGGAGTGAAGAACTAGAGCTTTAAAGAAACACAACCCAATCAAAAGCAAGATTATAAACACGTCTTAATGTTTAAAAGCATTTCAGTTTTTACAGATCATTATAAATGTATAATTTATTACTCTGATGGGTGTTAAGGTCAGATAACTAGCTCACATTTCATGCTTCCTGTTGTTTTACAGAAACAGGTCACGTGTTACCTCCTGTTTTCTTTATCAACGGCTGTTATTGGCTCCCTGCAGTTTGGCTACAACACAGGAGTCATTAATGCCCCTGAACAGGTGTGTGTGTGTCTGTGTCTGTGTGTAGGTTTACTTAACTGTATATTGGGGACAAATTTGTACCCAAAAGTCAGCAAAACCAGACAAATCTGAGCAAAACCTCCTTTGGGGGCATCCTCATTTGTAGAAATATAGCAAATTGTAAAAATGCAGAGAGTTTTCTGTTAGGGTTAGGTTATATCGTTTATAACTAGCTGTATATAAAAACAATGTCCCTATTTAGATAGATGAGTAAATGGTGTGTGTACCAGTCAAAAAGCCTGAACACACACTTATTCATTCTCATCTGTATTTTTCACATGTTAAAATAATAGTAAAGACACCAAAATAACACAACAGAAGTGAAATGACCAACATATTTGTGTAAAATCTTATATATTACAGTCTTCACACTAGCCACGCTTTGCCATCATAACAAATTGTTGGCTTCATTTTCACTTTTTTTTAACCTGTCAGAAATTGCGAGCATTTTTCAACAACACATGGATGCAGCGTTACGGCGAGCCCATCAAACCGGGCATGTGCACCATCGTGTGGAGTTTTGCAGTGGCCATCTTCAGTGTCGGTGGAATGGTCGGCTCCTTCAGTGTGGGTGTCATAGCCAACAAATTTGGAAGGTGAGTGGAAATAAATCAAATGTCTGATACAGCTGGCCAGAATGTGTCGTGATTCTGTGACCTTGGCTGTGCGGCTTAGAGATTATGATGTTTCTGTGTCAGTACCCAAGTAGATTTACAGTCATCTTAATAGACGCAGTGATGTCAGAGGGAATGTTCTCAGAATGTTGGCAAATGTTCTCTCAAAGTTATCAAAACACATTCTTTCTTAAATGTTGTGTATCACATATAGCAAAAACGTTGTTTCAAAAACTTTTAGTTGTCTTTAGAGATCTGAACCTGATAATGCGTCTTTGTTACAATATGTCATGGTAACTCATAATTGTGCTTTTAACTAGCCAGTAAATGGTTCATAAATAATAAATGCTGAATACAGAAAGAGCTCTCAGAGCAGAAGAGTTGACCTCCTGTCTGCTGTTCTGTCCACACTGTCAGAACAAGCTCATTTCAAATCAAGCATTCATGTGTACTCAGAGGTCATTGTTCTCTCTTCTGTCCGCTTTTCTCTGGTTTTCTCTAGTTACTGCTGACTTTTATTTTGTGACTTTTCAGCTTACAAATTTAGGTTGTAAGAACATTTCCATAATGTCATAATGTTCCATAATAATAAAAACGTTCAAAATGTTCAAAACATTTCTTTGGATGTTGTTTTAATTTATTGCTATTCAGTTATGTAAATCTGAAACTTAGGAATAATGTTTTTGATATATATGAAATATATAACAATAATAAATAAAATAATTAAAAAAATAATAAAAACGTTCTACTGACGTA
The DNA here is from genome assembly GCA_036877525.1 of Chromobotia macracanthus. NCBI lineage: Eukaryota > Metazoa > Chordata > Actinopteri > Cypriniformes > Botiidae > Chromobotia > Chromobotia macracanthus. The sequence continues at coordinate 1,793,256 of JAZGTH010000069.1, forward strand.
ATAGCAAGAATGTTTTTGATGACTTAAAGAAACCTTTAAGAGAACAACTCTGAGCCAGCATTCTGAGTGTGTTTCAGGTTAGCAGGTGTAATATTTCTTCTCATTTTCTCTGTGTGCTTCTGAATCAGCGTGTCTTATTCTCTCTTTATCTCTTTCTGCAGACGTAAATCCATGCTTCTCGTGAACATCTTGGCTCTGATTGGTGGAGGACTCATGGGATTGTGCACTCTCTGCTCCTCATTTGAGATGATCATTGCCGGCCGGTTGGTGATCGGGCTGTTCTGTGGTCTCTTCACTGGTCTCACTCCAATGTATGTTGGGGAAGTGTCGCCTACTCCCCTTCGTGGAGCTTTCGGGACCCTGCACCAGCTTGGTGTTGTGGTGGGCATCTTGATTGCCCAGGTAAAGCAATTTGTCTCAGCTAACAATTTTAGGTTGTAAGAATGTTTTCCTAACATTTCCATTAAGTAACAAAAACATTAAATATTATTTTTAAAGTGTTTTAGAAACATTCAAAGCATCAAGTTTTTTATGTGCTTCAGTTTTTATAAATTCTGTAAAATTTAAAACATTCCACTATAGCAATTTAAGAATAATATTTCTGATTTGACATATAATGTTAAAAACTGTTCTACTAATGTTACTGCAGAGGACTGAGAGAACTTTTAGAGAACATTATCCAATGTTCTGAGAACGTTCCCTGTTAGCTGGTGTGTCACAGCAGTTATATGTCAGTCTTCATGTACAGAAGATAATGACTCTTACAATTGCTCATTAGGGAAATGTCTCTGTTATTGTCTGCTAGCCCAATTTATGCCATCATGACCTAATTTGTAACATGGTGTTGTTTAAACTGCCTGACACTAAAGGCGTGTGTGTTTCTCATCTAGATCTTTGGTCTGGAGGCTATACTGGGTTCAGATAAACTCTGGCCTGTGCTTCTGGCTCTGACCATCCTGCCTGCTGTCCTGCAGTGTCTGCTTCTGCCATTCTGTCCGGAGAGCCCTCGCTACCTTCTCATCAACCTGAATCAGGAAGAGCAGGCCCGCAAGGGTAAGACAGAGGTCACAGATTAACTCCATCTCCACTGAACTCATCCATGTCAATAAACAGTCTAGCCAGAAAGAGTAGTGACTACGATTAGATTCACAACTAAACTGACTGAAACATTACTGTTGGGTGGATATGACTGGGGGCCTTGTTAACAATAACAGGTTAAGACAGACTACGACCAGTTTGCTAGTTGAGCTGGTCTATTTTGATTGTTTTCAGATGATTTTGGGTGCTTTACAGATTGTCAGCCTGGGAGATCGGTTAGCTGTCTAGCTAAACATCAGATTGGGAGACCAACTAGAGCACTAAACTAATTTATTTTTATCTTTGAGATATTGCACATAATGTTACATAAACCTTATGCTTCCAATTAACACTGATTGTACCTCATGACAGTGCTGATGAGAGGCTGAGACAAAACATCTGTTTAAACCAATGAATCAAGTAACAGATGCAGGATGAAAAACTCATTTACTGCCTGATTCTTTAACACGATTGTGCATGTACATGTCGTTTACACTGCTACATTGTGAAAACATTTTCATAACGCTTTCTGACCAATGCTACATCAGTTTGAGGAAATCACTTTTTCTGTGTGATGTTGAGATTCGCATGATTTGCAGTTAGCATGTTTTCCTCACCGATGAGACACAAGCTTGACTCTGAGTCTCTTAAGTTGTAAAAGATGATGTAATGATGAGAGGATCATTAAAAACAATAAACACACAAACACAAGCAATCTCCACCAATCAATAATTTAACACTTTAATAGATGTTGTAAAAAGAAGAACAGTTCAGGATTGGTTACATTTCTCCACTGTGAAATTAGGTTGTGTTTTAAATTATATTTGCACACTGACTCATGTTACCGTTCTTGTACCCTGTATCTTGCCACTGTTATCTTTTAAGGGCAAATTAATGTCAGCCTGTCTATAAGTTGTCAGTGAGTTTCCTCTTTGGCAGAGTTCTTACTTAACTCTGGCATCCGTATATCTCACACATATGAAAGAAGTGTTTAGCAGCTTTCCAAGCCTGTATTATTTTTCCCCAGCACTGGTGCGTCTCCGTGGTTACGAGGATGTGGGGAAGGACATGCAGGAGATGAAAGAGGAGAGCATTAAGACACAGATGGAAAAGAAAGTGACGATTCCCGAGCTGTTCCGCACCGCATCTTACCGGCAGCCTCTCCTCATTGCTGTGATGCTGCAGCTTTCCCAGCAGCTCTCCGGGATTAATGCTGTGAGTCACTCACATTACCCATCATGCACCGGCACACACCCACACCAACATTATTATAGTTTACTGTTAAAGTGTTTACACGGAAATAAGTTTAAGTACTAAAATTATTTTATTAAACTTATTAGAAATGTACAGAAAATCAATTAATCTAATATAGCAATATTAAACATAACATAAATAAAAAATAAAATGACAAGCACACAACAAGATTTCCATCATCAGTTAACTAACACTAGTTACAGTAGTTACACTAGTTACAGTAGTTACATTAGTTACAGTAGTTACAGTAGTTACAGTAGTTACATTGGTCTTTCTCTGCCTCTCTAAGGTGTTTTATTACTCAACTGGTATTTTTGAGTCTGCTGGAGTGACACAGCCCATCTATGCCACCATTGGAGCAGGTGCAGTGAACACTGTGTTTACTGTGGTTTCTGTAAGTAGTTCATCACTGAACTTCAGGGGAAATGTGAAGTGAAGTGTTTTTGATGGTAATGTTTCTATTTCCTCTTTCACTACAAGCTCTTCTTGGTGGAGAGGGCTGGCCGGAGAACTTTGCATCTTATTGGTTTGGGTGGAATGGCTGTGAGCGCTTTGTTCATGACTGTTGCCCTCTTACTGGTGAGTCAAACTTTTTTGTGGCCTCAGTGTCAGCATCTGATCTCCATGACTAATGGAAATGTTCAGAGTTATGAGGTTTTATAATCTTAGTAATATTTTAAATTAGCTTTTTATTTTTATTTTTTGTTATTTTTAGTTACTAGTTATTTGTTTACTGTATAAGATGAATTAATTTGTATTTATTTTCAGTCAATAATTTCAGCGTTTCAGCTTGAACTTTCTTCTGTTTATTGCAACATTACTAATTTTCTAGTTCAGTTTAAGTTTTTAAAGTAATACTTGCCTGTATTTTATTTGATTCAGTTAACAGAAATGTTATAATCATTTTATTTTTAGTAAACTACAATAGGGTTGGAAGTGTAATTTATGTATTATGTTTTTAGAAACACATAGAGGCTCTTCGCTATCTCAGCATTGCTGCAGTTTTTGCGTTCGTGGCCATGTTTGAGATGGGCCCGGGACCCATTCCATGGTTCATAGTGGCTGAGCTCTTTTCTCAGGGGCCGCGTCCTGCAGCTATGGCCGTTGCGGGATGTTCTAACTGGACAGCCAATTTCCTTGTGGGAATCAGTTTCCCCAAACTAGAGGTACAAGTTTAAATTGGATTAACTTTACAGCTGCAGTCTGTAACCTTAACATTTATGAATATAAAATGCTGGATGTAAAGATGTTATTTTGTTGTACTGACATGATCATTGTTTGATTTGTTTGTTTGTCTATCACAGGAACTGTGTGGTCCATACGTCTTCATTATATTCATGATCTTCCTCATCATCTTCTTCATCTTTACATACTTCCGTGTTCCTGAGACGAAGGGGCGAACATTCGACGAGATCGCTCGTAGTTTTAGCGGAGCTCCGCCTCCGACCAACGCCTCCACAGAAGAGTCCGGCAGAGTTGCACTTCCAGCCTCTCCGGTGAAAGAAAAGGTCCCATTGGTGGAAACTTCCAAATCGTCTTCTGAACAGGGCCCTAGCTCATCCAATCAGCCTATGGCAGAGGCTGTAAAGGGGGAGGAACAACCCAACTCAACTACTCAGCCATTGGTGGAATCCAGTAAATAAGAAAAATCTCATTTCTCTTTCTAAGGAACGGTGTAGAACTGTAAAGCTTAACATGATTAAAGCCATGACATGTTCCACTGAAGACAGAAATATAATACTAGAGATTATTTAGTGGCAAGAGATTATTTATTGTGAAGAGATTAAGAAGGGAACTGTGAGTCACAAATCAGCGATGAGCTCATAGTGTGTGAGCTTTATTTTCTTGTGTAGCTTGACTTATTGACGGTTTGGTGCAATATTGGTGGTTTTAAAGGTTTTATCCTTGTAATGGTAATATATTCCTGTTTGTGCATTTTTGTAATGTTTTAATGTGATATATCAAACAGGCAGGGCTGGGAATGGGGGGAGTGAGTCCAGGAAGTGAGTTTAAAAAGTAAAGGATTTCCTCCAAAATCTCCTCCAAATTCCTCCAAATTTCATGCATAAATATACATATATAAATATCTGCTTCTGCGATTTAAAAATATAAAATACGTCTTCAACTAGAATCTTCCTGTAAATCTCGTCCGTTTTCATCCTTCATCAGATTTTTACTTTTGCTCTTCATAATCCCCTCAGCATTTTTAACTGTCAGATTTCACTTTATTTTATATCAGAAAAACCAAAATGTTTTTCTGCCTTTCCATTCACACAGCAACTCATTAAGAAAACAATTATAGTTGTGAAGTTTAAGCACCTTCAGATCAAAAACTCAAGATTTTTTCACTGATTATATATATTATATAATGTATATAGAAAACAGTATACATATATATATATACATATATATTATATACTTTTTATTAGTTTAGATCACGCTTACCTTTTATCAGAAATAATTTTATTCAATTATTAAAAAATATATGGGAGGGGGCTTAAATAGCTAGTGAAGCTTATGCCAAGAATAAAATTGCTAGTTTACTGCCAAAAATAATACTTTAAATAAAGTCTTCAGAAACAAGTCACTTATTCATCTAAAATCAGTCAGAGAGCCATAATGTAGAGGAGGCGAATGGACTGACCAATGTTTAGTGTTAGCAGATGATTTTATCAGACTTGTTACCTGGTTAACACGCTACTGATTTCCTGTGCTAGACGTTTAGTGTAGCAGCATTTCATGCAATACAAAGTCTGTGCGGCACCAACTCACTTTAAAAAGAGTAGACATCTCACCTGATTTAAAAAAATGTTTCATAATTGTAGCTCTGCACTTTCAATACCTTTAGTCCTTTTCCAAGAGAACACAGTATTTATTTATGTATTTAAATATTGATTTATTTTCACCTATATGAGAGCATGTGTCACAAACATTCTTGCGAGTGAAGAGATATTTTATCATGTCATCGCCTACGTATTTCTGTTTTTGTCTGGATGTTGAATATGAAAGTATTCATGAAGCACATTTAAAGAATGGGGGGGTAATATGAACACACTGCTGTTTTCTGTGTTCATATATGTGTTGCTCAGAGAGAGAATCCTGAAAAACAGAGCAAGAAAGATAATATTCCACATGCTGTCTGTCTTATGACAACTGTTACATAATGTATACAACACACGGTTTTTGCTTACTGTACAAAATCAGAAGAGTGTTACGCTGTAAATACTTCGGCTGATGTTTCTGTGTAGATTTGTGCAAAGGTTGTGTGCTTGCAGGTCAAAAACAGAACGCTCATTTGCTAAACAAGTGTTGATGGTTTGACGTTTGTATATTTAATGATGCATTTTCATGCAGGTGTATCAAACTCACGAGTGGTATACAGTGTACAGTTGTTTTATTATTTTGTGAATAAATAGTGTAAATGATTTCATGTTTTGTCTGTTTTGTAAATGTACCATTATAGGCTATTTGTTAATGGGCTAAACGATTTTCAGCCCTGTTGTCAATAATTTGTTGCACTGATGATGAAGAAAATCAACAAATAACAAACAATGAACACAGAAAACCAACAACACATTCACATTTTTTTTAAATTGGAATTAAATATGGGAGACATCCAAAGAAGAAATTGTGCAGATTCTTAAAGGATGTGGCCACATGAAATATAACTCATGAAATATATACATGAAATATATAGAATTGTAACAGTTCATATAACAGAATATAACAGTTATTTATTCTGTTAACCAATTTTACGGTTTATTAAAATGTATGACATATCTATGCCAAACAGCATTAACTTCTGCTGAGATTACCTTATTTATAATTTACATTATTTAATAAGTGTCTTTATCAGAAGTGACAGAATAATACAACAAACTATTCATAAGCAGTCAAAAATTTTCAATTTCAGTATGATTCATATATATATACTGCAGTGTTTGCCATTATTTCTTCTTTAAAATCTGTTATAATTTACCATCATCATCATGTTGTTTAAAGCCTACGTGACTGTCACACATACATCTTTAAAACTAACACAAAACTAACACACCGACATCTAATGCATCTAATTGGTTGCCCTGGGTTTTTAACTGTGTTTGGTTGAGCATCAAAACTTACAATGTCCATTTATTTATAGCCAGTGTGCTGTTCTTTTGGCTCTTGAATTGATATGACACACAAAAGGAGCTTTAAAGCACAGCATAGCTGAATGATTCTGCATCGCCCACTTCTTTCATGTCCAGAGACTCTGACACTGCAAGCTCGGTCTGATCATTTGCTCCTCTCACACCTGATTGGAGCTTTCCAGCTCAGCCAATGAGATGCATTTGTTCCGTCTCCACTAGCAGCAGCTCTGGATAATAAAATATCTGGAGAAGTAAACTTCACTTTGTTACTGCATTTGATGCAATGAAACGATTTTATTGTTGATTAATGATTTTGCAGTTTATACTTTTATATTTGATTGATATTTAAACATTTACACAGTGTTTCAGAGCAGTTTTTTCTGTAAATACTGCAGAAGTTCACTGTGATGTTGTGTAATGGAGCATCTCCTGAGATGAGACATGAAAATGTGACATGAAAGCTGGAAATATTTCATACTTTTATATCTGATGCAGTTCAGTTGTTAAGTAAATACTGTACACACAGTTACTGTGTGTTTCTGGATCAATAGCTTTTGTTAGTCCTGCAACAAAAACAGTCCCAACCTAAACCCTACCCATAACCCAAACTCTAACCTAGCTAACAGCGAACAGTCGCAGAATGTTGACTAACATTCTCTGAATGTTCTTTATCAAAAGTTATCAAAAAAGTTCTTGCAGTAATGTATGTAGAACCTCTTTAACGTTATATATCATATATCAAAAATGTTATTCTGAAACGGTTAGTGCACATTTTCAATTTTAGTTTAGCATTTTACATTTTTGTTACCTAATGAAAACATTAGGGAAACATTCTTACAGTCTTTAGCTGGGAACCATATTTGACCCCTTAAACTAGAGGGCAATAATAGATTAGAATGGTATACAAGCCCTAAACCATTAAAACTCATTAAAAATGTTATTTTTAATATTATATTGAATATAATTGAATATTATTTTTAAGACGTTGTATTAACGTTATTTGTTTGGTTGTAAGAATTCAACGTGTTATAACACTTTAAAAGGTTACAGTTTTAAGTATGTTTCTGATAACGTTGAGAGAACTTTTAGAAAACAGCAGTCAATGTTCTGAGAATGTTCTGAGCTTAACATCCAAATGTTTTTTACAGTAAAATATCACAGGACTGAATCTGTGATGTCTGAGATTGTGTGCCCTCATGTCTCACCTAGAGACAAGAGCCGTCTTGTTTGTGTTGGAAGACTCCAGGGCGCCTCCCTGCGGAGCTCTGGAGGTACTGCAGCTCTGCTATTCTGGTCATGGTGACTTAATGAACAAAAATAAGTTACTGAGCAAGTACTTCAAAGATCAGTTTTTAAAGCTCTCTCCTTATCTAACCCGCATTCACAACAGCACGTTTATAATAATGATTTATAATGTGAGCTGTCGGGTCTGATTTTCTGAGAAATGTCATTTTGACTTAACCTGCAATGTTATGTTCCAAACAGAGATGGTGCTAGAGAGACAAATGTTACGGATTACAGCTTTAATAAATGAATAACATAATTATAAATAAACATATTTATCATTCATAAACAAGAAAACTTTAAAATAAACAGTTATTATGAGTGTTTGTTCTGGCTTTGGTGTTGATAAGACTGTGTCAATCAGCTCTACCTCAAAACACAACTAAACAACAATCAGCTCTACCTCAAAATACACTAAACAACAATCAGCTCTACCTCAAAACACAACTAAACAACAATCAGCTCTACCTCAAAAAACAACTAAACAACAATCAGCTCTACCTCAAAAAACAACTAAACAACAATCAGCTCTACCTCAAAATACACTAAACAACAATCAGCTCTACCTCAAAATACACTAAACAACAATCAGCTCTACCTCAAAACACAACTAAACAACAATCAGTTCTACCTCAAAAAACAACTAAACAACAATCAGCTCTACCTCAAAACACAACTAAACAACAATCAGCTCTACCTCAAAAAACAACTAAACAACAATCAGCTCTACCTCAAAAAAAATAAACAAAATCAGCTCTGCCTCAAAAAAAACTAAACAACAATCAGCTCTACCTCAAAAAACAACTAAACAACAATCAGCTCTACCTCAAAACACAACTAAACAACAATCAGCTCTACCTCAAAAAACAACTAAACAACAATCAGCTCTACCTCAAAAACAACTAAACAACAATCAGCTCTACCTCAAAACACAACTAAACAACAATCAGCCCCTCAAAACACAACTAAACAACAATCAGCTCTACCTCAAAACACAACTAAACAACAATCAGCTCTACCTCAAAATACACTAAACAACAATCAGCTCTACCTCAAAACACAACTAAACAACAATCAGCTCTACCTCAAAACACAACTAAACAACAATCAGCTACCTACCTAACACTAAAACAATCACTCTACAAAATACGACTAAACAACAATCAGCTCTACCTCAAAACACAACTAAACAACAATCAGCTCTACCTCAAAACATGACTAAACAACAATCAGCTCTACCTCAAAACACACACTTTTGTGAGAGAGAGAGAGAGCGAGAGAGAGACTACAATTCATATGTCTACAATTCAAAAGACTCTGTAAGAGTTGAATTTAGAGGTCGGGGGGATTAGGGGATAGAAAATATTGTTAGCTCACTATAAAAGCAACTGTAAATGAAAAGTCCTTATAATGGAAAGTGTGTGTGTCTTTCATCGAGTGAATTTGGAGGCACTAAATGAATTACTTTTAGCATTTATGAAATTTTAATGAAATTTTAAAGGCAATAAAACGAGAAAGACAAAAATATTCCTAAAGGTCTGCATGAATGTTTTTCAAGGACATGTACATAGAATTGTACATGACTTCCATAGAATGTGTTAATATGAACTTTTATGAACACTTCTTATTCTGAAATATTGATAAGTCTGAATACAAATTCTGCTTTCCATGAAGAAGTGACAGTGAGAGGAAGTGCAGACAGCAGCCCCACCCTGCGGCCCTCCACTGCCCCACAATCCCTCTGTCCACCCGCAGCCTGCCCCTGAGAGCCAGCAGCGTGAAGATGAAGACGAGGAGCCCCTGTGGAACAACATTTTAAACAGACAGTGTGTCTGTGTATTCTTGTTTATTTTTATGTAATGATTTCATGTTTTTTTAAAGTCCCTAGTTTTCCATTTCTTTCCTTTCACCTGTTTCTCTTTCAAATACGTTTTGTAAAAAAATGTCAATTTGTTTTTTGTTTTTTTGGATGACTGCACTAACAGTATTACAGTGTGACATTTAGAATTTTCTTGCTCTGTTTGTATTTCGGTCAAATGTTCCTCAGACAGAAGTTGACCAGCAGGTGGCACATTGTGAACCTTGTCAGAATTAAGACACGATTATTGGCTGAATTATTTTTACTTAGAATATAAACCCTGAAACAGTCTCTCCAGTTGTGCCCTTTTTCAGTCATGTATTGTTTTTATTCAGGGTGTGTGTACTGTAGATTCTGTCCTGTAATTCACACAGTTTCTCTCTGTGTCTTTAAACCAAGACTGTGCTGTTTGTGAATAATCTTTTTCTATTCTATTATTATATTCTATTTTATTATATTATATAAAACTTTTTAGGAATCAACACAATAAATTAATGAAAAATTACTACACTTTTGTTTGACATTATTTTTATGGCAGTCATGTGGTGATTTCTCTCTGTCTGTGGTGTGAATCTAGTGTGTGCATTCAGTGTAAATGTTGGAGGAAAGTTTAAGATTGATACCTGTCTTTATTTTCTTCTGATTTCTGCATCTGTTTTAAATGCATCATGTTTCAGGCAGTTTTGATGACCTTGTGGCATCATTTGCTTTCAGCTATTCACGTTGCCAGGTTTTTTTTCAAAGAGCTCTCTGTAATTCAAGCCGTTGAGAGCATGTTTTAGAAAGGATGCAATTTTGTCCTTTCGACGCAGCTGGACAAACAAGAGCTCTCATCCGCTTTTAGGCGTTTCACCCAGAGAATTGATGGGAACGTATTTGTTATTTCTCGCTTTCAGAATGGTTTGTAATGTGATGCAGCCATCAGACCACTGAGAAATGACTCCAGCAGATCGGCCTGCAACTGAACTCCTGCAATGTTAGAAACGTCACAGAAAATGACAGCTTCTATAGTGTAGAAAAATAAACGCTGCTTTAGCATTAAATAACCCTAACCCACAACATTCTTACCCAAAGCAAAACTCTCAAATCATCAAGAATATAAATAATTTGGTAAATCAAATGTCTTCTAAATTTTACAGTCTTTTCAAAACATAAATATGTTTTTAATGAAGACAAATGTTCGAGATGTGAACGCTAGTAGTTGAGGAAGCTTCTCTGCAGCAGGTTTCCTAAAAATGTTACATTACAGTTTATGAAATAATGAGTGAAAAAGCTACAAACAGAAAATCCCTTCTCTTTCCTCTCCACCAAAGACAGTGACCAAAACTCAACACCGCACTTAACAACCATCCCATGATCACATGATTTAATGAGGTCATAAGAGCTTATGTCAGTTACAGCGTCTGAAAGAAATAAATATTATGGACAATATCAATAGCATTATGTATTTCTGCAGCAAATTATTTAATTTGGCTTAAACATACAGGTTAGTTTATTAGTTGATGACAAATGAAAAATACTTGGAAATGAAGAGAAAGCTTCATGGAAATCAATTTTATCTCAGGATTCTGTTTTAGTTTCCTGTGTTTTTGCATGTGATGATGGATGAAGCTTCCTGGTTTCTTTGTTGCTTTGTGTTGTTCAGTGCAAATCAGTCTAGAGCAGTTCAGACAGGCAGTTCACAAACAAACACAGACATTAATGAAGAAAAACAACTGAAGACTTTGACATGACGGGCTGTTGCTAAAGAGGAGCAATACATTCATGTTCATATAGTGCATAAGTCTTAGTAACAATACAGTGAGGATGTTGGAAAGGGCGGCACCGTTTTCAATTGGGCAGTATTGTGCTTGGTTATATTAAAAGCAAATAAATGTTTTCCAGGGTGTGCTTTGTGTGTGTGTGTATGTGCGTGTTTGTTGGAGGTACTGTACACAGGGGAAACTTCACACAACCATTGCCAAATGGTTTTCAGAATATACCTTTAAAGACACGTTCATACATTCTTACTAACATACATACAGTACATACATGTTTATATATACATACAAATACATATTGTTTCGTTGGCTTTTAGTTTTATTACAAAAATCAATATATATATATATATATATATATATATATTTATTATTACTATATGTATACTGTTAGTTCAGAGTCACTTAAATACTCATAAAACATGCACTTTCTTTTGGTTTTATTGATTTCTCAGTATTGCACTCTTTGTTTTCATTTGTAGGTGTTCTCTCTCTCTCACTCTCTCTCTCTCGGCTATAAAACTCTAGAGTTTTGCAGCAGCAGCAGGTTATTTATCATCTTGGCTTCGCACTCCCGTGCGTTTAGTCTTATATGGGCCTCTGCGCTCCGGGAGTCTTTTCTTCCACCTTGTGTTCCATTACTGTTAAATAAAGAATAAATCTCTTCCAGTCGTGGCACTGCTCTTCGACCACGTGTGACAGTCCACAGTAGCACGTATTTGGGGTAAAAGGACGTATACAATAGCATAACTGGTTGATTATTTCACAGACAGGTTTGTGTTTGTTTCTCGTTTTGTCCTTTACTTGCTCTCTGTAAATTTAAACTGTCAGTTGTTTGCCATAACCACCACAGCCCCATCTTCCACCTCCTCCTCCAGCGATTGGACGACGCAGGATGTGACCTCGTAGGTCATGTGCTCAGCCATTGGCTCTGCTGGTGCTTGTCCAGGGCTCGTGCCCCCGGGTGGGGTGGAGTCTTCTCTCTGTGGGGGAGGGGTTAGGGCAGGAGTTGTCAATGCCGGCTCGGGTTCGAGTGTTAATGTTATGTCATCCTCCTTAAAGAAACAGATAAAAAAACATGTTAATGGTGCACATACATGATATTGCAATGGCAGTTTGTAACTGTTTTTTATTTTACTGATTTCATGGCTAATTTGTATTCATTGGAACAAACTCATTTGTATATTTTTGTACAGTCTACTTTCACCCCAGTAATGGTTGTTTGGGGTGTGGTTAGAGGTAGACATTCATGCTTGCTTTTTCTAAAATTCATACATTTTTGTATGTATCATTATACAAATTCATTCGAAATCTCCAAATCGTACAATACATTTGGGTATTGTGATGTCATAAATGATTTCTCTTCTGGTCCCTCTATATGGTTTGCTTTAGCGAGCATGGTTACTATATAAAATACCAAACCTTCATTTCCTCCTCTTCTTTTTGCTTAGGGATGCATTCGTTCTCTGTGATGGACTCCTCCCCATAAACCTCCGGCATTCCCATCTCTGCCATGGTCACGCCCATATGTCCCATCAGTTCCACTTGATGGGGCTCCACCTGAGCTGCCGCCCACAAGTCAGCCAGTCTTGGGTGAGTGGGCGGGCCCAGGCTGTGAATGGTGCTGTTGGGCGTGACTTGTAAGGAATGGGAGGCGCTGTGCAGCCGATGTTCCAAAGACTTCCAAAGACAAACAAATAAGAGAATTATGAGTGTTTGCATATATTGTGAAGTAATGAACTGTGAAATGGAGAGTGTTTTAAACATTTGCGTTCCCCCGGACATGCAATATAGTAGCCAGATCTACTTTTTGTTTACAGATGGACATTTTATGCGAAATCAGACCTGACTCAAACCCGAAATCAGACCTGACTCAGACCCGACTGAAATCAGACAGCTCAAATTATAGATCATTATAAATCATAGATCATCAATTATGAAATTACCATTAAAAATCGGGATTTTTAATCGTAAGAGATCATTTTGAACACTGAGCTGTCATGTACTTGCTTGATTTTTGTTCATTTTTAACCAAAAGAGTTAAAGTGATATGATTCCATTTTTAATCAGGCACTGAAGAGAATACCCATCAAAAGGTTTTTCATCCAGTAGAATTGATCTGGGGTCCTAATGTGGATCAGGGGACCTAAATTGACCAAAAGAGCAGCCAAAAAAGCAAAAACATCATGCACATACTTTCACGAGAGGCTCCATCTTGTTAAAATTTCCTAGCTTTACATGACGCTGCAAATAAAAATGATAGATTTTGTCGGCTGCTTGTACAACTGGAGCTTAGTAAGATCATGGCAGCCTGTCAAACTGTGTGTTTGTTTCCTCACCTGTTGGTACTGCAGGAGCTGTTGCTGCTGGTACTGCTGATACTGCTGCAGCTGCTGCAAGTGGTTCTGCTGCTGCAACGTCAGCTGCGTCTGCGTCAGATAGTGGGCGGAGCCATCATAGCCCTCACCCGAAGCCCCGCCCGCCATGATGTAGGAACCTGCAGCAGGAGAAGCCACGCCCGAGGGCTCATTGCTGATTGGCTCCCATGCATCAGAGGAGGAGAGACAATAAAGGCCTTGGGAGACATAGGTGTGAGGCCACACTTCTGTAGAGGAATGATGCAACGGCTGGTCTGAAGGACAGACAGGAAAGGTAGAAAAGAGACGGAGAGACATACTATCAGATAGACAAGGTTATATGGTCAAATACTGTAGAACTGAAGGGCTAGTTCACCCAATTATCATGTACCTTGCTAACAGGGAACGTAGAATGTTGACTAACAATCACTAAAAGTTCTCTCAAAGTTATCAAAAAACATTCTTGCAGTAATGTTAGTAGAACTTTTTTAACATTGCATATTATATATACATATCAAAAATGCAATGACCAAATGCAATGCTTGGACAAACATTTTATGGTCCTGCACCTTCCACACAAAAAATATAAAAATATATTTCTATAAAATTTAGACACTTCACATCCTGATCACTAAGTAAAGAGACTTTCAACCAGCATAACAAAAAAATTAGAAAAAAATCACCTACCCTGACTTTAAGATATTAAGAGTTTTATGTTTGGTGTGATGTGTCTTTTAAGATGGATTTAATACACTTGCACTTGACGAAATGAAAATGAGACAACTGGAGATGCTTTAAGAGGTTCCTTTTTGTTACAGTCGTACAGCAAAAATTACATTCACGATCCCACACACGCACCCTGAATGCAGAGTTACGATCCTCTGCCAGACGGAATCCTCTTTCGGAATAGCAACAAAATCAGGTCACAATCTTCAAGAGAACCATTTGTTGTGATGCTTTAACAATAGCAGAACCTTGCCTCAGCCCACGGCTTGTGTGAGCTCTGACTCAACCTCAGGAGGACTTCTGCTCCACAATTCTTCCCTGTCGCCTCTGGGTCTGCAGCTGTCATTGTGGAGTGTCTGACACAGTCCACACACTGAATAAAGTGGTGGCTACGTGCCCCAGACCTGTCAAATGGACTGGCAGGCACATTTGTCAACTCTAGGTAAACAATATAAATCAAAACCACATAATTATTGAAGTGCCCACAACAGATCACGGGAGTGTGGTTATGAGACTGCTGTCAAAAGATGCAGCCTAAGCAGCTCTTATTGTTAGAGCAGCTAAATGTTCAGGAGTGTTGAAACTACGCTGTCGGGGTTATAATCACAGACACAAGCACTAAATCTGCAATCTATAACTTTTGCCTCTCTACCTCCATCTCTGTTGGACACATAAAACTGCAGGAAACTTTATGTAGTTCTCATTATGTATGTTTGAGTCAAATGAAGCCAAACCAAACATTTATTAAGATCACAATGAGCATTGTCTTCATAACATCTCTTGAAACAATGTCTCCAATCTTGTAACCCAGCTAACAGGGAACATTCTCAGAACATTGGCTAACGTTCTCGAAAAGTTCAAAGTTGTCAATATGTTCTTGCAGTAATGCTAGTAGAACATTTTATGTTATCTGTCATATAGCAAAACAGTTTTAGGTTGTTACTGGAACGTTTTAAAATGTTACAGAATGAAAAAATGTTTGAATAACGTTCTTATAACAAAGAAATAATTACGGCTAAAAAACTGAACGTTTTGAGCATTCGTATAACTTTCAAAATAACATTTTTAATGTTTTTTGTAACTTAATGAAAACATTAGGAAAACGTTCTTACAACCGAAGCTGGTAATGGGTGGATGAGGTGATTCTGAGGTTTGTGATTTTCACCTCTGCTGGTGATGCTCTCCTGGTTGACCTCACTGAGGTGAGCCACACTGCCCTGATTGGAGTCTGCACAGAGACTCTCTCCATCCACAGAGTTCCAGGCTAACAGTGTGGCCTCAGATATGGCAAACTGCTGCATTATTCCTGCAGAGCAGACAACAGAGATGAGCTGAACAAGGTAACATCTCTTGACTGATAAAAACAACATTATATGTCATCGACTTCAGCACTATATTTGTATTATTCAGTAAATATAAGACGTTTAGCTTTGCTGTGAGAGAATGTATATTAAATATAAGTGTATTTTATATTTAAAGTGACAGGACTATCCATTTTACAGACTAAAGGCAGATGAGGACAGTGAGAAAACCTGCAAGAACAGTCATTAGTTTGCAATTATTATATATCATTTCAGATGCTAAAGGGTTTTTAAATGAGTTTTTGCCGTACAGTTCATTCAGTGTAATAAAGCGTCAAATGTTTTTCTGCTTTAACATTATAAATGAGATCTATAATAATGGTTTCAAGCTGTACCACAATAAAACATCTTTAAACAGGCTCACCTGCCGCCATTCTTGCCTCTTTTTCTCCATCACTCAAGTCACTATAAGCATCATTCTCGAGCCGTCTTTCTCTCTCACGGTTAAGGTTGGAAAGACCCGCCCCCCCTTGTGGCCCTGCTGATGGTTTGCCCCAGCTCTGCCACTCAATCATGTGAGCCACACGGCCCTGAGCCATGGCAGTGGGCTTGGTCACTTTATCCTTCATCGATCTGCTAACACCTAGAGCGAAAGAAACAAGAGTTACTGCCTGTAGAGACTGTGTGGAGCTCTTTTGGACTGAAGCTGCAGAAAGGGGCGAAATGAAGGCAGCCACCCAGCTAACAGGGAGTGTTCTCAGAACATTGGCTAACGTTCTATAAAAGTTCTCTCAGAGTTATCAAACAGCGTTCCTGCAATAATGTTAGTAGAATGCTTTTAGTGTTATGTATCAAAAGCGTTATTTTTAAGTTGTTAGTGGAACATTTTAAAAACATTACAGAACTGAAAATCTTTAAATAACTTTTAAAAAAGCAAAAACGTGAAAACGTCTAAAAAAAACTGGATGTTTTCAGAACTCTTACAACTTTCAAAATAACGTTTTAATGTTTTTGTAACTTAATGAAAACATTAGGGAAACATTCTTATAACCCAAAATTGTTAGCTGGGCAGTCAGGGCTTTATGGGATATGTGTCTTTATGGGATATTTTGTTTTTAGGGCAAAGCTGTGACATGTTCCTGTACTAAATATTTCTGATAAATACTGTAAACTAGCACCAGCTGTTGACTATGACAGAGACTGAATGAGTGATTATGAATGAGAGAGATTTGAAAGTTCACTTGCCTCACCAGCAGTGAGAGAGAGAACTGATTAGTTGAGCATCTTTGTAATTCAAACACATTATTTACACAAGTAATAAGTTACATGAGATTTATAAGTGTGTATGATCATATGCTTGTGTGAATAATTAAAGTGTGGAGAGAAATGTCTAAACATTTGGCTTATTAATATGACAAAATGGCTTATTAGTATGCAAATATGTCATCGGAGTGAGAGATGCATTAGTTAAAACCTAACAAGGAGGAATCAGTTAGAATTAAAAAACTAGCTAAAAACAATTCATTAAACTCGTATAACCTCTTTAACAGCTGGTAAATGAGTCCTGATAAAAATATCCTTTCCTTTGTGCAAAACAAAACAAGAAATTCTGCAAATGGTGCTGCGTCCTCCTTCCCAGCTAACAGGGAACATTCTCACAACATTGACTAACACTGTCTAAAGGTTCTCTCAATGCTATCAAAAACCTTCCTGCAGTAACATTAGTAGAACCTTTTCTTAAAATGATATATTGTATATATCAAGAATGTTTTTCTTAAGTACTTAGTAAACATTTTTAAAACGTTACAGAATTAAAAAGTTTGCATAATGTTCTTATAGCGAATAACGTTTTAGGAATGTATCTTATCTGATGTGTCATCTTGGCACTTCAACCCATTTTCAAGCATTTAAGACAAAAACAAGAGAAAAAACAAGAGAAAAACAAAAGATAGAATAACGGACAAAACACTGAAAGATAATCAGATACCCACATTTCCAGTGACCCATGAGCTGTAACCATGAGAATCCATAAAAACGACAACACGACACAGTACTGACCAACAATTCACCACACAGAGGGACACTACAAACACATCACTACACAACACACTATATTACACACTTCACTGGCTTTACACTGAAACACACACTGTGTTTCCCAGCAGCAAGCCTGTGAGATGGACAGTCCACTTACAGCGGTTTGTGAACTCTTGTTGGATCTGACTGGGGGATTTCATCAATGGCTGAAGAGGCCATTGACATGCGCTAATTAATGAAGACAGGGGTGAAACTGGGAAGGGAGAGGGACCCACAGGGGTGGCCATGTTGACTCCAACCTCAATCTCCTTCTCTGGAGCCAACATGGGGTCGGTTACCAGCTACCGGGACAGACACACACCTGACACACCTGTCAGAGAGGACTTAGCCAGAGCTCCAATCCCATAGGCATTAGAGTTCCTCTTCAGACGAGGCAAAATGGAGGTAGTGTCCTCCATAGAAAGCTGAGGAAAGAAAGAAAGAAAGAAAGAAAATTACTGTAACAGCCTCAACTGATAAAAGACACCAACACTTAAGAAATAATTACATTTAATAATACTATTCACAATAAACCATTTTACATATACATATGTCCAGACAGAATTGTATATAACCATCCTGAAGAACTAAAACTTTTTTAGTGTCAGTAGTAGTAGAAATATACAGCTAGTAAAGTTTGGTTACATCTTTGATTTTAGCACTGAAGTTTTGACTTGTTCTTTGTGGGTGAGAGCAGATGTCACGCTGTGAACTGCTCTGTGTTATCTGTGTCATCTTGGACAGCCAATGACACCTACAAGTGACAAAATCTGTCAAAATCTCACATAATATGACGTGGACAGACAGCTGCCACCCAGCACAAACCTCAAGAGAAAACTGATAAAGTGATGATGAACTGCTGAGTGACTGCAGGGATTTAAGTTATGTTTGTGATATCCTGATTAATATAAAGTAACTAACAAATACAGACCTGACAATCTGTATGTGATAGTTCTTATATTGTTGAATGACATTTCTCTTCAAAATGTTAGCATCACACCTTTCATAATGCTATCATCTCCTGTCAATGTAATTATTTTTATTTTACTTTTTAATGCTGGATACACCTGGTGACTTTCTTAGTGATGTGATAGAGAGAACAGACGTTCATATTGATTTAAAAATTGTGTAAGCCACAAAAGCAGGAAAATAAGAAAGAGAGCACTGAGCTCTACTATAAAAGAGAAAACATCAGTATCAGACTTACATTGATTCCTTCCCAGGAAAACTCAGCACGGCCATGCTGGAGGCGAAACAGATAAAAGTTGAAGAACAGAAGAGAAGAATGCAGTGAGAAGCACAGAGGTGAAGGAGTAAAGATGAGGCCAAAAACTACATCTGTTCAAACAGACACGGGGAGGCCAGATGCAGATAAAAGATGTATGTTTACATGCCCTCAGTCATGATATGTTGCTTCAGTTGCCTATTGGATAGCTTTGAGAACTGCTCACTTAAACAGGAAGAGTCATCTCATTTCATTTTGTTATGACGTGCATTTTAGGGGCGGGGTTTACCAAAATGCAACACAATAGAACAAAATTAATTAGACAGCATTCAAATGTACTGAAAACACAAAAATAATAAAAATATGTAAACATGTACAATACAATCAAAAACAATCTGTGCACTCTTGCAACAGTCAGCCAGTCAAATCAGTGCATACCAAAACTATTTATAACTTAACAAACAGAGCTACATCTTAACAAACAGCTAAACTGCTACAGTAACATGCAGACGTATGTAAAATATTCATGACTTGAGCACTGCCCGGTGTATTCCTGCTGATGTCTATAGTGTGCATCTCTATACAGCAACTACAGCAAGAAGAAACAAGGTGATTTTGATGAGCAGCAGTAAAATAATCCTAGCCAACCCAAACATACTCACAGCGAACGATCGATCGCATTTACACTGCGCCCACCACAGCGAGACAAACGCTAGTGCCAGAATGAACAGAAACGTCGCTCATTGTTCATAAAGACGGAGAGAGATCAATATTAAAGGTCAAACAGAGGTCAGTGTCAGAAGGTTCTTCAGGGTCGATTGATTTGTTTCCCTCCATCTTAGTCTTTACAACCTTTTCTGTTATATAAACCTTTGAGTTTGAGTTTTTGGCTGTTTGGCTCTGTTTTAGCTGTGTGTTGGCTGTGTTTTAGCCATGTTTTGGGTTTAATAATGGTAACCACCTACAATTTTTACAACTAGTTAAGCTAGTTAAAAGACCTGTTGGATGAACAAACACACCAGCATATTGCACTGGAAACTACCCAGCGTTTTGTCAGACGTTATTCAAACTTTCTACTAACAATTTAAGAATAACGTTTTAGATATATATATTATATATATAGCTATAGTTTTTTGAAAACTTCAAGAAAACTTTTAGAGAATGTTAGCAAGCTTCTGAGAATGTTCCCTGTCAGCTGGGAAGTCTCTTCAGAACTACGGCTACAGAGAGATGACATCACCCCCTGGCTTGGCTTTAATTCAGCACAGAGATATGACAGACGTCATTTGTTCAGAAAGTGTATCAGAAGAGCCAAATTCATAAGTGGATGAGTAAAGCAGAGAGCAAAAAGCTGATGCTCTTAGGAAAATATGATGTGAATGGAGAAGATGAATGAGTCTATGTATTCCCAGGACAGAAAGTTGTTTTACGGCAATACTGTAACAGTACAAGTTTTTGGGGTCCAGCACCCGTGGCCTGAGTAAGAAATCAGAAATCACATTAAACCATCATGGCTCTGGACAGAATGGTTTTCCAAATGTAGCTCTATAGGGTGGCACAGCATAAGCACAGAACAGCCTCATCTCTGATATATAAAGACGCCTCTAGCACATGGGGGGCTTCTTGTTAGCTAAAGTCTTTGATTAAAGTGCCATGAAGTAGAAATCTTAAATATGCAAAGCACCAACATTGTGCTTACCTGCTCCCCATCTTTCCGAACGGGAACTGCATCCGCTGCTGGGAGAGAGAGAGACAGGGAGAGAGAGAGAGAGAGAAGAGAGAGAGAGAGAGGGAGAGAGAGTCAGATATGGGAATAGGCATGTAGCTTACGCAATCTTTACAGCATAAGCTAAGTCAAACTGACAGCTCACTAGATTTTCTGCTGACTTTCACACAAAGAGCTAAAATTAGATTAATTATCCATCCAAAAGCTCCAGCAGTAGCAGTCTGTGAGGCAAGAGATTTGTTGCATCACGCATTTATATCACATCACTCCTACAGAGAGAGAAAACATTTAGTGACTGCACTCCCTGATGCATTTATGCAAACGATTGTGTATTTCAAGAACAGACGTCCAAGATGTGCTGAATGTAACATTAACCTAAAGAAATTCATCATTGAAGATAAGCGGGCTGATCAGGTCGAGATATGTTTAATATTGACTCGCAGTCGTTAAAGTCATTTTGGGTGCTTGTTTTTTATTTGTATGACTTCTGCATCGTTTTGAATCTAAAATTGTTGATGCGGTGTGTGTGTGTGTGTGTTTACAATGACTCATTCAAAATGACAAACTGGACATGACAAGTAACCCATTTTGGAAAACATTTTGAATGATGTGCCTAAAATCTGCCCTGTAACATTAGAGGCCTCACAGACACAGATGTGTGAAGAGAAAAGACATATCCATATCATCCATTCATTTTCTATGCTGCTTATTCTATGGGGGATTACAGTGAAGGCTGGAGTCTATCTCAGACTATTGAGTCCTTAACAGAAAGACAACCCAGGTAACAGGGAATGTTTTCAGAATGTTGGCTAATGTTCTCTAAACGTTCTCGCATGGTTATCAAAAACATTCTTGCAGTAACTTTAGTATAATGTTTTTAATATTATATATATTTATATATGATATTATATATACATATATATGATATATATCAAAAACATTATAACATTAGTTGTTAGTGGAACATTTTAGAAACATTACAGAATTAAAAAAATGCTTAAATAACGTTCTTAGAACCAAGCCATAACGTTAATACAACTAATCTAAAAAACTTACGCTTGGAACGTTCCTATAACTTTCAAAATAACATTTAAATGTTTTTGTTCACTTCATTTTCATGTTAGGAAAATTTTCTTACAACCTAGAAGTGGTAGATGGGATATCAGCTTTAACAACAGTGCTGAATGTGAAGTTTGTTACTGTTCAGGGGTACACTGGACAAACTCCCATTCAGACTGCAGGATTAAATGCAGCCTTTAAAAGCATTCAAACACAGCTGCAGTGCATGTGCTTCCCCCGTCTCTCTCTATTCAATTCAGTTCTGTTTAATTCAGTTCTGTATCACTGGAGTGGAGCTGAGGTTTGATTCACTGAAATCAGTTACAGGAGTCCTGAAGCACTGACACAATGCAATAACAACATCAAAACAGAATGCACCACTGCATCTAGCTGCATTAGCTGCATCTTTATCACTCAAGGCTGATTTGGACCTTAGAATGCATTAATTGCATCTCATGCATGTGTGTGCTGGGGCGTCATCCTTTAATTGCTGGTCTCTCTCTCTGTAAGTACAGAAGATCCTTTGGGCTTTAGGGCCATTTCCTCAATCAAGCTAACTCACTCTGGAGAGCATTAGAGCTCTGGAGGAGAGCAATGAAGAGAATGAGCAGCAGAGACAGATAAAGTGAGTTAAAGTGAAACAGATCCACTCTCACCTATTACAAAGGAGACAGTCAGGACCAGAAGATCAGAAGCCAGAAATTGAGCACCAATGAACGTGTGGGTGAAAGGATGGACGGATTAAGGGTAGATGGATGGATGGAGGGAGGGATACATAGATAGACAAACAGAGACAGACAGATAGATAAACAAAAAGATGGATGAATGGATGGATGACAGACATGGATGATGGATGGATGGATGGATGGATCTCATTGCACACAATCTCAGCTGTCAACACTCATAAACTTCTATCTGTCCAGACCTTCATGATGTTGTTATGAACAAAACACTTCCACTCATGCAGGAAACCACAGAGAAAATCCCAGGAGACATGAAGGATAAGCCATCGCTTCCAAGGTCACTTTGCGGTACATGGCCACCGCACTGTTTACTCGCCCCTCTACATTTATATCTCACTCTGACACTGAACATTATGGGGCTGGAGCTTGAGACTAAAGGAAAGGACAGAGAAAAAAGCAGTCGGAGAAGATAAACAAATACACATGTGACATGGATAAAAGCTAATGTCAGTGCACAATGCAGAGGTTAAGGCCAAAGACAGAAAGACAGATTTATGGACAACCAGCACAAAGCCTGATGGTATCTGCCCAAATCACAGGAAAACAAATAAACAGAGGATCTGCCAAGAACCCCACAGAAGAACAGCATGATAAGGAACCAAGATTTCATTTAATGGCAAAGAAGAGAGAGATTTAAATGTAGAGGAATGTTGTGCTGGACCTCTGACACATGGTGATGCTCGCAGTGACTGATCAGGAATGGAGGCTGACTCACCTGCAGTACTGAGCCAAAAACACACAGAGGAAAGAACAGACAGAGACAAAGAGCTTGAAAAAGAGTGAACACATAAATGAAGGAGAGAACACTGCAGTGAGCTTTAACAAAGAAAAATGGAGGACAAAAGAGGTTAGACCTAAAGAGATTAAAATGACTGGAGTCACACAGTGAGAGAGCACAGAGACCCAGAAACAGAGCACAGGCGGAAAGAGACCGCAAAGAGTCGAAAAGAGAGCACAGTTAAAGAGAAAAAACAGAGTTACAGAAACAGCAGTTAAAGAAAGCAAAGGGCCACACCGAGACCACAATTATAAAGACAGCAGAATCAGAGAGAGAGAGAGAACAGAAAGAGAGGGAGAAAGAGAGACTGCAGAGAGTCATAGAGACAGCACAGTTAAAGAGAATAGAGAGCCACAGAGACAGACCACAGTCAGAAAGAGAGACAGCATAGTCAGAGAGAGGAGAGCACAGTCACAGAAAGAGAGATCAGAATCATAGCGCTAACATGGAGAGAGCACAGAGTCATGCCAAGAGAGCAATGAAGACCAGAGAGTAACAGAAAGAAAGTACAGGAAGAGAGACGTCACTACCACAAAGACATTTTGAAAAGTCATATCAAAGCACAGTCAAAGAGCACAGTCACAGAGACATAAAAGAGTGTTACAGAGAGAGCAGAGTGACAGAAAGAGAGTGACAGAAAGATAACAGAGGCAAAGAGAGAGGGCACAGATGGATGGCAACATCATTCAACATGCTGACCATCAGGGTGAAGCAAGACAATGAAACAAAAGGAGAGACCCTGAGAGCTGGACACGGTTTCAGGTGCCCTTATAAACATTACATGATACACAGTGATAAGAGGTCCAAATTTACCAAAACACATTTGAGAACTTCCTGTCGGTCACTTCCTGTGCCTCTATCACCCTCTTTCTTTTCCTCTCGTTCTCTCTTCTCGTCTGACTCATTCTTTGCAGTCTCTCTCTCTCTCTCCCTCTGCTGTTTTGTCCCTCCTCCTGGATGAGTAAAATCTCTCAATCATGGTAAGCCAGTCACCTTGGACCGTGTCTGTCACCAACCAAGCAGGATCATGCAGTTACATGCAAACTACCACACACACATACATGCGTGTGCGCACAGAGATAATTTGTATGTCAGCTTGTCTAACCTTATTTTGGATCTTGAAATGAAATCAATATAAAGAGAAATCCCTGAGTAACACAATCACATAGAACAGAACAAACATGTACAGACAGCAACCCAATGCAAACACTGGCTTCAGTGCCAACATCTGAGCCATCCACCTGATGCCCTGACGGAGCTGAAACACACCCACACAAGACACACCCACACAAAACCTCACACACCCACACAAAACCTCACACACACAAGACACACCCACACAATACACACCCACACAAAACCTCACACACAAAACCTCACACACCCACACAAAACCTCACACACAAAACCTCACACACCCACACAAAACCTCACACACAAAACCTCACACACCCACACACCCACACAAAACCTCACACACCCACACAAAACCTCACACACAAAACCTCACACACCCACACAAAACCTCACACACCCACACAAAACCTCACACAACCCACACAAACCTCACACACACAAACCTCACACACCCACACAAAACCTCACACACAAAACCCCACACAAAACCTCACACAAACCTCACACACCCACACAAAACCTCACACACCCACACAAAACCTCACACACACCCACACAAAACCTCACACACAAAACCTCACACACAAAACCTCACACACCCACACAAAACCTCACACACAAAACCTCACACAACACCTCACACACACCTCAACAAACCTCACACACCCACACAAACCTCACACACAAACCTCACACAAAACCTCACCACACAAAAACCTCACACACAAAACACACCCACACAAACCTCACACACCACACCCACACAAAACCTCACACACAAAACCTCACACACACACACAAAACCTCACACACCCACAAAACCTCACACACCCACACAAAACCTCACACACAAAACCTCACACACCACACACAAAACCTCACACACAAAACCTCACACACAAAACCTCACACACAAAACCTCTCACACACAAAACCTCACACACACAAAACCTCACACAAAACCTCACACACAAAACCTCACACACCCACACAAAACCTCACACACAAAACCTCACACACAAAACCTCACACAAAACCTCACACAAAACCTCACACACAAACCTCACACAAAACCTCACACAAAACCCACACACAAAACCTCACACACCCACACAAACCTCACACAAACCCACACACAAACCTCACACAAAACCTCACACCCACACAAAACCACACACACCTCACACACAAAACCTCACACACAAAACCCCACACAAAACCTCACACAACCCACACAAAACCCCACACACAAACCTCACACACCCACACACAAAACCTCACACACACCACAAAACCTCACACACCCACACAAAACCTCACACACAAAACCTCACACACCCACACAAAACCTCACACACAAAACCTCACACACCCACACAACACCCCCACACAAAAACCTCACACACCCAACACCACACACAACCCACACAAAACCTCACACACAAAACCTCACACACAAAACCTCACACACCCACACAAAACCTCACACACCCACACAAAACCTCACACACAAAACCTCACACACCAAACCTCACACACAAAACCTCACACACCCACACAAAACCTCACACACACACAAAAACCTCACACACACAAAACCTCACACCCACACAAAACCTCACACACAAAACCTCACACAAAACCTCTCACACCCACACAAAACCACACACACCCACACAAAACCTCACACACCCACACAAAACCTCACACACAAAACCTCACACACAAAACCTCACACACCACACACAAAACCTCACACACCCACACAAAACCTCACACACAAAACCTCACACACAAAACCTCACACACCCACACAAAACCTCACACACAAAACCTCACACACAAAACCCCACACAAAACCTCACACACAAAACCTCACACACCCACACAAAACCTCACACACCCTCACAAACCCACACAAACCTCACACACCCACAAACCTCACACACAAACCTCACACAACACCTCACACACCCACACAAACCTCACACAAAACCTCCACACAAACACACAACCTCACACACAAAACCTCACACCACAAAACCTCACACACAAAACCTCACACACCCACACAAAAACCCACACCCACACAAAACCTCACACACACCACACAAAACCCCACACAAACCTCACCACACAAAACCTCACACACCCACACAAGACCTCACACACAAACCTCACACACACACACACAAAACCTCACACACCCACACAAAACCTCACACAAAACACCTCACACACAAACCTCACACACCCACACAAACCTCACACACAAAACCTACACACAAAACCTCACACACCCACACAACCACACAAAACCTCACACACAAAACCTCGCACACAAAACCTCGCACACAAAACCTCACACACAAAACCTCACACACCCACACAAAACCTCACACACAAAACCTCACACACAAAACCTCACACACAAAACCTCACACACCCACACAAAACCTCACACACCCACACAAAACCTCACACAAAACCTCACACACCCACACAAAACCTCACACACAAAACCTCACACACAAAACCTCACACACACAAACCTCACACACAAAACCTCACACACCCACACACACCCACACAAGACTCACACAAAACCTCACACACAAAACCTCACACACCCACACAAAACCTCACACACCCACACAAGACACACACACACAAAACCTCACACACAAAACCTCACACACAAAACCTCACACACCCACACAAGACACACCCACACAAAACCTCACACACAAAACCTCACACACCCACAGAAGACACACCCACACAGATTTATGTTTCCAGTAAGAGATTGACTGATATTGCTGCGTGAAGAGGATTGTAATTATAGTTAACATACTCCTGGAGACTGACATGCTAGACAACATATGAAGAAAACAGCTTTAATGAGGAAAGCTGGTGAAGTGTTGTTTTCTGCACAGTTAATGAAACCTGAAGTGGCACTTCTGCTTTAATACTGTGATTATTTAACTGTATTTGCCCTTTATGATCTGTCACCACAGTCCAGATTCAGGTATTTTAGAAGTGGCCTTTAAAGGTTGTGTTTGCAAAGACTCATTAAACTCTAACTTACACTGTTCTGTGACGGGAGCATTAGTTACCGCTGTACTTCTAGAGAGCAGCAGGGAACGTTTTCAGAACATTGCCTAGCATTCTGTAAAAGTTCTCTTGAAGTTATCAAAAACGTTCTTGCAGTAATGTTACTAGAAAGTTTTAAATGTTATATATTTCTTATATCAAAAAACGCTATTCTTAAGTTTTGAGTGGAACATTTGAAAAACATATGTAATGTAAAACAATGTGAATAAAAGTCTTTGATCAAGCAATAATGTTAATACAACAACTAAAAAACAGTCCGTTTTCAACATTTTTAGAACATTAAAATAACATTTCATAACTTTCTCACAACCTAAAATTGTTAGCTGGGTGTATGCATGTAACCGTTAGCGATCTGTGAAGGCTTTGTTGTGATGATCAATGGAGATAGAAGAATGTCCCTATTTCTGACAATAGCAGCAATTCTCTTTATGTGCCCGAGAGTCAAAAATAAGCAGAATCAATACCAGAGCCTTGAATTTAGCCAGTAAGTGCATCAGAGCAACATATCAACAGGGCAAAATTTATCCAGCTCGCATGAAAAGTGTTTTCTTTAAATAAAGTGGTGCGCTACTGCAGCTCAGACACTTGACCCATATTATTTGCATGCATCTCTCCTCCTGTTTTCAGTCACTGTGGATTCTATTTATAGTCAAACACAGTAAATATTCTGTCCACGCTTCCCCCGGAGCATCTCTCACGTATCCAACCGGTTCAGCTTAACAACCTTCACATATCTGATGTAGATTTCAAGAGTGTTTCCCCAGTGTTTCCATTAAGTAACTAAAACGTTAAGTATGTTACTATGTAGTGTTCTAGAAACATTCGAAACATTCTTTAGACATTGCATTAAGGTTATTGCTCGGTTATTCAAACATGTTTCGTCCTTTAGCGTTTTTAAAACGTTCCACTAACAATTTAAGATAATGTTTTTGATATGATACATAACGGTCAAAGGTTCTACTTACATTACTGCAAGAAAGATGTTAATAACTTTGAATAAACATGGTTAGAGAACCGTATACAACATTCTGAGAACGTTCCCTGTTATGCTGGTGGTTTTCTGTTGAAAGCATTTGATTGCATTAGGTTTGGGGTCATCACAGGTAGCTCTCTCAGGATATAGATATGGGCTTCATTACTTGCCATCATGTCCCTCTTTGACACTTTGGCTGGAGCGTTTCAGGAGCGTGTAATGTGAAGTGTGTGAGTTGTGGAGCCTTGTTTCTCTGATGCTGAACCTCAATGACAGTCAAAGGTCAAAGCAGCTTTCATGTGTTTGCCACAGACTCTAGTGTTATGAGGCTGCAGGTGCACAAACGTCGCACATATTGGCAGAATAATAAACGCGCAACACCCGCAATCCGTCATCCGCGGCTGTGCGTTGACGCGCCGCGTGTGGTGGGAACAGGTGGCACTATTTGACCCGCATGTGACGGGTTTTGTGTGGCCTGCGACAGCGCGTTTTGCCTTCTCGCAACTCTCCAAGCACCCTGTTAAGTGCACTTGGGTGTGTGCACGGACGCGTGGCTGTCGTGACCGTGTTAAGATCAAACAAGCCAGGCGTCACTTCTCTTCAATGCAAATGGCCGTGTGTTCCCACCATCAACAAATCCACTTCAGATCTGTAGATCTGCTCCGGTGTGAACAGACTGCTGCACTTGCATGCACACCACACACGTATGGATGTCGTTTCCACACACACACACACACCGGGTTGGAAAAGCACCCAGCATTCAGAGCTCTATCCCGGCTTCCCACAGGCAGGCAGCGTCGAAATGCAGTCAAAGCTTGGAGGACAAATGGCCTTTAACCAAAAGGTTTCCATAGAAACACACGTTTTCCTTTAGAGGAGTATGCATGTGAGAACCTGCTAGTCCTCCACCACCGCTGACTGCGTTAAACCTGCAAAAGAAATGAAATCAAATGAGTCTTACTGATGGTGCGGGAGCCAATACAGCCCATGGTGTCTCAGCGAGGGCCGGTTTGTGAACAAGGACACGCCAGCCACTCAGCAGACATTCTTCCCTGCTCTCTCTCTCTCACTCCTCTTCTTCTTCCTCTTCGCGTCTGACTCTCCTCCTGTCTCAGTAAGGATGCGTGCAAGTGTGTGTGTGTGGCTCTGACACACTCGCCGTCATCCACCCTCCCTCCCTACCTCACCGTCCAACCCCCACCCACCCCACCTACTCTCAACAGAGAGAAATCTGAGTTTACTCAGTCACTAAGTCAGTGTGTCTGTTAAACTGAGAGATTGTGCACCCTTGTGTTATCATTCGTCCATTCTGGGATCAAATAGCTGGTAATGACATTGAAAACGTCAGTGACAAAAGAAGTACAGCCACCGAGGCACATCAAGTCAGTTTTTATGTGCTGCTTTGGATCAGAAGTTCTACACAATGTCGTCGAGTTCTCAGACATTTAGAATCAATATCATTTAATCTAAGTCTCTTCCCGTCTCCCTCTCTCTCTCTCTCTCTCTCTCTCCATTGTCATTTCACAATGCAGTGCATCTGTCTCCCCACCCAATACTCTTGCCCCTCCCTCTCTTTTTGTTTTCCTGTTGCGCTCACACTCTTCAAACCATGCACAAACATCCATTTATCCCCCTAATCTGTCTTCTACCCTCTTTCTTCCTCCTCTTTCTATCCTCGCCCTCTCATGTTAAGATCGAAGAGTTCATCTTGTTTGCTTTTCATGTCTGGTGCGTCCGTGGATATCTGTAACCTTGAATAGAAGCACACACACTGTCCAGATTCTACATGCACACTTCCCGCGTCAAGAGAGCCAGATAAACATCCTTTCTATCTTTTTTCACACAAATTCTGTCACCTTTGAAGAGAACGGTGAGGGCTAACCCAAGAGGTGCGGTTTAAATCGTGTCAGGTTGAGCATCTGAATTAGTATTCGGAGGAGGAGACAGCAAGAGTAATGAGGAGGTGAAGTGATGACGGAGATGAGAGGAGGAGGACAGGATGAAGTATGTGCGCGTGTGGGAATATTACAGGGGAGCTGTCCAAACTAATTCCAGGGCTTACTGCTTTTCCCATCCAAAAATGTAAGTATTTTTCACTTGGAATTATCTGGCTTTGTGTTATCATGTCAACACAACTACATTACTGTTTTATATACAAAAATAAATGAAATAAAATAAAAGAGGGTTAAGGCCATCTCTACCGCCACCTCTGTTTGAAACATAAAACTGCAGAACTACTTCTATTATTTACACAGATGTGCTTAAATCCTAAACAACTGCTGTAAGTACAAGCTACAAATGCTGCACCACCTACAGTACCTGGACATGTGATATAGTAGCTGGATCTTCTTTCTGTTTACCAATGTGACAATGTTTGGGTTTTTTAAACCAAAAAGCAGCTTTATTTAGCGATTACTGACAATGGAGAGCAACTTTCTTGCAACTGATCCTGAGAGAGATAAATGGACAGGAAGGGGGAGAGAGAAGGCACATCCTGACATCACAAAACCGACACTGGGATACCATTTCATCATTTATTGATGCATT
Organism: Chromobotia macracanthus; assembly: GCA_036877525.1. Classification (NCBI taxonomy): domain Eukaryota; kingdom Metazoa; phylum Chordata; class Actinopteri; order Cypriniformes; family Botiidae; genus Chromobotia; species Chromobotia macracanthus. Next base: position 1,824,378 of record JAZGTH010000069.1, read on the forward strand.
CAACAGCTTGCCTGAAGATGCAGAAGGCTCACTGAAAGAGTGACTCATGCTTTTCTCACTCTCTCGTTCTCCAGCTCTCTACACCCTAACTTTCATTTTCGAAGCAGATACTGACATCAGATTCATTTTGATCCGATGTCTCCTCTGTGCATTTAAAAGTGTGTCTGTCTGTGCACACATAATGTGTCGCTAAAGGGTGTACAGACTAACAATCTTTTTATTCATTTTAATCACATTTATTTTGTTTTCTGTTTTCAGGTTTAGATTCGTAATAAGTATTTGAAATGATTCTGTATGTTACTTGTGGTATTTATTACAAATACAGAGTACGGTCTTACACTTGCAAAAAATAAAAAAAATAAATTGAAGGTGGTTTTGTATTATTTTCTGATATCTAAAAATCATTCAAAAACAAATAAACAAAAAAAAAAACATTTTATTTCCCTTAAAAAAACGTCTTATGTCCCCTGATAGTCCCATGCAGTAAAAACGAAGTCACTTAAATAATATAATGGCATGTTACTCTTTATGGGTCCTGTGGGCATTACGATTACTATGTCTATAAAAGAGTTCTTGTGTTCTCCCTTATTAATGTGCCCAAGAGAGCACAAATGCTTATTAGCATTGCCACAGTAATTTCTTCCTGACTGAGATCACACACTAAACCACTAGCGTGTCCCTTAATACTTCATGATATGTAGGGACAAAATTATACCCGTTACAGCTAGAGGAACATTTGTGAGCTGTTTTAACTAACTAACGTTTATTCCAAGCCTGGTTTAAACAAAGGGCACATTTAAAGCTGCAATCCATAACTTTTGCCTCTCTGTCGTCTGAAACATGAAATTGCAGGTTACTTTACGTGCTTTTCTTTTAGACGTCAATCAGGGTAAGATAAGGAGATAGATTTTAACACTAATCTGTTATATACTTCCATGCAGTCACAGCTTCTTAAATTGCATGATCGTAATGATGTTCCTCTACTGTTATTTAAGTAAACAGGACTGAGCAGCATAGCTGACTCATAGTGACGTGTGACTGTGTGGCCCTCGATATGTAAGCAGCGAGGCCAGTTTTGAGAAATAAGCAGGAAGTCTGTTTAGCATCTCAGCTGGAAACGCAGAAGAAATGATGTTCTTTTGGCTGTTCAGTGGGGTGAAACATTGTGCCAGCTCTTACTTAAATGAGACTGAGTGTCCTCTTCATTCTGCACAAACCTCTCAACTACTGCACTTTAGTAAAGTGTTCATTGGTATAATGACATAAAGTACAGAGAGACAGAGAGAGAGAGTAAGACAGATATATATATATATATATATATATATATATATAGAGAGAGAGAGAGAGAGAGAGAGAGAGAGAGAGAGAGAGAGAGAGATAGATATATATATATACATGAGAGAGAGAGAGAGAGAGAGAGAGAGAGAGAGATGAGATGAGATGAGATGGATGATAGAGAGAGAGAGAGAGAGAGAGAGAGAGACAGATATATATATATATATATATATATATATATATATATATATATATATATATATATATATATAGAGAGAGAGAGAGAGAGAGAGAGAGAGAGAGAGAGAGAGAGAGAGAGAGAGAGAGAGAGAGAGAGAGTGAGACAGAAAGAGAGAGAGAGAGAGAGAGAGAGAGAGACACTGGCACTCCCTTGGGTTCACTCTTTAGGCTGTTGGTAAACACTCTGAAGTCTAGAGACTGCTGCCCTCTGCTGGTGAGAAGTGCACATTACACATCAGATACATTAATATATGATATTATATTTATATATTTATATATAATCCGAACATGTAAAGAAGAGTTTCTCGATTCTCTTTCAACTTTCAAAGCACACAAAGACATGAAAGGGGTCAACCCCCCGCCCCCCCGCTCCGCCCGGAGGACTTCCGGTGAGACCGGAAACACTTTTGTTTGTGTTTGTCAAGATGGCGGCCGGAATGTATCTGGAGCACTATCTGGACAGTAAGACTTTCGTCTTTATTTCAGCTGAATGTGCATGATGTGCCGCATTTATATTGATCTGCTAGTATCATAAACACACACCGTTTACCATTAAGCGACTTATGAGGACGAACAAGCGCTCGCGTAGTTGTATGCTAGCATGCTAACTCCAGAGACACAGTGGTGATGTGATGATGTTTGTGTTGATCGCTGGGTGTGAGGAAGATGAAGATGAAGATGAAGGTGGAAAACGCAACGTTAGTCTTTGTTGCACATAATAATGTAAATAAAGCGAGCGAGATGCGTGTTCAGCTTTACATATTTATGGTCGTGTATAATAAAGGCTTTCACAACAGGCATTTTGTTAGAAATGTAAATGGTAAATTTGTGAATCTTTTCAGGCATAGAGAACCTTCCGTTTGAACTGCAGAGGAACTTCCAGCTGATGCGAGATCTGGACCAGAGAACAGAGGGTGGGCCTGATCTCTCCAGCACTCATGATGACATCTGCTTTACTTTACTTGCTTTTATTTACTTGTTGGGTGACTAAACTAGTCAAAACGCAAAGGTGATGTTCTTCTGTTTCTTCTTTTGTAGATCTAAAAGGGCAGATTGATTCTCTGGCTCGTGAGTACACAGCCAACGCTCGGACCCTGTCCTCTGAACAGAAGCTGTCGCTGTTAAGACAGATCCAGCAGTCGTACGGGAAGTGTAGAGAGTTTGGAGATGACAAGGTCCAGCTTGCAATGCAGACCTATGAGATGGTTGGTTTGAATTTGCATTTTCTCATCGACATCAAATATTAGTCTTTTAAATGAAATCATTTTGAAATTAAAGGTGACACATTGTGGACAACATTTGTAGCTTGTTCTTACAGAAGTTGTTTAGAATTTAAATTTGTCATACCCAAAGAAATATACTTCATGGGTACAAGTAGTTTTATGTCTGAAACAGAGATGGGAGTAAAGAGACAAAAGTTACAGATTCAGATGTTGTCAGCAACCAGTGTGAAGTCAGCAATGTTGTGTGTCTTATTGCTAGATAGACAAGCATAAATGCAGTGAAACCCTTGTTTCCTAATATAAAATTTTGTTTGGCCTTTTATGTCAGAGTTGCTTTTTAACTTGAATGATGGATCAGGCTTATTGTAACCCGTGTATGTCAGGTGGATAAGCATATCCGGAGGCTGGACACAGACCTGGCTCGCTTTGAGGCTGACCTCAAGGAGAAACAGATAGAGAGTACAGACTACGACTCCACCTCCAGCAAAGGCAACAAGAGTGAGTGTTATTATTCCAGTACATTGCCATGGTGATCAGGAATGTTTTGGTACATGAAAGGTCAGTCGGTATATATCAGCGGCACTTTTAATGCTGGTTTATTGTTTAAAGGCGACCATCGTGGGCCCAAGAAGAAGGAGGTCACGCGCACCAGGTCAAAAGTCAAGAACTCTGACGACGACTGCAGCTCAAAGAGTGGACAGAAGAAGGTCAAACTCACACAAAGGTCAGAAGCACATACATGTTACAAAGAAACAGGGGCAGGAAATAAAACAGGAACTGTTGTTTACGAGATTCTTTCATCTTCCAGCTCTGAGTTCTCCACTCCGCCTGTGAACTTTGGGAACGTTCATCCATCAGATGTGTTAGACATGCCAGTGGACCCCAACGAACCCACATACTGCTTGTGTCATCAGGTGTCATACGGAGAGATGATTGGCTGTGACAATACAGACGTGAGTACTTCTTTAATAAACTAGTTTACAAAGCCTACGATGTGAAGAGCTGCTTTATTTAGTTTAAACTATAGGTTTGTTTAACATCGTATTGAATGTTACAAGGACACGTTTCTTGTTTCTCTATATAAAACACTAAAATGAGATTAAAGACAGGGTAGATGATGTTTTTTAGAAACATTTGTCTTCATGTATTGTAGGGGGCATGGCTTTATTATGAACTTCATTGTGAGTGTAGTAGTTTAAGTTTGTTTATTATATGATTTATTATATGCTGTACCTGTTCTGTGCAGTGGGTGCTGGTGATGTAAATGTGTGTGTTTATCTCTTCAGTGCTCTATTGAGTGGTTCCACTTTGCCTGTGTGGGACTCACCACTAAACCCCGGGGGAAATGGTTAGTAGTTATGATGTCATGTTGTTTTTGTTGGTGTATATTTTACAGAGTGCCTCATTCAGTTTATGATCTTTTTGGTTTTCCGTCACACCAGGTACTGCCCAAGATGTTCACAAGAGCGAAAGAAAAAATGAACATAAAAAGAATTCACAGAGGAAGTTAGAGGGAGAAGCAAGTGATGGTTACAGTGTTTTTAAACTCTACATAGACACTAATATAGATACTGTCTGCTTATAGGAGTATTCTGGATTTAATACACATTTAGCTTAATAAACAGCATTTATGGAATAATGTTGATTAGCACAAAAATGTTGTCTTCATCATTAATTTAGAAATTATGGTTACAGTAAAGCACAAAATACACCGTTTCAAAATACAGCCACAAATGTGTTAAAATAATATTAATGTAATAAATGTACTAACCCGGGTGAATATAAAGTTTTATCCTGTGCTACTAGTTGTCATGGCAATGAACTATTGAGCACAACTTTACACAGACAAGGTTAGTAATCAGTTTTATTTCATTACATTAAATGATGTTTACATGTATTATATTTTGTGGCTATACATCTGTAACAGTGCGTGTTTATGAACTGGTCCTATTAATTTATAGAAGTGCTTTACTGTAACCATGATTGCTGTTTTTTCCTAAAAAAGGAGAGGCTCTAAATTGTGTTTGTAACCAACATTGTACCACAAATGTTATTGATTGAACTTAACTTTTATTATGTGATGGAATATTCGTCTAATCTGGTGCTTGTCTTCCTTGTTCCATCTTCTCATCCTTCTGTTAATCCGGGGAAGATGAAGGAGGTATCATTACGACAGTACCTTAATTTATGTGTTCAGTGAAGATTTCTGTTGTTACTGGAGTATTGTTTTTTATTTTGGTTCTGCATTTTTATATTGGTATACTTTCAGTTTGTTTACGTATGTGGAGTGTCTTTTTTAAAGCTCATTATAAATGTTGCATTGCTATAAGTGGACATGAACTCAACAGGCAGTTAAATCAGGGAGCATATCACGATCTTCTCTGTTCTCACCATGTTCTTCTCGGATCATTTACTAGGTATTTGTTCTCAGAACAATAATTGAGGTATTTTTTTCATTTCAGTATTTATGAACGGTACTAGTTATGTCAGTGAACTTCACCAGACCTGGTGCAGACAGTTTTAACAAAACCAGCATTAACAGGGAATTGTTGATCTAAAACTAGATTTAACTTGACCTGGAACTCATACGCAGAGACGTACTGTATATTACACAATGCAGATCCTGTATTCCAGTACCAGTACTTTTGTTTCACACACATTCTCAGTCTTACAGAGCAGTGCACTTGGAAACCACCTCTTTACTTCAGGTCTGTTTCATTCCTGTACTGCAGATGTTTTTGGTGCTTATAGTCATACACTACTTAACTGGTCGCATTTCATGCTCCTCTGACAGACAGTTGAAAGCATTAACACAGCTTTTAAATATGTTGTCATTTGGATCTATTCGAAACACGGTTATTAAACGCTGTTTTTCATAACCATTGAATGAAATTTTGTATAGATGTGTATTAAGCAACGGGTGATTTTTAGCGACTGTTTTTTGGTGCTTACAAATATACTGAAGATAATGTGTTTGAAATAGAAATCGTGTTGATCTTCAAGCTGTTTAACAGTCTACATTTTGCAAGATGTAGGAATCAGATACGCTGATGTCAACTTGTATTTAAAATTCAGTTATATAAACAACATTTATGTCAGACAATGATAATTCAGATCTTTTGGAAACCTGGTGCTACACAAGGCTTGATACCACTTAGTTTTGAATGAAAATTTGTCTGATCTATAAGAAAGATTTGTGTCGTGTTTATTGCCTTTATCATGTTACTGTGTGATTTGATTGTCAGATATGCTAGAGTACTGTACTAATGTAAGATTTTGGGTCTGGTCTTCCATTAATAAACACTCACGTCTGAATTCACAATCGAGTCGCCTGGTCATTATTTAGTTTCCTCCATGTTATGCAAATTGCTGTCAGTAAATTAATGCCAAATTTCCAAATGTGTGATGCATGTGTCATTAGATTTATAAAGGTATGTTAGGTAACCTGCAGTTTTGTTTCAAACAGAGATGGAGGCAGAGAGGCAGAAGTTATGGACTGCAGCTTTAAACCTCAGTACTGTTACTGCATTGCAGTTCCCAAATGCAACACTAGGTGGAGTTTGATGTCTGCCCACCGTTCAGTCCATCATCATGATCCTGACCAAGACTGCCGAAATACAAATGACATGTAATTCCTTTATGAACATAAATCACTGCAAATAAAAGATTCCCATTCCACCTGAATTTTGGAAATAAACCAAAAGATTGCACTTGATAAACATGAAGACTTTAAAGAATACCGACCTTTATTACATATGAGTTTAATCAGTGATGGAAATGACCGAGATTCACTTCAGGGGACGCTAGTTAGGGACATTTGTGTGTTTTAATGCACAAAATGTTAGGCGTGGCTGCTTACGCACATAATGCCTTAATGATGCCATCTAGTGGTACTTATAGGGAATTACACATTTGACCTGTAAAATGTGGATGTATTGACAACATATTGAACCATATCACTACAGAAATAAATTCAGACTATTTGTGATCAGCATAATTACAGATGATTACAAGAATTATTAAGTGCATGCAGAAACGTTATAATAAAGTCATTTACGGAGTGCATGTATTAGACTGCAACACATACAGTAATGTGTCGTTGTGATATCTTCAGATGAACAGATGAGTTAGAGCATCACTATAACCATCACTATAACCATCACAATAACCATCACTATAACCATCACAATAACCATCACTATAACCATCACTATAACCATCACAATAACCATCACTATAACCATCACAATAACCATCACTATAACCATCACTATAACCATCACTATAACCATCACAATAACCATCACTATAACCATCACTATAACCATCACTATAACCATCACTATAACCATCACAATAACCATCACTATAACCATCACAATAACCATCACTATAACCATCACTATAACTATCACTATAACCATCACTATAACCATCACTATAACCTGCCAATGCTGTGTGTGTGGATATATACTGACCCTGCTGTAACAATAAACTGTGATTTATAAGCAGATTTTATTTAAGACTGTTCACTTTGCCAACAGACAGACAGATCTGAGCACTGAGACATGCTGGATTGAGTGGAACTCGTGTATTTGAATATATGAACACAGAAAAACAGAAATAATAATACAGAATACACAAAAGAAGACATTTTGTGACATATCTTGGTGGTTTGGTACTCATACAATGGAAGTCAATGGGTGTCACTGTTGTTTGGTTACCAGCATACTTTAAAATATCTTCTTTTGTGCTCTCCAGAAACAACACAGGTGTGTATGTAGGTGTGAGATGATATGAGGTGAGTAAATGAAGGAGGATTTTTTATTTTGGGGTGAACTGTCCTTTCTCTCCCCGAGAATGTGTTTGTCCACATAACTGGTAATACAACGTGTTTTGTGTGTGTGTTGTTGAGTTGTGCTGTTATGTTGAATATGTATGTGGTAGAGAGTGAGTCTGCAGTACTGCACAATAAACAGCTCTGTCTGACTTTACTGAGTCCTTTTTGTTCTTCTGCTATCATGAGAACTCACATTATACGATCAAAACATCCGAACATCCCATTCACTGTTTTTCATAAATCTGATGCATGAAATTACAAAACTGAAGACACGAAGGAATGGTGGAAGAAAAACTTCTGCTTATGAATAAAATATTGTGCATGCACTATAAACAGACGTTTATATTTCAGAAGCTGGATCATCTGGGGTTTCGTCAAAGGAAATACTATATTTAAGGACCAAGTAGTGGTTTATGTATCTGTGGCTGAAAATAAATGAACATAATCATCCAAAACTTGTAAATGTTTGTATCTCGGGCTGATAAAGGCCACCTGCGCTACCGTAAACCTCTGAAACAGAAGCGCACTCCTCCCCGGAGAGCGCAGATATTGAGCTTCATAATCTCCGCTGTCGCGTTTTGTCGTTCGCATTGAGTAAGAAATCTTTCTGGTTTAATGAATGATGGATAAAGGCTTGGGATGCGCTTATATTACACAATCATCGGGCTGAAACAGCCGCAGTGGCTCCGGGTTTGTTCTGTCCCGCAAGCTCTCCAAAAAAACAAGCGGTTCCGTGCTGCCTCCGGCTGTCCATCCGCTCGTTTGGCTTCTCTGAATCGGACAAGCGTTCGTCGGTTTACCGAATTCACACATACGGTAACGGATCTGAAATCGGTGTTCATGCCGGATTTTGAGCATTTCAGGTTTTCTTACTCCAGAATGAATCCGGTGTTGGGGGAGAACGTGTATCCGTTCCAGCAGAACCAGGTGACGGGTTCGGCGGGTTCAGCGGGTTCAGCGGACTCCGCGTCTCCGGGCCACTGGTTGGATAGCGCGTATGGCGCACCGGAGCCGGGCCTTTTCATGGGCGAACACAGGGGTGGCATCGGACCAGACGGGGTCTCTGGGCTGGATCTGGGTGCTTTACCTCCTCCGGGATCACCGTATGCGCACCTCGGTCATTATTTATACCGGGTGTCTCCGCCTCCTCCAGCCACCACGGCGCTGCGTAACGACCTGGGCTCCAACATCAGCGTCCTCAAGACCCTGAACCTGCGCTTCCGCTGCTTTCTAGCCAAAGTGCATGAACTTGAACGCCGGAACAAAGTGTTGGAAAAGCAGCTGCAGCAGGCCCTGAATGACGGGAACGACCATGAAGGGTGTGCGCAGAAGCAGAAGCCCCCAACTCGAGATGTTGGGGTGCAAACGAACTTCTCTGGATTAAGACCGGATCTGATCCCCGTCCAGAACGCAAACGACACCCCGTTTCTGAGCGGAGGTTTGCTGTCACCTAAACTCAACAACACCATCCTGTCTCCAGAGTCCAACAACAAAACCACCCTAGAAATCCTGAATCCCAGTTTAAAGGACTCCAATTCCAACCTCAGCCCGAACTTCTCCATCAGTCCGTCCTCACCCACTGATCCGTCACAAAACAGCATCAGCAATAACAACGAGAGGTATGGCAACCCCGGCTGTACCACGAACCCTCCACCTAGATTTCATCCAGGTTCAATCTGGTCTTATAACAACATCCAGAGGTTCGGTACCGGGCGGGAGACGCGTCTGGCGGGTCCAGGGGTGTCCTCATGGGTGCCTCCAGACGGGGTGGGTGTCCAGATCGACACCATCACCCCGGAGGTTCGAGCCCTGTACAACGTGCTGGCCAAAGTAAAGAGGGAGAGAGACGAATACAAACGAAGGTTGGTATGTTTGCAACCTTTCAGTCCTTACAGAAAAATTGTAAAACAAGCAGCTGAACTGCGACTTTTACAACAGCTTGTTGTTCTTCATTCTGTATGGACCAGCTTCTGTAAAAGAAAACTTTCCATGTCTGTTTCACATGAATATATACAATTAAATACAGTTATAATTATCTACGATTGTATATATGAGCATGGGTCTTATATAAGTCAAGTACAGTATATACATGTAATGTAAATGCATGTCTAGAATTGTAAAGATTAAATTGTAATTATTTTTTATAGTTTGTTGTTGTTATAAGTATTTAGCTTTAGTGAAAACAGTCTGATAGAGCTCTGTTAAAATAAACTGTTGTAATTTTGGTGAAAATGCTGTAGGATTGTCAGAGATAGTCAAATACTGTTTTAATGGCCTTCCTGCTGTTTTGAGTCTCATTTTTCATCTTTAAACTATTTTAACATTTATTTGTATTTTCATATGGTGATGCAGGTTAGAGTTTCACTGGTTTGATGAACCTTGTTTTCTAACTTTTGATTGGTCACATGCACCTCCATCAGTTATTACTCCATCAGCACTAAACCAGAAGATTCATGTTTAAAATGAAAAATAAGACGTTCTTTTAAACACAATAGACTTGATTTACTTTAAAAGGAGCTGAATGTGTAAAAGCATCCACTACAATAAACACAAATAAATAAAGGAAATGATCTGTGATTAGTTAAACATTGTGACAGCACTAATATTGTTTCTGTAAGTGTTTTATAGCATTAAATAAGCATAATGCATAATCTTTATTACCACCATTTTCCAGGCCTCATGTTATAAGTCAGCTACTTATGAATCACTGGTGAAGAGTTTTTCAGTAACAAGTTACAAGTTATCTTAAACCAACTGTTACAGTTATTGTCCTGTGTAACTCCTCCTCCCCACAGCGCTCTCTCTCTCTCTCTCTCTCTCTCTCTCTCTCTCTCTCTCTCTCTCTCTCTCTCTCTCTCTCTCTCTCTCTCTCTCTCTCTCTCTCTCTCTCTCTCTCACTCTCTCTCTCTCTCTCTCTCTCTCTCTCTCTCTCTCTCTCTCTCACTCTCTCTCTCTCTCTCTCTCTCTCTCTCTCTCTCTCTCTCTCTCTCTCTCTCTCTCTCTCTCTCTCTCTCTCTCTCTCTCTCACTCTCTCTCTCTCTCTCTCTCTTCTCTCTCTCTCTCTCTCTCTCTCTTTCTCTCTCTCTCTCTCTCTCTCTCTCACTCACTCTTTCTCTCTCTCACTCTTTCTCACTCTCTCTCACTCTTTCTCACTCACTCTTTTTTTCTCTCTCTCACTCTCTCTTTCTCTCTCTCTCTCTCTCTCTCTCTCTCTCTCTCTCTCTCAGTCTCTCTCTCTTTCTCTCTCTTTCTCTCTTCTCTCTCTTTCTCTCTTTCTCTCTCTTTCTCTCTCTCTCTCTCTCTCTCTCTCTCTCTCTCTCTCTCTCTCTCTCTCAGTGTCTCTCTCTCTCTCAGTGTCTCTCTCTCTCTGCGTCTGTGTATCTGCAATGCAGTACTGTACTGAATTCTGCCAGAATAATTCTTAGCCTCTGTTCTGTCTCTCCGGACCGCCGCCACCCAGCTGACACATTTAGGATATTAAAACATCTTCCTAACATTTCCATTGTGTAACGAAATGTTAAAAATGTTATTTTGAAAGTTCTGGGAACGTTCAAAATGTCCAGTTTTAGACGCTGTACTAACATTATGGTTTGGTTGCAAGAACGTTGTTTAAACTTAACGTTTACAAAACGTTCCACTAAATTTTAAGAATAACATTTTTCATATGACGTTTTAAGAATGTTGAGAGAACTTTTAGAGAACATTAGCCAATGTTCTAAGAACGTTCCCTGTTAGCTGGGCAGTCATCTGAGGTCACTAAATCTTATGTCAGCAGTCATGTGTATTGTGCACAATGCTCTTGAGTGTGTTTTTTTTTTTATGTGTTGTATTCGCTCTGTTTCAGTCTGTTCTGTCTGTGTACAGCAGTGATCTGGGCTGTAGGTTTGCTGATTCAGCTGTCTGCAGATCCTTTAGTGCGTTAAGAGGAAGGTTATGTGAATGTTATGTGTGTTACATTCTTACTGTAAATAAATCTCCTGCAGTTGTACTGCGGTAATGGATGAAATGGAGGAGTGTTTGAGACCGGTAGCATGCATGCTTCATGTGAACATTACATAACAGTATCAGTGCACCAAACAGATGATGCATACTACATGTAGAGTACTGTCAACACAAACTGTAGGGTCATATTACACGAGAGATGGTGTTTATAGCTGTGATTCACTCTCTTTTAGCTGGTGGCTGTATTCTTTTGACAGGCAAAATGCAAGTTGTTTATTTTTATCATAAATTCTGATTCGGTTATGAGATGCTGATTTATATTATTTTCTTTGACATCACATCTTATGTTCATAAATGGTGATGTGTTATTCATTGTTAAAGTGACACAGTCTGTACTGTAAGTTTGGGCAGAAATGGCATCTTCATTCACCATTAACTTTCATTGCCTGAAAAAAAAAAAGTTATTTTAAATTATTTCAAAATTTCTCCTTTTTGTTCCTTGACAGAAGTTTAAGGAAATAACAAGAGATTTCATTTTTGTGGAGAGCTGTCTTTTAAGTTAAGCAGGTCCCTGGTGATGTCACACACTTCAGATCTGCTAATTTAGGACATACATGAATCTGTTTAATGGGCTTCTAACTTGTCTTTATTATAGATGGGAAGAGGAATACACTATGAGGGTGGATCTACAGGAAAGAGTTGCAGAGCTGGAGGAGGTAAACAAAGGATTTCAAAATATGTTTTTTGAAAATTAATAATTGGCATGACAAGATGGATGTCGGATTATTATCTGGTGACGTGTGTGTGTGTGTGTGTGTGTGTGTGTTGCAGGACCTCCAGGAGAGTGAGGTGTGTCAGGATGAACTTGCTCTGAGGGTTAAGCAGCTTAAAGCAGATCTTGTTCTTTTCAAGGGTCTCATGAACAATGTGAGTTTGTCAATATTCAGGTGAACTTCTCAGTAGACCAATTCATCAATACTGTAGACCAGCTAACAATTTTAGCTTGTAGGAATGTTTCCTCAATGTTTCCATTAAATAATAAAAATGTCATTTTGAATTGTTTGGTTATAAGAACGTTATTGAAACCTTTTAATTTTTAAATAATGTTTTAAAGTTCCACCATAACATTTTTGTTATGGTGGAAAATTAAACAATTTCTACTAACGTTACTGCAAGAATGTTCTTGATAACTCTGAAAGAACTTTTAGAGAACATTAGCCAACATTCAGAGACCGTTCCTTGTTACCTGGGCAAACTGTCAAAAATGCATTGGAAGAGTTATTTATTCTCTTTATCTGCTCTATTGTCTTGTTCTTTCTCCACGTAGAATCACTCAGATTTGGACAGTAAGATCCAGGAGAAAGCCATGAAGGTGGACATGGACATCTGCCGCAGGATTGACATCACAGCTCGTCTGTGTGATGTAGCCCAGCAGAGGAACTGTGAGGACATGATTCAGATCTTCCAGGTTTGTCCTTCAGTGTCACTAATGGGAAGTTTTCAGGATGTTCAGACAGCCGGCCTGACTCTGCATTTCTCCTATTTTAAGCTGATTTCACAATATCCATTAAAGGCTCCTCTGTGCCTCAGTGCCAAAACCCACTTAATTTAGACTTTTTTTTATCATGTAAAGAGTACAAATGAAAAATGAATGTAAAAAAACATTTTTTACAAATCAATTTTTGATATCCTTTAGCTCAAATCCCAAAGTTTTATCTTAAATCCCAAATTTCAGTGTGCTAGACCCCAAAGTATGTTTACATTTTCCAGTGTTTTCATTTTTTTTTATGTTGTTGTATAGCAAGTAGCTACACCTCCCTCAACACTGACCCGCCGACCTCGAAAACCAGCTCCACAAACAATCCAAGGAAATGAGAACCATGAACCAGTAAGCATCTCAGAAAGTGAGGAGAGCTTAAATAAGGAGGCAGAGCTGTGTTGCTCATCCACCAATCAGATCAATGAAGAAATGCAGAGGATGCTCAACCAATTGTAAGTGGAAAAAAGGAACCATAGTTCAGAAGAATCTATACAGAGAACAACACACTAGTTGTAACAGATATAACTGTTGTTAATTAGTTTCCCTCAAACATATGAAATGACTGTGAGTCGACTAAAGAATAAAGGCTGTTGTGTTGATATGCTTTCATTTGTGTTATTGTCTTGAGGATCGTGAGGCGACACATTTAATTCACTTTGATTACAGGCTGGCTGCTTTCACAGGTTCATGTATGAGAACTGTGAATGTGTGTATGTTTGTGTTATTCGGTTTGGTTTTTTTGGGTTGTTTGTCAGGCGTGAATCTGAGTTTGAAGATGATTGTGACAGTCTTGCGTGGGAGGAGACAGAAGAGACTCTGCTGCTCTGGGAAGATTTTCCAGGATGCACCTTCAGTGTTGAGACTCAAGGAGAGGTGCGTCCCCATGAAATCATTTCTGCATGATCACGTTCTCATGAAGTGTGTGCCGTGTGCCTGTCCCTCAATAAACATAACGTGTCAAAATGTGTAATAAATGTTTGTAAATTCAGTATTCAGATACAATCAGGATGAATTAAGAATAAAGTGCTAGCTTCAAACTGATCTTTTGATTTTTTTTTTGTTTTTTTTTTTTGCTTCTGTCAAGCAGAAAATCTGACTTGTCTCTTAAGAATCGGTGATTTGCATTATTCATTTGTAAATTAAAGGATCACATTACATACCAAATAAAAAACAGAAATGCATGTAAACTGCTTAACATGCAGTTTAAAAAAACACACAAGCATCATATTAAAATGCTCATACTGATGATGATACGGTTGTGCTCACTCATCAGTTCAGCTATAAAAGACAAATAAACTAAATGTAAACTAAAACCCGAGTTTTTATTTTAACTGAACTGACACGTTTCCTCTAGATGTTAAGCTGTCTGTGAAATTGCCATCATGCAAAGTCTTTAAAACAGATGATCTTTAAATATAACAGTTTTATTCTCTGTTTGTTCATTTACACTCTCACACAGCAGGAAGAATCTATAGAGAAGGTGATAAAAGACACAGAGTCCCTGTTCAAGTCCCGCGAGAGAGAATATCAAGAAACCATTGACCAAATAGAGGTGAAGAGCCCTGTCTGTCTGTCTGTCTGTGTCTGTCTGTGTGCCTAAACATCTGCATTTGTAACTCTACCAAGGACACAATGGCATTTAAGCAAAAACAGACAAGTTGGATAATCGTTTAGGGGAAGAAATGGCTTTTCTCTCTGTTAAAGAGAGTAATGGCTTTACTTTATGTGAGCCAAGTCTTGTTATAGTGTTGCAGGCAGTCAAATACTTGCCCATCTTACAGGGAATGGTCTCAGAACGTTGGCTAACATTCTCTAAAAGGAATAATGTAGGAACATTCTCTTAAGAATAATGTTTTATGATATATAATGTTAAGAAAAATTCTATCAATGTACTTCAAGAACTTTGAGAGAACATTAGCCAGTGTTCTGAGAATGTTCCCTGTTAACTGGGGTGACTTCTTCACATGAAACCAGACAAATTATTCTGGTTGCTTTATTTACACTTCATGCATCAGGAGGATGAGTGGCAGGACGTTCATTTTTGGGTGGACTGTTGTTTTGAGTGTTTTTGTTCGTGTAGCTGGAGCTGGCGACGGCCAAGTCAGATATGAGCAGACATCTGCACGAGTACATGGAGATGTGTAGCATGAAGAGAGGTCTGGATGTTCAGATGGAGACGTGCAGGAGACTGATCACTCAGAGTGAAGACAGGTACAGACACAATACAGTGCCAGTGACCAAGCTAACAGGGAACGTTCTCAGAACGTTGGCTAACACTCTGTAAAACTCTCCCTGTAAAAAGTTATAAAAAAAAAGTTCTTGCAGTGGTGTTGGAGTGTTTCTTTATATTATGTATATGTAAAAATTACAGAATTTAAAAAATGTTTGAATGATGTTATTATAACCAAACAGTAACATTAATACAATGACTAAAAAACTGGATATTTGAATATTCGCAGAACAATCAAAATAATATTTTTGACTTTTTGAGACTTTATAAAACTGTTAGGGGAAACGTTCTTACAACCTAACGTTATTAGCTGGGACATACTATTACACATCTGTTGTCACTCATTACATCTCTGTAACTCATTTTCTTCACAGAAAATCTCCTTTTCTCGTTCCATCTGCTTTGGAGGATGGAGAGATTGCCGAGAAGGAAAGCAAGAAAAGTCCTGCGGCGAATTCTGACGACACTGAACCATATAATGAGATTCAGTCAGACTCTGCTGTCCCGGAGCAAACGTGGAGAAAGTCTTAAGAGCTTCTTTCTGCCTCTCTAGCCCCACAGTACACAGTACAGTGCTGGAGAGACGCAGCGGTGCTCATTTCACCATACTGCAGAGAACCTCCACAGTAAACAGGTTAATGTCACCTGCTGAAAGGCAAGTCATCTCGTTTGGTTTCATTAGCGCCCTCTATTGGAAAACACTATTAATGTACCTAAAAAGATCTGTAATGTCCAGTGTGCCCTTTGGAGCACAGTATTATATTCTGACCAAAAACATGAGGGCTGATCACATTTCTAGATTTACAGAATTATATGAACACTCTTCTTCAAACTAGAGCTGCTCCGAGAGGTTTTAAACCTTGATTACTGAAAAAAGTTATGTCACTTATTCATAAATATAAATATTCATAGTCAAAATACATCTGTGAACGCTCTTAAAATTAACAAAACACAGTGAGTTGTGAAGGTGTCTGATTCTCTTTATTTACTTATATATTGTGTGTGAAGGTGAGTATGTATGTTTTTGAAAAAAGGTTGGCTTGGCCTTTGATTTCTTATAGTGGTTGTAGTTTAGGTTAGTAGGTTGAGATTACCCTAATCTGTTCTCTTACCTGCTGTGACTGCCTTTAACTCTTCTGTTGCATTAGTCAACTACATTTGCTCAAGAGAATTTCACTAGATTCACTTTCTCTGATGTCCAGACAACAACAGTCAACAACAGTCATTGTTAAAACGGCAAGTCAGTGTAGATAAATGTCCATAAGCTAATTGGTAGGTTGGGTCAAAAAGTCAATATACAGTGAGTCATTATGTACTTACGGGTAAGCGATGACTGTAGATGAGAAATCCTCTACTGAAGACTCATACAGACACTTACAGTGTTCAGTCATTCAGTGTGTAACGTCACTGTGTTTTACTAAATGCAGCCGGTAAACCATTAGATGATGTTTTATTGAATAGAGAAAAAGGGTTTTAATGAGAAACCTGGATCTTTGAGTTAGGAACAGAACTATATAAATGAAAACTGGTCTCAGTTTTGATTTATTTTAAATAAAATCGCTGCTCATATAATTGACCTTAAATTTCTGTTTACTTCAATAAAATGTAATTGTGTGTCGGTTTGCTGCTTCATAACAGGATTTTGATGTTTTGGCAAAAACACAAATCTGTTCAGTCATTATCTTCTCTTTAGCTTTATTTTGCGTATTTGCTTATTCTAATTTTCAGTTTGCTGTTGAAAATGACTGCTTAAACATATTGTAAAGATAAAACACTGTAAACGTGTACAGATGCCTGAGTGATGTTCGATGTTTTGATGTGTGACGGCCTTTGAATACTTGAATTCTGTTTCTGAAGAGATTAACAGCTCACATCTGCTTTATAGCATCGTCCTTATTAATAATGAATGTCTGCTTAAACTCTTAGATCTCATTAGCAACAACAAGTCTTACTTGTAGATGTATGTTCTTATAGATGTAAACCATCAAAATAATAGCGCTTCTGTAATAATTTCACTTAGTAACCTACAGGAACTTACCATGGCAACTCATGCAACAACTGCTTTCTGTTAAGGTGTAAGTGTATGAGCTACAGTGTACAAAACATCATTTGTTACAATCTGATCTCATGGGCTTATGATCCATTTTTCAGTTTGTAATATCTGGGTGTTTAACTAGTTTAACAGCTGGTTAATGACAACAAAGAAAAGAAAAAAACTTTCAAATGTCAGCGTGTTACGTACACTATGTGGAAGTGGGAATATTAATGCCCAATACTGGAAATATTGTTTTTACGGTTTTGAATGGTTTGACAGCATTAGCAAACTGATACAAATGGATACTGTACAAATGGATTGAGGAATGAAACCGAATATTTACTAAAACTGTTCAAACTGTTGTTGGGCTACTCAGAAATTTCAGAAAACACTAAACTTTGTAAGAATTAAGCAGAAAGTGAAAACCTGTGCAGGTAAATGCTAAGAATTAAAAATAAAATATTTCAATGAAAACATTGTCCTTCATTGATGTTGTTTGCATGGAGTGATTTCTGTCACTCAAACTGTAGTTGCTGTAAGTGAAGCATTTTATTAGTGGAGAAAAGATTCAGTAAATGAGTGATGGCATGATAACAGTGACCTGTGATGCTAAACTTCATTTGAACTCAATTCTTAACATCTTTTCTTTTCTAATTCCAGTAATCGGTCATATGTTCTGTTTTATAATCCTATATTAACTGAGAACCACAACATTTAATTGTACTTTTAAAGTTTACAACTAACATTTTAAATGAACCCATTCACAAATTATTTAGTTATGCTGTAGGATTGCAAGTT